>MU225845.1:1269452-1292241 GCA_018584345.1 Thuja plicata
TGTGGTTGCAATATCTTTGTTAAAGTAGTTAACAAATCTGTAATTGTAAGGATTTAAAATAATTTGCACAATACTTTCCTATAGAGATTAGCGTAGGAAGCTGTTTCCGCACCTGAGTTTCCTTACAGGCTATCCTCTGGCATATTTTCCCTTCTTACCAGTTATGGATATACAACATGTGGCCATGAATTCTGATCATTTATGTTGCCTCTTTTGGTAAGTCCCAAATAGTCATCTGCCCGTGCGGCTAGCAAGTACACTATGTATGTATTCATATCAAATTTTGGGTTATGTATCATTGTTGTTAGATTTTCATCCAATTTGTCTCTGATAATGGTTACCCAATCGAACCTGGACTTGCGGCCTCTAATCTTCTCTATTGAGAGGATCATCCAATCCTTAAGTTGAATAAACTGAGGTAGTCCATACACTCTACTTAGTAATGTCACCGCTACCTAGATGTCATCCTTCATATACCTCCTCCTGAGATTTATCTTATCCAAAAAAAAATTGCAAGAGGTTGCTTAAGGTAGTTGTCATTAACGATCTTGTATGCCTCTTCACCTTTGTTCCGGAACCATCTAAGGCCCTTTTCAATGAAGAAGTCATAGAACTTGTCTATGCCCTTGTGGAGGTGGAAGACTTCTTCTATGATGTCTGGCCTTATGTCTAGAACCACCTATCCCTATGTGTTTCTGACCACTCTTTCATCTGGACTGTAATGGTTTGAAAGTGTCATGATCAACTCAGCTGAGGAGGTAGCCACTGGGTGGGCTGCTACATTAACCAAGCCTAAAAGGACTAGTGAAGTGCAGTCCTCAAATCTTCCTACTAGTTGGCAACATCTTACCAAGAACTCATCCCAGTCCATGTTCCCAATGTCAGTGTCTATGATATCTATGCATTTATTTCCAATCTTTGAAGGGGGTCGATTCCCTTTGTACAGGTACTTCATTAGAGACATTGTGTCGTTGCTCATGCACTCTTGCGAGAAAAGTGCAAGTATCAGTGTTTTATTAAAAAGGAAACTACAAAAATAGGAAAAATTTGATTTATCTAGGAAAAAAGAAGCGGAAATCTCTTCAAGTAGCCAGAAATGTAGATTTCACACTTTCATCCTTTTCAGGATTTCAAAAACCAAAAACTAGGTCAGGGTCCAAAAGGGATGAAAGTGTGAAAAGAACAAGCGATGAGGAATAGAACCTTTTAGAATTTTGGGGTGAGAAAGTCTGAACAGAATCTCTGACACTGAAAAGTCTAAAATCCACAGATGGATGACCATGCTTCGGTGATTCAGACTTGTCAGTGTTTCAGACATTTCAGAGGTTCAAAATGCTGAAAAGGTTGAAAGCATGAGAAACACTTAGGAAACAGAAAACAAATCGGACCTATTTTTTGGCCTTTTGAAGGCTGAAAACCTACAACAAAGGTCACGATAGAGAAAACCCAAGGGATAAATGAAAAGAAAGGGAAAGACTGACAAGATAAAATAGAGCTTCCCCCGCAAGCCCAAGGGTGCAAAAAACCCTAAGCACTTGGGGGGAAAGTACATTGGACTAAACATGCAAAAAAATGCAAAACCTTAACCTAACCCGTGGAGAAAACAACTAGGCAATGAGAAAACCTACCTCTCGAGAGCTAGTAGTGGAGGATGAAGGAAAGAGAGGATGAAGGCATAGAGAAAATAGCAACGAGGAGCGAGGATGATGAAATGACAAATTTGCAGGGAGCGTGGAAGACATAGGAGAAAGAAAACACAAAGTGAAGAATCACTTAGGGCTCAAGCCCTTATATAGCCCATGAATAACGTCACCACCTTTCAGTGTTTCAGGTTCTGAAACACTAAAAGGTTTGAAGGTTTGGTCCTTTGGCCTTTTTAGTGTTTACAAAGGCTAAAAACACCGAAAGGGACGAGCTTCATCCTTTCAGCCATTTCAGAATTTTGGAGGACTCTAGTTACTCTAAAATGCTGAAAGGGAAAAAATGCTTTCTCTTGGCTCAATAGGCCCATTCAGAGACCTACTTGCAAGGAATGGGGAAAGGGGGAGACTCAAAAAACCAAAAGACACAAAAAAGGGGGTCCCCATGGTGAGAGGACCAAAATAGGGTGTGTGGTGTGGACCCACAAAAAATAGCCCCGACAAAAGGAGGAATGACTGAGGCATTTATTCATCATCAAGACTCTTCTGGGTTGTAACTTTGCAGTGAAACAAAAACCAAGAGATGTATGTGTTGACGATATTTTAATGACTTTCAATTCTAAATTTTCTGCTAGTAACCTGAATGTTCATCAGTTGTTCCCAACCTTCTCCATGTAGATCAAGGCTTCCTGGAAAGAGCTTTCTTGTCAGTCAAGCATCCATAGCCCCAAAATGTTTTTCCTAAATCCTAATTATAACCTTTCTCTACTGCTAGCTGAGTGTTCATAGCCCTGGTAGAGTTTTTCATAGTCACCCTAGTATGTTTTGTCTACTAGGTTGTAGCTTTTTCTTGAGAGTTCTATTCTTTGGACAGTTGTTCTTATTTTCTCCTAAGTGCATGAAATGTATCATGATTTGGATGTATGTTTATTCCATGTGTTCAAGTCCATACTTTCTTCTTTGATTGATCCAAGCAGTGATTAGGCTGTGCCATCTGGATTTCACACTTGTGACCTCTTCGGGCCACTTTTCTTTTTATGTGATCTTTCTTCTCTTTCTTTAGCTATTTCTTTATTTTGATGATGCCTTTGGACTCATTTAGAATTGGGTTATGGGATCGGTGGGTACCCAAATCCATGCACTAATGTTGGTCACAACTGAAAAATGCTTGAGAAACCAACGTTCTTGGGTGTCATCTCTTAATGTGTTTTGGTGATTAGGATGACTAAGCTTTAAATATCTTCTTGTCTGCCAATGATATATGTCACCACTTTGTCTTTTGGAGTGTTCTCTGTGTTGTATGTTTCCTTGGAGAATTTGACTAACAAATACCTATTCTCCCATTTAGGAACTACTTGGAATGAATCCAAGACACACTTGACCCAAAGCAAAACAAGCCCCGACAAAAGGAGGTGACCAAGGATGGAGGAAAGGGACTGACGGCGAAGAAAATGAAGAACTAAAAGAAAGAAGCAAAGAAAGAAAAAAGGATTATGACACAAGGGATGGAAGGTAGTCTCGCTTAGGATCCAAAGTAATGTTTGAGTAATTTCTCATTGATAGGAAATGGGGTCAACTCTCGATTTAATGTGTTGATCCTAAAAGTGTTTTCTCCTAAAATCTCTGATATCTGATAGGAGGCTATCCACAATTTTTGAAATTTGGTGTGGCTGCCCAACTTTTCTTTCACCTGGTCCCACATGTGGACAAGGCCAAAGATCCTAAAGGCTTTAATGGTGACTCTCATGTCAAACCATCGCTTGACGATGGCCTAGTGCTTTGATACATGCTCTAGGGCCAAGGTTCTCTTCTCATCTAGGTTGAGGAGCTTCATAAGTGTGACTTGTACTCGATCTTCACCTCCCATGTATTGGTCCATAAATCTCAAGATTGGGATCTTCAAGTTCATAGGGAAGATCGGCTGCAAGCCATAAACCAATTTTTATGGGGATGTCCCCAAAGCATTCTTGATCCTCACTTGGTCGGTCCACAGGGCATACTTCAATTGCCTGTGCCAATCCCGGGGATTGTTGTCTAGGAGATGTTTGATCACTATTGTTAAGTTCTTGTTGGTATACTCTACTACTCCATTGCCTTGTGGATAATAATTGGAGGATAATTTGAGGATTACCTAGTTTTTGAAGGCCCATTATGTGAGCAAGGTAGATGATAAAGAAGGAGCATTGTCACATACCAAATAAAATGACATTCTAAACCTGGTTATGATGCGCTCCTCTAGGAATCTGGTCACTACCTTTGTGGTGCAATTCTTCAATGCTTGGGCCTATGTGCAACATGTGTAGTAATCGATAGTTGCCATAATAAACTTGTGTCTTGCATATGAAGGGGGGTTAATCATGCCAACAAAATCTAAGCCCCATTGGGTGAACAGACGTACCTCATATACTGGCTGTAAGGGCATCGCTAGATTTCTCTCCTGATTTGTACTTTTTTGGAAAGTGTGGCATGATCTTACATGTTCTCCAGTGTTTTTGAATAATGTTTTCCAAAAATATCCTACTCTCAGGATTTGGTGAGCGGTTGCCTCAGCTGAACCATGCCCTGTCCCATATTTCTCATGAAAAAATTCTAGGACTTGCTTTGCTTCAAGCCTATCCAAACACCTGAGGTACAAACCCTCATAATTGCATTTATACAACTAGCCATTCTTTAGCATGTAGGAGATACTTTTGATTTTCAAGGCCCTTCTCTACGAGTCGTTCATCCCCTCTGGGCAGTGATTCTACAGTAGGTAGTAGACTATGTCTTGATACCATATATCAATGATCACACCTTAATCGGTGTAAGTTTGGCATACTAGACCTTCTTCCACTTCAGAGATCAGTTTTGTCAGGCCTTGGCCCCTTACTAGTTTCATCAGCTGGATTTCTAGGTCAAACTCTTGTAGGATTACCATCCATTTCCCTCTTCACTCTCCTATCTCATTCTGCATCAACAGATACTTCACAGCTGTGTCAAGGACTATCCTGAAGACTTTTCTCCTCAAGATGTAGTGTCAAAACTTCTTCAACGCTCTGATGAGAGAAAAAGATTGTTTGTCTAGATTTGGGTACCTGATCTTAGCATCCTTAAAGGTGAAATTCATGAATGCTATGGGTCTCTCATCCTCACTATCTTTCTTCTGAGTGAGGATACCTGCACATGAGTGTTCTGACACAAAATAATGTACTTTAAGAGGAATGGTGTAGTCAGGGCTGACGAGGATAAGGGCTATAGAAATTGTGCCCTTTATCTCCTCAAAATATTTATTTACTGGGATAATCCACTCAATCTTGGCATCCTTCTTGAGCATGTCATTCAAGGGTTTGACTAATTCTGCGAATCTATTGATGAACTTCCTCATGAAGTTAATCTTCCCAAAGAAAGATTCCAACTCCTTGCGACTATGAGGCGGTGTCAATTTTATAATGGCTTCCACCCTTTCAAGGTCTATGACTATCTTGTCTTCTGAAATGATGTGTCCCAACATCTTTCCTTCAGTTACCCCAAACATGCATTTCTCAGGATTGAGAGATATCCTAGATTTCTTTTATCTTTGAAAGCACTTTCTAAGATCATTTATGTGGACTTCTCTTTGCTTTGAGAAGATTGTGAGATCATCCATGTAAAGGATAATACATTTCCCAACCATCCCCTTGAAAGCTATGTCCATTTCCCTCTAGAAAGTGGCCCCGATGTTAATTAGACCGAAGGGCATCCGTCGGTAAGCAAATATTCCTCATTTAGTTATGAACGTTATTTTCATCCTATCCTCTTCATGTACCATTACTTGGTTGTAATCAGAATAACCATCTAGGAAGGACATCATTTGAGACCCATTGACTATCTGCAACACTTCATCAAGGGATGGGAGTGGGTAGTTATCTTTCTGAGAGGCTTTGTTCAGGTTTCGTAAGTCCACACACAGTTGGATCTCACTGTTTTTATTTCTTATGGGTACCAAGTTGGCCACCCATTTAGAGTGTCATATGGGGAATATGATTCTAGCATGTAGCAGTTTCTGAACTTCCTTTTGTATCAAGGGCTCCATAGTGGGGTTGACAGGCTGCTGATGCTGGCAGAACAATTTAGAATCTGGCTTCAGTGGGATATTGTGCACGATAACTAAAGTGTTGTATGTTTTTAGTTCTTCATAACTCCAATCTATGAAATCTCAATACTCTAAAAGGAAGTGGACCAGCTCATCTTTCTCCTCTTTGGTACATACTTTCCCAATGTGAACTTCTCTCGGCTCTTCTTCAGTGCCAAGGTTATAGGATTCATACTCTTTACCATCGAGTGTATGTCCAGACATCCTTTCATGGCGGTTCCATCACTGTCAAAAATCCTCTCTAGTTCCACCATTCCTTTAGGTATGGAATTGTTTCTAAAGTTTATGATGCCTTGTTCATTGAGGTCTTCCATGCTAACTTCTTCTTCAGCCTCTTCTTTTTCTTCATCTATGATTTGTTTCTTGAACACTCTTGCACACATGATGAACTCTAGGATGGGTTGGTCATCTTGAAAGACTTGAAAATTGGTAACATTGTCTAGGATGGTTAGGGCTACAACAAGTTCAACTGAGAACTTCTTTAGTTAATACTTCTCCATTGGATGTAGTGAACTAGCGGATATGGCTAGGGCATCGTCCACAATGTTCTTCCTTCATGGGATGGTCTTGATCTTGAATGCATCGAAATCGTTGATCAAGTCCCATGCCTTGATTCGGTAGGTGGAAAGCCTCCTATCATTGCAAGAATAATGACTATGGATTTGTTTGACATCCAATTTTAAATCTCCTTCCACCATCAAGGCCTTTATTCCTTTCTCGTGGGCTAGGAGGAGTCCACAGACCAATGCTTTGTATTCTGCAACATTGTTAGTGCATAGAAATTGTAATCTGTATGTGGCATAGAAAGACTTACCTCTTGGATTTATGAGTTTGATCCCTGATCCTGCTCCATGTTTGCATTTAGAGCCATCAAAGCATAATTTCCTTATCTGGTACTACTTTGTGGGTTTCAAACCATCCAAAACTCTTTTAGATAATCCCTTTGTTCAGGGTTGTTGCTTGTTAACTCCGTCATTACCCAAGGAAGTTGACTCTCCTTTTCCCATCTCTTGGGTGATTTTGAGGTTAGGGGATTTAGTCATTTCACCTTCTTTGTCTTCTTTTAGTTCTTTATATGGTGGGCATGCTCCATCATCTGAAGTGATCTAATCATTGAACAAGTTTAATGTAGGGCCTTTGACGTCCGTATCTAACCCACTGTCTTGACTTTTAGTTAGGATGTCTGTGTCCACTAAGTTATCTATTCTAATCATAGAGTCTCCTTTGTTTTCCACCCCAAGGGTTTCTTTTTTCGCTTTAGGTCCCCTTAGTTTTTTTAGTAGTAGAGAAATTTGGGCCAGTACTCGATACAATGCATTTTGGAAATTACGGGACATGAATTCTAAGTGACTCTCTTGTTTTAACCGATAGTACCCAGGAAACAGAAGGATGTTAGGGTCCACCTTTTTCCCTAGGTGTTTCATTCTTGTTTTTATACTGATGATGAAGTTTTCGAAGATGTCTTCATGGATGTTGGGTTCTAGTAGGCCTTGTACTAGACTATGGCTTTGTTCTTAAACTTCCCTGATTTGGAACATGAAAATTTCATCCATCTAATAAGTGCCTAGGTCAGTCTGTGTGAATATGACTTCATTAGGATCATTATATTTAGTGATCATCTTTCTTAACTTAAGCTCAACATCGATCTTGATTTGGTTATTCATTCCTTTCCATGGTAACCATAACTATGTGAAATCCATGGACAACCACGCTCTCAAGCATTTGGTCCATTCTCTACTTAGTAGCATTCCATAAGTTTCAGGAATATCCACTACGTGCACATCAATGTATTCTTGTATCCTTGGATCAACAACTAGTTGGATATGCACATCCTTGAGAACACCAATTACCTTGAATTTTGTCTTGTCGAGCTCAATTACTACTCTATTTTTTTTTTGTGGAACCATTCACAATTTCTGATAGATAGATAATGGCATGACATTGCAAGATGATTTGAAATCAATCAGGCAGTTGTGTAGGTTCTTCCCAAATATCCACAGACTGAGTAGGAATGGTGGTACCTCTATCTTGTCTTTGAACATCATAGGGAAATCTTTGGAAGTGTTGACGTTAGAGGTAGTCTTTGCGTTGTTTCTCATTGTTGTACCTTTCTTTGAATGGTTCAGGGATTTCAAGAGTGCTTCTATTTAAGAAGGACAACCTTGAAGCATCTTGAACATGGATATGTTTGCCTTGGTTTTCTTTAGCTCTTCAACTGCACTGTATTTGTCATTCGAACATGTATTTTTTTAATTAGTGAATGTGTTTGGTGGGGACAATGTTGGAGCATTCAGACCTCTTGGTGGCGCAAGTATATTTCTTGCTCAGGGATCTGGTGGGGTTGGTTGTTTGCTTGGAGGAATTCCATCGGTCATAGGTTCCTTTTGACTCCATAGATTGTAATAATTTTGATGATCATTCTGAAAGGAATTAACTTCCAAGTACTCAGGCTCCTTTTCCTTTTCAAACAGGAACACGAACTCTCCTTCTCTCGAATAAGGGACCAAATTCTCTCCATTTCTAGATTCATAGGAATCAAACATCATGGCATTGAACTGAATAGGTGGTTCTTCTAGATCCTGGGGATACCGATTATGGGATTTGCCTTCATATACATTGTTGTTTTGGCGTGTTTTGAAGCCCCAACAAAATTGGCCTCTGCAGCTTCATAAGTGTTAGCATTGTTTTTTGGTATACTACCATTGTTGGGCCGGGTGTTCCATGGTTTATTCGGTCTTTGCTATCCAAACGTTTATCCTGTGTATTTTTGTTACCATTGTAAGTGTTGAAACTTTGATTTTGATTTTGGGGATAAGAATTTGGAATAGCTGGTGCTTGTTGGTACCCACCTTGGTTTTGGGAAGGACTCAACTTCATCTAGGTGATCTCATTTGTGAGTTGGGACAAGGTCTTCTTTATGACATTGAATTCAGAGGCTAAGTGAGTATTGAGCTCAGGTTGGAGTACAACTCTTTGTTCTATAAATGCTATTTTGTGAGCCTCATAACCGGGATAAGTGATGGCTGGTGGTAGGGCTGCAAATGGTTGTGTCTAAATTGGATTCAACGGATGTGGATGAGTGGCCAAAGCTTGGTTGTTTATGGAAAATAGATGTGGGGCAGCAATGTTGTTAATGATAGGCATGGTTGCAAAGTTCCCTTCTTGCGGATCCATTTTCCGTGTGAATGTTATGGCCTCATTATAAACCTTTTCCATTGTGTCTCTATTTGTAGGAGGGAGTCTTCTTAGAAATATTAAGGTGAAGGGATTGAGAGCTTTGAGGTAAAATTTTATGACAGCTACCTCTGGTATGGTGTAAGGAGCTTCCAACTTTTTGTGCATTTTATAGAAACAATGATTGAACATGACAATGTGCTCCTTAGGATATTTTCTCATTGTTATGAACTGGTGCTGTATCATAGCCAGATCTACATACAACTTGAATTGATTGAGAAATTTGGTTTCACACTGATTCCATGTAGAGATAGATCCCCTTGGTAAATTCAGGTACTAGTTGTATGTAAATTCTCCATAGGTGTATGGGAAAAGATGATAGACAATGTCTTGGTGGAAAATCTCCTTGTGGTTTCAAATTTATTTGAAGGCATGAATGTGCTCTTCTTTTGTCCTTGATTCACCATATACAAAACATGTACAAAACCTCTTCAAATTTTTAGGCAATTCATGGAGCTTCCAAACAAAATTTAATGGTGAACTTTGCGCATTGGCAAAGAAAGCCATCGGAAGAAGTTGTTGCAAATTCTGATTTTGTACGTTCTATTTTGATTTTGGTTTATGGCTATAGTTGGGGAAGCAATGTGTGATTGCTTTCCAAGCGGGTTCTATGACTCCGAAGGATGGTGATAGGATTTTTCTCTTGTCTTCCCTTTGTTGTTGCGAGCTCTTCGATGGTGAGTGAGTTCAATGAACTCACTTCTTTTTGGAGATGATCTAAGTACTCGCTTGAACCGTTCTAGAGAAAAAGATCCAATGTTATCCATATTTTCATTCTTGAGGCCCTCCTTCTAGCACCACTTCTGTTGAGCTTTGTTTTGACACAAGTCAATGACTAGGATCTCAAAATTTGATTTCCTCTCTTGAAAGAATAACGAAGTTATTCCCAAATTTCTCTAGGGTCGTGGTACAACCTGCTTGGTTACTCAGTTGAAGATAAATGTGAATGTTCAGGAGGAGGCCTTTGCTGGTACATCCAAGACATCAAACTGCAAAACAAATTTAGTACTTTTTTGGTATTTTCTGATTTATCAAAGATTTGTGTTCTAACCAAAGATGCAATTTTGTATTTTTGAGATGATTACTTTCAGATTTGCAACAGAATTTAAAAGAGTAAGGTAACAAGAAATAAAATAAAATTTATAAAAATGAAATTCTAACGGACATAAGTCATTTTTTATCTTCCCTTGTGAATTGAATGATGGAGAGATTTGGAACAAACTCACGAAGTATAAATAAAACGATGTCACAATTCTATACTCGATGCATGCAATCATTTGGAGAGGAAATGTATTCACTCATGCAAGATTTTCAAAACCTATCAAATCGTGAAGCCACCAAGATGTGCTCATAGACTAGATGGATTTATCGTAAAGCCCAATAGATGATCTCTTCCACACATTTGTCACAACAAGGTAGATAGAGAACAACCAACTCTAACTAAAGAAACACATATTTGAAACACAATAAACAATTGGCTCTTTGAAAATAATGAACAAGCATGCCCAAATTCATCACTTTCACATATATAGCAGAAATTTCACAGCAAGAATGAAGCACCAAATTTTAGATTTTATTGCATTATGAATCTGACCCTATTACATTGCTTTTGATTACAATACATAGAGTTCTCATCTACAAACTTTGAATGCCAAAATTAGGGTATCAGAGAGTCTAAATTTATGAAAATAAACTAAAACTAAAACTTTTGTAAATGAAAACTATTGCTAACTGATACTAAGCAACTTGCATGGATTTTTAATCCATTTACAATCAGCTTGTCCATGTAAGAAGGATCAAACTTGTCAAGAAAAGCGAGAAAAATAAGATAGGGTTTCTCTGCATGCAACTGAAGTCTTCTTCTTGATCTGAGTTCTTCATTGGAATCTTCATCTGGGGTTCTCTCTATGGTGGGAAATGATAGGGGACCCTTATTCCTTCAAAAATGAACTCTAGTTGGGCACCCATCTAATCTAGAGTTCAAACTCCATGCAAAAAAGTGATCTCGCTGGAAACACCCAGAATTTCAGACCCTGACCTCTCCTCCGAAGTTTTTTAAGTGCCCAAAAAATGTTAAGTGTTGATACCCAATTTTGGAGGTTTGAAGGTTTTGGTCCTTTCGAAGACCAAAAGGAAAAAAAGGCCGAAAGGACAAAAAATGCATAGGCCAAAGGGGCCAAAAGGCCGAAAACTGCATAGGCCGAAAGGTCAAAAGGGAGAACTTCGCCTCTGGGGAAAATTGCTAAGGGTGGAAACTATCATTTTCAAAATTGCTGAAGGGTCTGAGGAGTCTGTTTGGAAAGAATTCTAGATGTGCAACCTGGAGCCTTTGTATTATCTCCTGAACTTCTTCGTAATTTATCTCTTTCCTCTTTACCTTGTTGACCCTTTGTTCTTTCTTATCTCTGAATATGGTCAATTCAGAAGTAAAGAACTTAATCTCCTCTTCATGTTCTAACATCACCTGCATTTCTTTCTTGGAGTAGAACAACTATTGTAAGGCCTCTTTTGTGCTGACACCGTGAGTGGCGGAGTAGGAATAGGCATTGTGAGTGGCTAAATAGGAGTGGGAAGAGTAGAAGTTGAAGGAGATGGAGTTGGTGTTGGATTTGGGAGGGCAGGTGGAGGAGTAGGAATTGGGGGCGGATGAGAGATTGGTGGAATGGGATGTGCAAAGGTGGAGTGGAAGTGGATCTTTCTCCTATGACTTTATCTCCTATTATATTCTAAGTTTCTAGGGCATCTTGAGCTTCAGGCCCTTGGCCTATGTTGGAGCTTATCCCTGTGATTGGCATGTTTAGTGCCAGATTGGTGAATTGGGCCAGAGGTGGAGTGAGGATCACATGGGGCTAGATGAGTGATGGTGCTTCTATGTCATATCTTATTATAGAATTAGGTATGTCCTTTTCATTGTCTAAAAATCCTTCTAGGCCTTCAAAATCATATATTTGGAATTCATCTGAGCCTAAGGCTTCCAGAGGGTTTTCCTTCTCTTTAGGATCTTCTATGTGTTTCCTAGAAGTCTCCTTTTCCTTCCTCTTCTAAGATCTTGTCCTTTTGACCAGAGGTACATCTTCCTCTACTTTTGGTTCCTCTTGTAAGGTCTCTAGTCGTGGAGACACAGAAGCTCTCCTCCTTTTATACATTTTCTTTCCCTTTTTAGTGGTAGGAGGAGATTGGACAGAAGTGGAAGGGACTTCATCTTGTGGGGCCTGTGATGATCCTGCTACAGGATCTATCTATCCAATAATGATTTTTTTTGGAGCCTTGTGCCTTGGATTCAAATCATACTCTACCGCACTTTCATGGCCATAAACTATGCTTGGTTTCTATGGTGGTGCTTTCTTATACTAGGGCACTGTAGACTTCTCCCCGCATTGCTTATCCACCCTCTTGGGTGGATCCATCAATGTATTCACTAGGATTGGATCCATCTTATAAGGACTTTTGATCCATGTTTCATTTGTTCAGATCACATGCCTAGCTCGAAATTCAATGTCCTCATTCTCATCCTTATTGATTTCTGTGTTCATGATGGGCATGTCATATATTTTATCCAAAGTGTAGATTTCCTCCAGCACCCTATATGAATATTTTTCCCAAACCTTTGAAGGAATTGGGGTCTTCAAGGTCTGTTGTGCAAGGGTAATAGACATCCTACAATAGTCCCTGATTCTAACCTTGTGATCATCTACATAGTTTACCCAGTGATCTTCAAGGTGTGGTTCATGAATATGGAATTTTCCAATAATGTGGTTGTATGTACCTATTGGGTCAAATCTGGGCCGAACTATTTTGTAAAGTTGAAGTGGGCATTCATCCCACTCTAAGGCCAAGGATTTTCAAAACTTCACATCCTCTAGAGTATATGGGCCCAAAAGAATAGGGAAGTCTTGGAAGTTCTTCTTCTTATGCTTTATATGCTCATAGGCATTTGCGAGCTGCCTAGTCATTTCTAAAGTAATTACCTAGTCAGATGGGTACCTGGGCAACTTCTTTAATTTTAATGTAGACCCTGCCACCCAAATATATGTGAATGTCCTAAATTGTACATAGTAGGCCCCAATGGCCCTCACCTTGGCATCTACTTCCTTCGACATCCTCTTCACGAAATCACCTTCAATAGATCATGTGATCACGAAGATGAAAGTGTCATTTACTATTTTGTAATATGGGCTATCCTCTGGCATATTTTCCCTTCTTACTAGCTATGGATATACAACATGTGGCCATGCATTCTGATCATTTATGTTGCCTCTTTTGGTAAGTCCCAGATATTCTTCCTGTGTAGCTAGCAAGTACACTATGTATGTACTCATATAGAATTTCAAGTTATGTCTCACCGATGTTAGTTGCTCATCCAATCTATAACTAATGATGGTTTCCCAATCGAACCTGGACTTTTGGCCTCTAATCTTCTATATCAGGAGTATTGTGGGTCCACAACACACAACCCATTTTGGTCCTCTAGCCATGGGGACCCCCCTTTTTTGTGTCTTTCATTCTTTTGAGTCTGCCCCCTTTCCCAGTCCCTTGCAAATTGGTCTCATTATCAATCAGTTGAACAAAGCCAAGACACTTTTTTCGCCTTTTTATCCCTTTCAGCATTTTGGAGGACCTCAATTCCTCTGAAATACCGAAATGGCCAAAAGGACAAAGCTCATCCCTTTTGGTGTTTTTGGTCTCCAAAACCACCGAAAGGCCAAAAGTATCTACCTATGGACTTTCGGTGTTTCAGACACTGAAGCACCAAAAAGTGCTGACGTCTGCCCCCCCCCGCAGGCTATATAAGGGCTTAAGGCCCTAAAATGACATTCACTTCACATTTTCCTCTTTGGCATCTTGTAAGCTCCCCGCGACTTTGCAACTTCATTGATTTTTCTCCTCTTGGATTTTGTCTCTATGTCTGCGGCCTCTTGCACCCGTCTTCCACTCCTAGCCCTTGAGGTAGGTTTTCTCATCATTTTACTTGTTTCTTTATTATTAGGGTTTAGGTTTTCTCGCATTTTGGGTGCTTTGTTTGGTCTAGTGTGCCTCCCCCCAAATCTTTGGGGTTTTCTTTCCACCCTTGGCCTTGCAGGGAGGCCTCTCTCTATCTCGTCAGTCCTTGGCGTTGTTTACATTTGCCTTTTCTTTTTTCCTTTTTTCTTCTGTCGCAACCTTTGTCATAGGTTTTCAGCCTTCGAAAAGCCAAAAACCAGGTTGGGTCTGTAGCCCAAGTGCTCCTTAGAGATTTGTCCTTTTCAACATTTCAGACCTCTGAAACATCTGAAACGTCGACAAGTCTGAATCTCTGTAAGTGTTGTCTGCCTTGTGGATTTTTGATTTTCAAAGTCTGATATCCCATTTAAACTTTCAGAGTCTGAAGAACCCTTTCAAAATTTTGCACACTAAAAAGTCTAACTGATCTCGCTCCTCATCATTGATTGCTCTTTCACACTTTTGGCCCTTTTGGACTCTGAACCAATTTTCAGTGTCCGAAATCCCAAAAGGGTTGAAATTGCGAAATCTGCATTTTTAGCTACTTAAAGAGCTTTTTACTTCTATTTTCCTAGATTAATCAATTATTTTTAGTCTCTTCTTCAAATAAAATGTTGATACTTGCATATTTCCTTACAGGAATGCCTGAGAAACGGACTGCGTCACCAATGAAGTACTTGTACAAGGGGAACAACCCCCCTTCAAAGATTGGCAACAAACACATTGAGATCACCGATACTGACATTGGAAATGTAGATTGGGATCAGTTCCTAACGAGATATTTCCAACCAACCGAGAGATCTGAGGATTGCATCTCATGAGTCCTATCAGGCCTAGTCAACGTAGCAGCCCACCTAGTGGGTGTCACATCATCTGAGTTGATCATGACCTTGGCGAACCACTATGACTCAGATAAAAGGGTGGTTTAGAATACAGAGGGACAGGTGGTACTGGACATTAGACCAGATATCATATAAGAGGTCTTCCACCTCCATAAAGGCATAGACAAGTTTTATGACTTCTTCATTGAGAAAGGCAATAGATGATTCAACAACAAAGGGGAAGAGGCATATGACATTGTCAATAAAAATTACCTTGAGAAACCTCTCCCCAAAAACAAACTAGGTAAGATAGACCTCAGGAGGGGGTACATGAAAGATGATATCCATGCAGCAATAACACTACTAAGCTAGGTATATGGATTACCTCAGTCTATCTAGCTGGAGAATTGGATGATCCTCTTAATAGAGAAGATCAGAGGATGTAAGTCCAGGTTTGATTGGGGAACCATCATTAGTGACAAGTTAGATGAATAGTTGGTTGCAGTGAAGCACAACCCCAAATTCTATATGAGTACCTACATGGTGTACTTATTTGCAGCATGGGAAAACTACCCAGGACTCACCAAGAGGGGGAACATAAATGATATGAATGTCTGGCCCCACATTCTATACCCACAGCTGATGAAAAGGAAAAACATGTCAGAAGACAACCCTGATTACAAGATAGTCAATGATGCCTTCATCTTTGCAATCATCCCATCCATTTAAAGTGATTTTGTGAAGAGGATGTTAGAGGAAGTAGCCGCCAAGGTGAGGGCCTTTGGGGCCTACTAAATACAATATAAGACATTCACATACATCCGAGTGGAAGGTTCTACTTTGAAACCTATGAAGTTACCCAGATATCCATTTGATTGGATAATCCCTTTAGAAATGGCCAGACAACTCACTGATGCCTATGAGCATATAAAGCACAAGATGAAACATTGATGGGACTTCCCTATTCTTCTGGGCCCATACACTTTACAGGATATGAAAGTTTGCAAATCCTTGGCCTTTAAATGGGATGAATGCCCACTGCATCTTTACAAAATAGTCTGGCCCATGTTCAACCCAATAGGTATGTACAACCACATCATTGGCAGGTTCTATATCCATGAACCACATCTTGAAGATCATTGGATCAATTGTTTAGATGATCATGAGATTAGGATCAGTGACTATTGCAGGATGTCCCTTACCCTTACATAGGATACTTTGAAGACCTCACTTCCTCTGAAGGTTTGGGAGAAGGATTTTGATAGGGTATTAGAGGCAATTTACACTTTGGATAAGATATATGGCAGGCCCATCACGAATGTCAAAGTTGATAAAGATGCAAATGATGATATTTAGTTCAAAGCTAGGCATGTACTCCGAACAACTAAAAATTGGATCCAAAGGCCTTATAAGATGGATCCAATCCTGGTGAAGACACTAATGGATCCACTTTATAAGGTGGATAAACAACATGGGGAGAAAAATAGAGTGCCACAATACAAGAAAGCGTCACCACAGAAGCCAAGCACGGTGTAGGCCATGAATGCGGGGTAGAGTATAGGTCAAATCTGAGGAAAAAATCTCCAAAGACTAGAATTAATGGACACATAGATCCTCCTATATAATCATCATAGGCCCAAAAAGGTGAAGGCCCTTCTACTTCTGGCCAATCTCATCCTACTACTGAAAAGGGTAAGAAAACGTATAAAAGGAAGAGAGCTTTTGCATCTCCCCAACTAGAAACCTTACAGGAAGAACCAGAAGAAGAGGAAGAAGTATCTATGGTCAAAAGTACAAGGTCTCAAAAGAGGAAGGAAAAGGAGACCACCAGGAAACATAAAGAGGACCCTAAGGAACAAGACAATCCTTTGGAGGCCTTAGCATCAGATGAATTCTAGATATTTGACTTTGAAGGTCTAGAGGGATTTTTGGACCAAGGGAAAGATACATCATATTATGCAATAGGATATGACACGGGAGCTCCATCACTCTTCTAGACCCAAGTGACCCTCACTCCACCTCCCACTCAGTTCACCAATCGAGTGCTGAACGTGCCTATTATAGAGGTGAGCTCCAACACAGACCAAGGGCCTAGAAATCAAGATGCCCCAATAGCCCAAGACATGGTAGGGGATAAGGTCATAGGAGATATTCCCTCTACCACTCCACCGCCTCACATTCCCACTCCACCAACTACTTGCCCACCTCCAATTCCTGCTCCACCACCATTTCACCCACTTCCCATTCTAATTCTTCATACACCTACTCTACCACCATCAGCCTGTTTTCCTTGCTCCATCCCAAACCTAGGAGGGTCAGTAAGTGTTGGAAACACTGAGAGGGGGGCTGAATCAGTGTTTGTCTATTTATTTTATTTCATCAACTTTAAACATAAATCAAATATATATCACTTGAAGCTTAAAATAAGAACACATAACACATGATATGATTACAAGGAAACCTTGATCAAAGGAAAACCCCGGTGGGAATTAGTACCCACAAATATTGCACTAGTATAATGAACCTATTAAAGTTCCTTTTCCCTGTTAGGAGCAGTCTTTATAATGTAAGTACAAAGACCTAGTTAAGGGTCTGACCCTGTTAGGATTCTTCTACGATAACCCTGTTAGGGGTGAGGACTCACTATCCAATAAGCTCACTGCTTAGTAGGATGAAGGCTGCAACCTTCTGATAGTTGATATACACTATATCAAAAATGAACTATTGTATGTGACACTCTTTTCTAATTAGTTTCGATTATGCGTTGATGCTCTTATACTCTTGAAGAGATTTATCTCATTCTGACATCTTATATTGTTCCTCTATATCTCTTCTCTGCATATTCGACCACACTTTCTAATACAACTTTTCAGGTTATATGTGTGTGTGTGTGTGTGTGTGTGTGTGTGTGTGTGTGTGATCATGCCTGAATAGATGCGACTAAAAACAAGACCTTAGTTGGCTTAAGAACAACATTCACAACACTTCCAAACAAATTGGCTTAAGGATGTTTACAATAATGTTTAATACATGATTAAAAACTTATTACAATAGGTGCTTAGCCTTTACAAAACAAAAAGATTACACGCTAATCAAAAACCTAAAGTCGGCTTCATACTCTATTTTCTAGACTACTGGTGTACTTGTTCTTTCTGTAACTTATCCGTACTAACATTCTGTACCATGTGTGTATAGGATAAGAATAAAAATATATCATAGATCTTATGTCTGAAGGTGCTTAGTCTGAATCAGTCGTACGCACGTGCGTTGGTGCTCTGATCATCTGTATATCTTTGTTTTGTCTTGTCTTCTATACTTAGTCAATTTCCACTTCAAAGTTTGCTATCAAAACTTCATATGACTTTGTTTCCATAATGAAAACACAAAATAAGTCATATACTCCTTGGGAGTCAACTTTCCAACAATCTCCCCCTTTGTCATTAATGGAAACAAAGGAATGTGGCCAAGTTACTCAAAATTCACTAACACCAAAAACTGTATATTATCTTCCTTTAACATATACTAATTGCATATATATACACTAATCCACATACATACTCATATTCCTTGAATACATTACTCCCCCTTTGACATTAATGAAAAAGGTGTCAAAATTGTAAGTCTATGGATACTTACTCCATGTACACATCTGGATAAGCTATCTACAGATTCTTGATCTCTTGATGCCAGAATGCCTTAAGTGCATCAACTGTTTATAGATGGGCACATAGGACATATGTAAGATCTTCCATCTTGGTCAGATCCATGTAGGGTCCTTGATCATAGGTAGCAATGGTTGCATCAATCTGTTTTATGTTCTTATTCAGAACTGTTAAGGAGGGTGCAAGTGCATTTCTCAGTTGAGTCTGCCTGATCCTTATCTTACTGATCTTCATTTTATCTTTTCTATCTTGTCTATCTTCCCTTAATAGATATTGTTGCAAATGTTTATATCTTGGGATGATGTTTCAACTGATTGTCTTATGTTATCAACTAAGATATCTGCCTCTTCTATCTTTTTGATATGTTCATAGGTGAGTTTGCCTCTGTCCATGCAATTTTCTATAACCTTTCTGCCTTTTGATGCCAACTCTTTCAACATTGCCTGACCAATCTTTAATGAATTTAAATCTAAGGAAAATTTCCTTACCAGCTCATTCAATCTTTTATTTTTATACTCTTCCTCTGCAATTTTAGTAGTTGAGTCTACTAAACTTGTAAAGTGTTCCTTGAAGCTTGATAGGATGCTATCTACATCATCAACTGACTGAATTTTAGCCACTTTCTTGTCTGCGGGCACTAGGTCATTCAGAATGTTCACTGACTCCAAAAAGAGAGGGTTTCTCATAACTTGTTTCTCTTTTTCTTTTTCCATGGCTAGGACACTGGTCTTGATCAAGTCTTCTTCTCCCCATGCATCTAGACTTGCTGAGTCAAGAGTTAAACTTGACAACAATGAAGTTGATGGCTGAATGGATGGGGTGAATATAGTATTCTGACTAGTATCCATACATTCACTTTTTACTGGGATCTCCATGACTGATGTCTCATTAGTTTGATTATCTTCCTCTTTATTCAAATTTTTTGAATCTTTAGAGGGAACTTCATCTTGTTGTAAAGATGTGTCATCAGCGCATACCTCTTTTGTCTCTTCAGTGCTTACAAACACTTTTTCAACTTTGTGCATGACGTTGTCAAAAGCAGTCATAGATATCTTGACATCATCAATTACAATAGTTTCTTTTGAATCTTTGGCTGTATCAGAAGGTGACGTGACCCTGGGCACTAAAACCTATGGATATGTCATATGCGTACCTTGAATTACTGGTTCTGTAACCTATTTGGGAAGAATTGGAGTTGCCTTAGTTGTAGGTGTCATTAAAGGATACATATGTCTATCCAGAAATACATGCTCAAAATCTTTCTGAGTCTCTTCACTAACCAAATCATACTCTTTATTCATGATATGAAGTGTTCTAGTTTTGGTTCTGAGATGAGGTTTAACTAAGTCCAATAGTATAGATTTCTCATCATGCGAGAAAACAGGGAGAACACTATCTAATGTTTCTTCTCTTATCCTCATATCCTATTCAATTGCTTGCCTTTTTAATATGTCCAGTATGTTCCATAGTTTGTCTGGTATAACTATCTTGAGTTCCAATACTGACTTCTTGAACTTAATCATATGAGATATAATCATTGAATGAATTTCTAATTTTAGTATCTCTTGATACTTGTCATAGACATTCTTGATAGATTCTAGTTTGCCTTCATTAAAAATTCTATTCTTTAGGACTGTTAGACTGGGCCTAAATCCTACCTTAGGAGGGGCTTGTGTGTTCTTTACCTTGCTCCTTGTGGTCCTTGAGGATGGATGACTTGTAGGAACTTGCTTCTTCCTTCTATTCAACTTGTTGGGTATAGAAGGTGGAGAAGATTCTAGATTAATGGTGGTTGATAGCGCAGATGTATCTTCATTTGATTTCTTCTTCTTCTTCTTAGGCATATCATCAGACTTTTCTATTTTTAGTTTTGTGGGATTTTTCTCAAGTTCTTTGGCTATCTTAGCTTCCCTAGCTCTGTCAAGGTCTTCTTGTATAACACCATGAACTTTTAGGATATTTGAAGTAATCCTTGATGTCTTCCTCTTGTTGTCTGCACTGTACAAGACATAATCAACTTGATTTGTCTTTTCTCTATAAGTACCCCATCTAGGTTCATTGGGATCCTTGGGCAAAAATAGAAGGACTTGTGCATAACCTTCCAAAACATGTTCTTCAACTTCATAACCAAGAGGGTGAATCCATTTTGTTCTAGGCTCAACTGCCTCCATGCAAGTGTAGTCAGTCTCCACCATGAAGCATATGGTGTCTTTGTATTTATCGACTATTTTCTCAGGTATCCTGAACCTGTTTTGCATCTTGATCCTAAATTTTTTGATATTCATGTCCATAGAATCTTTCACGCTTCTCTCTGATGTAGCCTTTGGGTGATATCTGAGACATAGTAGATTTACTCTTGTCTAGGTAAAGATTTGCAACTTTACCAACTATGTGGAAGTAGAGATAGATGATCAATGATCCAAACCTGAATATCTTACTCTTGTCATGCTTAATAGCTTGAATTTTCTCAATCAGCTATGCGTGCAATAGTTCACATAGATTGTACTGAGTGTTATCTCTCACCATCCTTATTGCTGCTAGAACTGACACTGCAGACACACTATTCAGTCTACTTGTCTGCTGAAACTTGTATCCAAGTATCATAGTGAGTAGTTTGATATCATTCTCCTTAATAGGATCAACTATCATACTGCACCTATCACTTCTTGATAAACATGCTTGTTCAATCTTCTTCTTAACATCCTTACCAGTAGCAAGAACTGGTCCAGTTTTGGAAAGTCCAGTCATTTCATGAATTAGGTATGTAGTGATGCAAACATGAACGTCACCAATCCAATACAGGTCATCATGTAACCTGCTTAGTAATATCTTAACCCATTCTGGCTCGTAGAAATTTTGCACGTTAGAGTACTCAAAGATAGATTTATCAGTGAGATGCACGTATTCATCCTTGAATGAATAGTCTAGTTTCATCATTGAGGCCATGAGAGTAGCAATATTGTTATCTCCAACGGTTTCCTTTTTACAGTATATGTATGTATGAATGTCTTCTACATGCACGACTCCTAGCAGAGTCTTATAAAAATGCTCCTTCTACATCATCTAGTATGGACTTGAAGGGATGCTTCTTAAACACAAATATTTTCCTTTCAGCAATGTCGAATACAACTGGAGTGGCCATACTTACTTATTGCTTGGAAAAATAGGGTTTCACGGCAATTCAAAACAATGCAACTGCTAGGGTTCTGTTTCAACTTGCAATCTATTCACAAACTAATCAAATCAATACCTTTCAATGATTTGATTCTTAGTGCTCCTGTGCTCTAAAAATTTTATGATCTCAGATGTAAACAATGAGAATAATCAATCAATCCACCGATCTATATAAAGTTTTTCTGCATTTAATGTCGTAAGTGCTTTCACTGAGACTTTCAAACTTTATTCAGAATGTAGTATAGACAATGCGTGAATGCATACTACATTCTTTTTTTATCACTGACATGAATTCAAAGGCGCATACTCAGAGATGAGTATACTAGCCACGTAGGGGTTCAGAGCTAGAATAGCTCCCCCTAAGGCCATGAGGGTCAACTATCCAAAAGTAGAAGGTGTGTCTACTGAGGATGCATCTACTACCTTGTTTTCTTCATTATCTTTATTTACTTCAACCCAAATTTTATCTGAATTAGCTTTAGCTTGCACAAACTTAACTTCTCATGATTCTTCAAATAGAGACTTTTTAGGATTTTCTTGTCTTTGTGTTCTTGACCTGCAAAACTTTGAGATCTGTCCAGCTTTTCCACATGAGTGACAAATGATAGGAGGTCTAATGTTATTCTTCCTCATGTTGCATAGTTTAGTTGCGTGTCCATTGTAATTACATATCTGACATGTAATATTCTCCAAGTTTCTTTGATGTTGATTGCTCTGATTATATTGAGTCTGATTCCTTTGGTTCAGTTGTGATTGATTTCTTTGATTTTTCCTGCAATGAATAGCCCTGTGACCAAACTTGTTATAGGAGTAACAATAACCATTAAAAGGTCTTACTTCTTTACAATCTCTTTCCAAGTGTCCATTCTTGTTACAAGCATAACAATTTATGTTAACTTGCTTGATTTCATCTTTAGGTGGTTCAGTTTTAGTCTCTGCAATGTTCTCCTCTTTCTTTGCTTCTGTGGATGATTCTTGTGCTTTCTTTGTTTCTTGCATTGAATTGATTTCAGTTTGAGCTATATTGTATCCCATACCAATGGTATCACCTTTAAGTTTCTGTGCATAAAGTTGTGATTGAATTAGATCAGAACTTGTGTGTAGTTTATCAATCTTGTCTTTTGCTCCTGATAATTCAGATTCAATCTTATTCTTGATGTTTTCCAA
>MU225845.1:1292291-1333678 GCA_018584345.1 Thuja plicata
CCTGATAATTCAGATTCAATCTTATTCTTGATGTTTTCCAATTCCAAGATTTTCATATTAGCTTGCATGAGTTCTTCATCTAACTGTTTATTTTCTTTGTTCTTCTCTTCAATAGTTGTTAGGCTATGAGTTAACTGATCATTCAATTCTTCTATTTTATCCTTTAAAGATAAATTTTCTTCATTCAATTTCTTGACCATTTTACCCAAATCTTTTGTAGAGAAATCTTTCAAATCGTTTCTTAACTTTTTGATAAGCATTTGTGAGCCATCAACTTTTAGTTTAAGTTCCTCATTTTCTTTCTCAGATCTATCTAGATCTTCAAGGGCTGCTTCAAGATTCTTTTTCACATGTTTTGCTTATGTTGAATCCATGATCTCCTCAAGTGGTTAAACTTTCTTTCAGAGGACCAGAGCTCTGATACCAATTGTTGGAAACACTGAGAGGGGGGTGAATAAGTGTTTGTCTATTTATTCTATTTCAACAACTTTAAACATAAATCAAATATATATCACTTGAATCTTAACATAAGAACACATAACACATGATATGATTACAAGGAAACCTTGATCAGAGGAAAACCCCGGTGGGAATTAGTAACCACAAATATTGCACTAGTATAATGAACATGTTAAAGTTCCTTTGCCCTATTAGGAGTAGTCTTTACAATGTAAGTACAAAGACCTAGTTAAGGGTCTGATCCTGTTAGGAGTCTTTTACAATAACCCTGTTAGGGGTGAGGACTCACTGTCGAATAAGCTCACTGCTTAGTAGGATGAAGGCTACAACCTTCTGATAGTTGATATACACTATATCAAAAATGAACTATTGTATGTGACACTCTTGTCTGATCAGTTCTGGTTATGCGCTGATGCTCTTATACTCTTGAAGAGATTTATCTCATTTTGACATCTTATATTGTTCCTTTATATCTCTGCTCTGCATATTTGACCACACTTTCTAATACAACTTTTCATGTTTTATATATATATATGTTCATGCCTGAATAGACGCGACTAAAAACAAGACCTTAGTTAGCCTAAGAACAACATTCACAATGCTTCCAAAAAAATTGGCTTAAGAATATTTACAATAATTTTTAATACATGATTACAAACTTATTACAATAGGCGCTTAGCCTTTACAAAACAAAATATTACATGCTAAGAAAAAACCTGAAGTTAGCTTCATACTCTATTTTCTGGGCTACTGGTGTACTTGTTCTTTCTGTAACTTATCTGTACTGACATTCTGTACCATGCATGTATAGGGTAAGCATAAAAATATATCATAGAGCTTATGTCTAAAGGTGCTTAGTTTGAATCACTCATATGCATGTGCACTGGTGCTCTGATCATCTGTATATCTCTGTTTTGTCTTGTCTTCTATACTTAGTCAATTTCCACTTCAAAGTTTGCTGTAAAAACTTCATATGACTTTGTTTCCATAATGAAAACACAAAATAAGTCATATACTCCCTAAGATTCAACTTGCCAATAATAAGTGTAGAATTCATGTCACCTTTCAGAACCACATTGAAATCCATGATCGGTCTTAATACGGAAGTGTTGATTAGCTCCTCAAGAGGTGAAGACCAATGCAAGGAAAAATAAGATAAGGTAGTAGAAGAAGAAAAGGTAGATGAGGGAAGGGAAGAAGTACAAGGACAAGGAGAAGGAATGAATGAGGGAGAGGGTGAACAAGGAAAGGAACAGGAAGAAGGGTCAGATAAAGAAGTAACCCCAAGATCCCAAAACATGGATTCATTCCTTCATGTTGCCCCATATGAGCCAGTCACCACATTTAGTAAACCTACCTAGTTCACTAAAGAGATTTAGTTGAGGAAGATAACTTACATAGAAGAGGACAAGGGGGAAGATACAAATATGGCATCTGTAGGGAAACCCTTCCACAAAATAGGGGTCACATTATGAGCACAGACAATGTCCTATGTCACCCAAGACACTAGGGGTCGCTGGAAGGGGCGAGTTGTAGTGCCTTCTAATAGCACCTCTCAAACACAAGAAACTCCAGAAGATTACATGTTTGAAGAGGTGGATTTGGGGGAGCCCACCAAGGAAGGGAGAAAAAATTTGGCAGCCTTAGGGCTTAAGCATACTCTAGGGTTCAGGAGTAAAGATGAGGAAACCATAAAATCCTTGAAAGAATAGAATGAATCTTTGAAGAAGTTCATTCACAAGATGGTTGGTCCTATTGACCCAAGTTGCCTGAGGGCCTCATTATAGGTAGTATTGGGAAAAAGGAACACTCTATACTTGTCGGAAGGTTTGACCCCATCTTTTATCCAAGAAAGTGTAGATTGAAAAGGAGACTTTGAGAAGTATAGAGAAAACGCCATCAAACGGATATATAAGCTTTACAGGGTCATTTTGGTTGAAGCTGAAAATTTAATAGACTTGATGGAGAATGAAGGCAGTCTTGATTCTAAGATAGACAAATGGCAAGTTTCCCTCCAAGACCTATAAATAATCAGGAAACAACATTTCTAGATATTGGTAAACATATATGAAGGCGAAGAGCTTGACAACTTTGAGACCTGGATCAAACAGATGCCCAAGATCATTAAGGTCTATAAGAAATGTCAAGCCTCCATATTGGAGAAGCAGAAAGAGGTCTTGGAGTGGGTGGAAGAAATAGATGTTTTCTTCATAGGAATTGGCCTAGACTTGTACCGAGATGAAGATAAACATATCTTATGGCTATCAAAAGAAGTGGTCCAACAATTCACGGATATTCTTGCAAGTATCAGTACCAAGGTGGCCTTACAAAAACTATTATATTTGAAAGAAGAGATGTTAAGGATGTTTGAACATGAAGAAGAGATCCAGTTCTTTGCTTCTGAATTGACTATATTTAAAGAGAAGCAAGAATGAAAGGTCAATAAGGTAAAAAGGAAGGAGATGAACTATGAGGAAGTTTAGGAGATGATACAGAGGCTTTGGGAAGAACATCTAGAATTATTCCCAAACTGACTCCTCAGACCCCTTAAGAATTTTGGGGAAAATAGTCTCAACACTTCACAAATTTTAACCAAATGGAGGTTTTGGCCTTTCGGCCCTCTCAGACAATGCAATTTTTGGCCTTTCGCCCTCCCAGTTTTTGGCCTTTTGGCCTTCCATATTTTTTGGCATTTCGGCCTTTGAGAGGGATGAATCTCTTAGACCTTCAAGGTGGTTTGACACCTAGAAAATTTTGGGCACTTAAAACTTCAGAGTAGAGGTCGGGGGCCAAAATTCTTAGTGTTTCCAGCGAGATCACCTTTTTACATGGCAGTTGAACTCTAGATCAAATTGATGGTTAACTTGAGTTTTTTTTGGAAGGACTAAGGGTCCTCTATTAGTTCCCACTGCAAGAAGAACCTCTAGATGATAATTCCAAGGAAGAACTCCAAGAATCAAGAAGAAGACTCCAAGTTCTTAGAAGAAACCCTATATTATCTCTCTTTCTTTTCTTGATGAGTTTGATCCCTCTTGCATGGACAAACTAATTGTAAATGGATTTAAAATCCATGCAAGCTATTTAGTATTTGTTAGCAATATTTTCTTTTCAACAAAGCTTTAGTTTTAGTTTATTTTCATAAATTTAGACTCTTTGATGCCCTAATTTTGGCATTCAGAGTTGGTAGATCAAAAACTCTATTTATTGTAATCAAATCAATGTAATAGGGTCAAATTCTTAATGCAATAAAGATCTAAATTTGGTGCTTCATTTGTGGTGTGTTAATTGCTTTCATCTATGCGAATTGGTGAATGTGTGCATATATTGTTCATTATTTTTAAAGAGCGTTTTGTTTTTTTTGTGTTTTGAATTCATGTTTACCTTAGTTGGAGTTTGTTGTTGTCTATCTATCTTGTTGTGACAAATGCATAGAAGAGATCGTCTATTGGGCTTAACGATAAATCTGTCTTGTGGGTGCGCACATCTTGGTGGTTCCATGATTTGACAGATTTTGAATATCTTGCATGAGTGAATTCGTATTTTCTCCAAATGCTTGCATCCATTAGGTATAGAATTATGACTTTGTCTAATATTTACCTCTTGGGTTTGTCCCATATCTCTTCATCATTCAATTCACAAGGAAGGGTTTACAACAAATTATATCCATAGGATTTCATTTCAGTAGTTTGTTTTATTTCTTGTTACCTTTCTCCTTTGAATTATGTCTTAAATCTGAAAGTAATCATCTTGAAATACAAAATTGCACTTTAGTTAATCAAAAATCTTGTTAAAATGAAAAATCCCAAAAATAGTACTAAAGATTATTTTGCAGTTTGATGTCTTGAATGAACTAGAAAAGGTCTCCTCATGAACATTCACATTTATATTCAATTGAGTAACCAAGTAGGTTGTGACCCGACGCCGAAGAACCTTGAGAATAACTTCGTTATTCTTTCAAGAGAGGAAATCATATCTCGAGATCCTAGCAAGTTGGCTTGTGTAAAAATGACGCTCAACAAGGAGGATCATCCAATCCTTAAGTTGGATGGATTGAGGTAGTCCATACACTTTTCTTAGTAATGTCACCACTTCATGGATGTCATCCTTCATATACCCCCTCCTGAGATCTATCTTATCCAAAAAAAAAATCGCTAGAGGTTGCTTGAGGTAATTGTCATTAACGATCTCATATGCCTCTTCAACTTTGTTCTAGAACCACCTGAGGCCCTTTTCAATGAAGAATTCATAGAAATTTTCTATGCCCTTATGGAGGTGGAAGACCTCTTCTATGATGTCTAGACTTATGTCCAGCACCACCTGTCCCTCTATGTTTATGAACACTCTTTCATCTGGACTATAATAGTTTTAAAGTGTCATGATCAACTCAGATGAGGAGACAGCCACTGGGTGGGTTGTTGCATTAACCAGGCCTAAAAGGACTAGTGAAGTGCAGTCCTTAGATCTTCCTACTGGCTAGAAACATCTTGCTAGGAACTCATACCAGTCCATGTTCCTGATTTTGGTGTCTGTGATTTCTATGTGTTTATTTCCAATCTTTAAAGGGGGGTGATTCCCTTTGTACAGGTACTTCATTGGAGATATTGTCTATTGCTCAGGCATTCCTGCGAGAAAATTGCAAGTATCAGTGTTTTATTGAAAAGGAAACTACAAAAATAAGAAAAAATTGATTAAACTAGGAAAAAAGAAGCAGAAAGCTCTTCAAGTAGCTAGAAATGCAGATTTCACACTTTCAGCCTTTTCAGGATTTCGGACACCAAAAACTAGGTCAGGGTCTGAAAGGGCCAAAAGTGCAAAAAGAAAAAGCGATGAGGAACAGAACCTTTTAGACTTTCAGGGTGCGAAAGTCCAAACAAAATCTTGGACACCAAAAATTCTAAAATTTGCAGATGGATGACCATGCTTTGGTGATTTGGACTTGTCGGTGTTTCAGATGTTTCGAAGGTCTAAAACACCAAAAAGGCTAAAAGCGCAAGAAATAATTGGGCAACAAAAAATAAACCCGACCTAGTTTTTGGCCTTTTGGAGGCCAAAAGCAGGCAACAAAGGTCACGACAGAGAAAACCTAAGGGACAAATGAAAAGAAAGTGAGACTAACAAGACAAGAGGGAGCCTCCCCCGCAAGCCCAAGGGCATAAAAAACCCTAAGGACTTAGGGGAAAGCGCACTAGATTGGACATGCACAAAAAATTCAAAACCCTAACCTAACCAAAATAGTGGAGAAAAACAACTGGGCAGCGAGAAAACTTATCTCTCAAGAGCTAGGAGTGGGGGACGAAGGAAAGAGAGGCTGAAGGTGCAGAGAAAACAGCCATGAGGAGCAAGGACGATGAAATGACAAAGTCACAGGGAGCATGGAAGACATAGGAGAAATAAAATGCAAAGTGAAGAATCACTTAGGGCTCAAGCCCTTATATAGCCCATGGACGATGTCACCACCTTTTGATGTTTTGGGGTTTGAAATACCAAAAGGTCTAAAGGTTTGATCCTTCAGCCTTTTCAGTGTTTTTGAAGGCCGAAAACACCAAAAGGGTCGGGCTTCGCCCTTTCGGAAATTTTGGAATTTTGGAGGACTCTAGGTCCTCTGAAACTTTGAAAGGTCAAAAAGGCCAAAAAATGCTTTGGCTTGGCTCAATAGGCTCATTCAGAGACCCACTTGCGAGGAACCGGGAAAGGGGTGAACTCAAAAAACCAAAAGCCACAAAAAAGGAGGGTCCCCATGGTCAGAGGACCAAAATGGGGTGTGTGTTGTGGACCCACAACACTTATCAATCACCTCAAGCTCTCCACCATCTTACTTTCTAATATTTTTTATAATTCTAATCTCCAAAAATATCATGTCTTAATATAAATGGGAGTCAGACTCGTTCAATCGGTTCAATAATTAATGTTAATGACCAACCTGTTGCCAAGGAGATCCCTATATATATACATATAAACAAGATTAATTTTAATATTTTTATGTATGTATTTAGAAACTTACTATTTTTTTTGTTTTTTGCATTTATTACTAAATTTTACGTATTTTATATATAGGGAAGAAGATAGATTTTCATTTATTTTCAAGAAATAGGTGCATGAACATTTGATTTTGACATTTAAAATAATTATAATTTTATTTTCAAGAAATAAGTGCTCACACATTGAGGAGGCTATTTGTTCTTTAATTGGTAATGAGTTGTTAAATTGCAATTCCTCTGCTTTGTTCTCAAAGCTCACATCTTGTTTTCTTACTGTTATTATGGATTTGTTGGTGGATGTTCCTATGATTTTATCTATAGCTGAGAAATATTTTCATCCCTCTCCTTTTGATTCAGAGTTAATTGTATATCTTTTGCATAATCATAGATTGGATGTCGAGACCCTTCCCATTTCTAGTGTTATTGCTTTTCAAAAATATATGGCTAACAATTATATTCAGGAGCTATTCTATGATGTTAGGTCAGATATTCTGGATGGTTCTCTTGCTGATCCTATTAAGGATTTTAGCAAGTTGCTTAACGAGTTAGATTTTGCTATTGTATAATCTTCTCTTGATTGTGTTGAGGTTGCACACTCTCATGGGGCATCCTTTGCCTTGTGATATTTTGGACCCATGGTTTGTTCCTCCCCTATAGTCAATGGTTTATTTTGATGAAGACATCGTGGCATATGTATCTCCTAGTTTTGATGATTCTATGTCTGATCCTCTTGCTTATTTGTCCATGGCAGTGCCTCAAGATTCTTCTGAGACAGATTTGGATGATTGTCACTAAACTTTTGAAGTTTCCCCTTCGAACGAGGGCTCTATTAATTGGTTCATGAATATATAGTTGTGGCAAATCTTTTTAATTTGTACCATGTTTACTTTGCTAGTATACCCAGCATTAGGAGTCGGCGGGTGGCTCTAAAATCTTTGGGATACCTTTTGTACACATGGTTGAGACTTGTTCATGCTCAAATTCTCTAGATATCCTTGCCATTAGGATATATTTTGTAAACTCTTTTTTTATAAATTAATAAATTTTAGTGACTTCAATCACTTTTATCTTTAAAAAATAGCTATTTTAAATTATTTATAATAATATATATATATGCTAAATAAAATAATAAGTAGATTATTTTACATTACTTTATTAAAAATAAAATATTTTATATAAAATTATTCATTAATTATTTTTTTACAATTAAATTTTTCCTTAAAACATCAAATAAAAGATGTTGAAATGACCAAACAGTCATAAAATTTTCATATGTTAGGTAGGGTTGAATGTCAAATTCCAAGCCCGCTCTTACTATATTGCAATTAAACATATAAAAACCAAAACTATTTAGTGTGAGTATATGTTTGTGATGACCTTTTAGTTAACTAAGTAAAAATCAATTTAAATAATAGAGTTGGGGTTAATTATAATAATTAATTATATTTGTGTACGATATTTAATTTCTAAACTAGTACTATTTAGAAACACCTTTGGGGATTTTGTTGAACTGTGAATCATGTTCTTAGACCCCTTGTGTATTGGCTTTACAAGTCCAAGGCAAATATTGAAGAAAATAAACAAGTATGCAAAAGTGATATTGCTATCTGATTCAACTCTTTAGTTTTTTAGTCAAACTCATTGGCCCATGTTTCATGAGTAGTGGTTCAAAAGAACCCATCTCTCATGAGAATGAATGGAACATTTAGCACTCATTGCATCTAGGTGATGTTCATAGAGGTGAAGCATCGAGACTTCTCGGGAGGTTACCCATCCCAATACTACTCTAGCTCAAGCACACTTAACCACAAAGTTTCTTCCAAGGTTAAGCCCTCTCTGCTTGCAACCCTATTTGAAAAAACTTCATCAAGTATTGTGCCTTATGGACCATTTATTATAAATCCCCTTAATCTCATTAATTGATAGGTGGGAGATATTTTCTACAAAAAGTCAAATTTTGATATTGCTATTAAGATTCAGCTATGTATTTTTTGAGTCAAACTCATTGAGTCGTGTTTCATGAGTAACGGTTCACAAGAACCCATTTCTCATGAGAATGAATAGAACACTTAGCACTCATTCATCTAGGTGGTAGTAATAATTGAGACGGGGGGTGAATCAGTAGCCTCAAAATATTCCAATAATCAACCCTTAAAACTTAGTACCACAAAATTATACCTCTAGTTATCTTTAGTTTTGTAAGATGAATGCCTCCAAATACTTATATCAAATTACTACTTGTCAAAATGGTTTTTAAAACCTTCTACTATAGGTTTACAGATAAGCAGTATGTTAATTTACCAAAATACAGTAAATAACTAGTGTATACTGATCAATCCAGATTTACTTATGTGAAATGCAAAACAATAAAGTATTGACTCATAAACACATTGACACATGGATTTTTAACATGGAAACCTTGTTAAGGGAAAAACCACTGGGATCAGTAACCCTTTTTTCACTCTTCTGAAGTGAGCTCGGTGAAGAGCCAACCCTGTTAAAGGTTACAAACACACTATTAGGTGTGACCTTGTTAGAGTATTTAAATGAATAGTTTGTCACTTAGTATTTGGCATCTAATGCTACCATCCTTAATCAAACACTCACTTGGCCTATCAATAGGTATCAAGCATATCCAATGCTACTTTGTATGATCAAAAATTTTGATACTCCTTGGGATGTATCTCAATTAAAAAAGACTTTTAAGTCCTTCTCTATTAAGAGACTTGATGCTTCAATGGTTAAATTGAAACAGTAAATTGATCTGTTCACACATACAACTAGAATTGCAGATTTTTAGATCTATTGTAAGTGCATTACCTCTCTGATCAATGTTATTAATTTAATACCTTTGGTCCACATTGTTCTTCTCTATGATGTTGTATCACATTTTGTCGATGTCTGCATAATTTAGCTCTTTCCTCAGCTTGATTGATCAGGTCTGAATGAAGACTTTCTTCTCCTTCAGAATCTCTTCAGCATCTATTCACTTGTCACTCCCCTAATTCATATTGAATTAGCTTGTCTCTTATATAGACATGATTTTATCGGTTCTTTGCTTTCTTGATCTTGGCGTGATCCATAATTCTCGCTAATTAGATTTAAAGCAAACCTCCTATTTTATCTTGTAGAGATTATTTTTCCAACTGGACAAAACAACTTTAAGTCCTTTACTTATCTCTAGCTTTATCTTGTCGATTAAAACAATGACAACTACCCGTTAAGTCTATATTTAGCTCTTGACAGCTAAGCCTTTTGTTATTTTTGAATTCTTTGTTCTGTCAATCAATACTTCAGTTAGTCATTGGTGACAATTGACAGTTCCGTCGGTGAGACTTCAGTTATCTTTGGGATCTCCATCCATCAAGAAACACTATAATTTTGTCTGTTAGGTTACAATATGCTTTGCTCATCGGGTAACACTATGAGTTTTCTCATCGGTAATGTTGTGCTTTTGCTCATCGAGTAACACTATGACTTTGCTCTTTTGGTTTACTTTGTTTGTCGGTGTGCACTTTGTCGGTGTATACAGTCACTTGTGAATACTTAACTTTTATGCATTACTAATATCATAGCCTTTGATTCATTGGTTCTTTGAAGTCTTTAGTAGTATGTTCATGACCATACAAATTATATCAAGTTTTCATCAATGACAATACAATACATTAACTAATTTAATGTCTTGCATTAACTTTATGTGATCATCAACTTAACATCTTCAAACATTCAATTAGTTATAGTTCATCAATCTCTCCCTTTGGCATTGATGGCAACACACTATATTATCACACTGTATTATCACTAATATAATATGAAATATAATAGTAAGTTCATCAAACTACCAATCTTATGTACTATAATCGATACAAATATCTAGTGCTTAGTAGGCTCACATAGCTTAGATTTGATTCATGCAGCTCTCTATCTATCTTCAATCCCTTCACTGGATAGATGTAGAATCTTTCTTCTTCTGATGTGATGTGTTTTCTTCTTGTGTCAAACTCTCTCCCTTTGACTGTCCTTTTCTTTTGATGTTTCTTTTCTCTCTTGTTAGCAATCTCTCCCTTTGTATGTACTCTCCCTTTCTAGTTATATCTCTCCCTTTGGATAATGTGATAATGGATATAATCTCTCCCTTTGACAGTAATGCCAAACAAATATTTGACAATAATGCCAAACAATCCTTTTTATCCATAATATATTCCTTGAATTTCCCAATCCATCAGCAATATAACAATTCAGGTGCTTGGTCTAAATAGATACCTTGTTGTGTATAGATGTATCTGTGAAGTCCATCTCTTTTCTTGCATCAACATGAATGATATTCTGAGAATATGTAGGTTGATGTATCCTTCTATTCATCTTACTGACCAGTAGACAAGGGTCAGACCCCTAGTCTCTTTCTCAAGTACTCAAATCTATCCTTGGGTAGTGGCTTGGTGAAGATATCAGCTAATTTTTCCTTTGATTGCACATACTCTAGTATCACCTCCTTTTCTTGAACTTATTCTCTTAAATAATGATACTTGATAGCAATGTGCTTTGTCTTAGTATTCATGATTGGATTCTTGGAAATTTTAATTGCACTGGTATTATCACAATAGATAGTTACTGGTTCAAGAATTTTCATATGCATACCTTCCAGTAACTGTTTGATCCATGCAATATTTGAGCAGTTTGCAGTAGCAACAACATACTCTGCTTCTGCAGTAGACTGAGAGATGCATCCCTGCTTCTTTCTTATCCATGTGACAATTTTGTCACCCATAAATAATGATCCTCTAGTTGTGCTCTTACGGTCATCAATGTTTCCAGCCCAATCAGCATTGGTAAAGACCTTAAGCTCAAATTTTCCTTCTCTTTATACCATAAGCCATAGTCCTCAGTATTCTTTAGATATCTTAGGATTCTTTTTACAGAGGTCATATGTGATTCCCTAAGATTAGCAAAAAATCTTCCTACTATTCCTACTGCATGTGCAACATCTATTCTAGTATGTACAACATACATGAGTTTGCGACTCATTGATCTGTACAAATTTTGATTTACCTTAGTTGACTTTTTCTCCTTTTTCATCTTACATCGAGTTGCCATCGGTGTTCCAACTGGCTTGGAATCTTCCATCTTGAATATTTTTAGCACTTCCTTGATGTATTTGGATTGTGTAACGAAAATGCCTTCATCTTGTTGCATGATCTGTAGACCAAGAAATAAATTGATCTATCCAAACATAGACATCTCAAACTCTTTGGTCATTTCATTTGCAAATGATTTGAATGGCATATCATTGCCTCCAAATATGATGTCATCAAAAAATATTTCAGCAATCAAAATGTTAGCATCAGTATCTTCCTTCAAATAAATATTATTGTTTTCACTAGTTCTTACAAATCCAATACTTATGAGATAGCAATGAAGTCTTTCATACCGGGCTCTCGATGCTTGTTTCAAACCATACAAGGCTTTGTGTATTCTACATACCATGTTCCTCTTATCTAGATTAGCAAACCCTTCTGGTTGCTTAATGTATACCTCTTCCTCAAGTATTCCATTTAGGAATGCAGACTTGACATCCATCTGGTATACCTTGAATCCTTTAAATGCAGCATAAGAAAGTAATATTATCACTCCTTATAGCCTAGCAATGGGTGCAAATGTTTCTCCATAGTCAATCCCTTCTTCTTGTGGATACCCCTTGCATACTAGTCTTGCTTTGTTTCTGGTGACTTCTCCATTCTCATTCAACTTATTTCTGAATATCCATTTTGTATCGATGACATTCTTGTCATCTGGTCTCGGTACAAGTGTCCATGTCTTGTTTTTCTCAATCTTCTCAATTTCTTCATTCACAACACTAATCCATTCTTCATTATCAAGTGCAGCATTGATAGATTTTGGCTCAAAATCACAAATTGGACATCTTGCATTTAGAGACTTACTTTTGGTTCTCATACAATCCTTCATGTCTCCTATGATCTGGTTCCATGGATGGTTCCTTCTAATATACCTAGCAAGTACAGGTTCAATTCTTTGTCTATCATCTTGATCATCATTTTTTCCTTCATTCTGATCTCCATCGCCTGGTACATCATCTTGAGCAATATCTTGATTTTTGGTATTTGCAGCCTGATGCTCGATTGCAATATTTTGTTGCTCAGGAGCTATACATTGTTGTTTGAGTAGAGTATCAATTTCTTCATTGTAAACAAATATTTTTTAGTCCTCTGGTTCTTTTGTGCTTTCCTTTTCATTCTTCTCTACAAATTCATCTATCTTTACATTTGCACTTTCAACAATTTTTTTAGAGGCTTTATTGAGACATTTATAATCCTTTCTCTTGGTGGAATACCCTAGAAAGATACCTTCATCACTTTTGGAGTCAAGCTTTCCATGTCTATCATCTTTTAAGATATAACATTAACTACCAAAGATCTTTAAGTAACTTACATTGGGTGTGTGACCATAAAATAGCTCATAGGGTGTCTTTTTGGTGTCTTTCTTCAATTTTACTATATTTAATGTGTAAACAGCAGTACTGACAGCTTCCCTCCAGAAGATTTTGGTGATGCCTTTCTCTATCATTAGTTTCCTTTCACAATCAACAATGGATCTATTCCTTCTTTCAAAAATTTCATTTTGCTTTGGTGTTCTTGGTGCAGAGACTTGTCTTTTGATTCCATGCTCATTGCAAAAGTTAGTGAATTCATCTAAAATAAATTCCCCTCCTCTATCTGATCTTAAGCATTTCAATTCCTTGCCACTTTTTTTTTCTACCATTGGTTTGTACCATTTAAACATTTTGAATGCTTCTGATTTATCTTTTAGAAACATAATTGTCATCATTCTATAGTAATCATCAACAAAGAGAATGAAATATCTATCACCATGGTAACTTTTTGTCCTTATGGGTCCACATAGATCAGTATGGACTAATTCTAGAATAGCATCAGATGTATGGGTTTTGCTTTTGAAACTAGAATTTTTCATCTTACCTTTTTGAAAATTTTTGCACATGATATTGTCTGGCTTTGACATGCTTGGTAAGCCTCTTACATTTCTCTTTTTTATTATCTTTATCATGTTGTCAAAACTTACATGACACAATCTTTTATGCCACAACCATATGTCTTCATTTCTATCCATTAAGCAAGTGGCGTCGGTATCATTCAAATAGAATAAGTTACCTTTTGTCTGCTCACCGGTACCAATCAACCTTCCTGATTCATTGAAGATCTTTGTCTTCTTATTTTCAAATTCTACTCTGTGACCTGAATTATTCAGTTGAGAAACACTCAATAGATTATAATTCAATCCCTTCACCCAATAATAATTTTCACATTTTATCAGGTTATTCAACATTATAGTTCTTTTATCTTCAACTGGACAAGGTGTGTCATTACCCATTCTTACTGTACCACCATTATAATACTCAAAAGTATTACACTTTTCTTTTTCACTAGTCATGTGGTGAGTGTAGCCACTATCTATGATCCAGATATCATTCTTGCTAACTTTATATGCGACTGCAATTTCTACATACCTTTCATCTTCATCTAGATCATCTTTTACTGCCACAAACACCATCTCGATGTCTTCATCAGATTCGGTGTCAGTATCTTCATCTTTGCATGTAGCTAGGTAACTGGCCTTCTTTCCTTTGTCTTTGTAGTCTCGGGTATCTCTTCTTTCTGATTGTTGGTTGCTTCTGTAATCACCTCTGTCAAACTTCTTTTCAAATGATCTGTCATTACTTTTGTCATCTTTTCTTCTATTAGGACATCTTGCAGAAAAGTGTCCAATCTCTTTACAATTAAAACATACAAGTGGTAATTTACCTTTATATTTTCCTTTGCCTCTCTGCATTATTCTATCCATAAGTGCTTTAATTTCATCAAGATCTTCTTCTTCACTTTCAATTTCACTATCTTTTCTCATAGTGTGTTTATCACTTGATTTACTTACTCTCAAAGAATATTTGAATGCAGAATCTATGTTTGGTAAGACACTATTATCAAAGTTATTCATCTCAAATGAAATCAGTCTTCCAATCAAACTATCTAGAGTAACATTGTTATTTTCTACTGCTCTCATTTCTTGTATGGTGGATACTCTAATAGCATAAGTAGGCAGTAAGGTTCTTATAATTTTACTTACCACTGTATCTTCATCTAGTACACCTCCAACTCCTCAGATAGCATTGACTACATCTTTGATTCTTGTGTTGTACTATGTGATGTTTTCACCTTCTTTCATTCTTATATCATCAAACTTTCCTCTAAGGCTTTTTGCATTGGCTCTCAAAACATTTATATCACCACCATGTACAAGCTTCAATTTATCCCACATCTGCTTAGCAGTTGTGCATGTTTTGACATCTTCAAATTCAGCATCGGAGAGTGAGGAAGAAAGCTCTATTTTCGTGTAGTTGTGCTCATGCTTCTCTCTCATTTGTTTAACTATGAGTGCTCCTATAGGAAACACATATTTAGTATCTAAGTATTGAGTAACATCATTTCCAATACCTGATAAGTGGAGTCTTATCTTGCTTTGCCATGACACAAAGTTGTCTTTGTTCAACTTGGCCACATCTTGTCTATTCATCTTGTGATCTTTAGCTTAGGTCTTGAAACCTTCCTTCTAAGCACACAAACTCTGATACCAATTTTTAGTAATAACTGAGAGGGGGGGTGAATCATTGGCCTCAAAATATTCCAATAATCAACCCTTAAAACTTAGTACCACAAAATTATACCTCTAGTTATCTTTAGTTTTGTAAGATGAATACCTCCAAATATTTATATCAAATTACTACTTGTCAGAATGCTTTGTAAAACCTTCTACTATATGTTTATCGATAAGCAGTCTATTAATTTACCAAAATATAGTAAATAACTAGTGTATACCGATCAATCCAGATTTACTTATGTGAAATGTAAAACAATAAAGTAATGACTCATAAACACATTGGCACATAGATTTTTAACGTGGAAAGCATGTTAAGGGAAAAACCACCAGGACCGGTAACCCAAATTTTCACTCTTCTGAAGTGAGCTCGATGAAGAGCCAACCCTGTTAAAGGTTGCAAACACACTATTAGGTGTGACCTTGTTAGAGGATTTAAATGAATAGTTTGTCACTTAGTATCTGACATCTAATGCTACCATCCTTTATCAAACACTCACTTGGCCTATCAATAGGTATCGGGAATATCCAATGCTACTTTGTATGATCAAAATTTTTGATACTCCTTGGGATGCATCTCAATTAGAAAAGACTTTTAAGTCCTGCTCTGTTAAGAGAATTGATGCTTCAATGGTTAAATTGAAACAGTAAATTGATCTGTTTACACATACAACTAGAATTGTAGATTTTTAGATCTATTGTAAGTGCATTACCTCTCTGATCAATGTTATCAATTCAATACCTTTGGTCCATACTATTATTCTCTGTGATGTTGTATCACTGTTCGTTGGTGTCTACAAAATTTAGCTCTTTCCTCAGCTTGATTGATCAAGTCTGAATGAAGACTTTCTTCTCCTTCATAATCTCTTCAACATCTATTCTCTTGTCACTCCCCTAATTCATATTGAATTAGCTTGTCTCTTATATAGACATGATTTTATCGGTTCTTGGCTTTCTTGATCTTGGCGTGATCCACAATTCTCACTAATTAGATTTAAAGCAAAACTCTTGTTTTATCTCGTAGAGATCTTCTTGCCAACTGGACAAAACAACTTTAAGTCCTTTACTTATCTATGGCTTTATCCTGTCGATTAAATAATGACAACTACCAGTTAAGTCTACATTTAGCTCTTGACAGCTAAGGCTTTTATCGTTTCTGAACTCTTTGTTCTATCGGTCAATACTTTAGTTAGTTTTTAGTGACAACTGACTGTTCTATCGGTGAGACTTCAATTGTCTTCGGGATCTCCGTCTGTCGGGCAACACTGTAATTCTGTCCCTCGGGTTACATTGTGCTTTTCTTGTCAGGTAACACTATGACTTTTCTTGTCAGTAATGTTGTGTTTTTTCTCATTGAGTAACACTGTGACTTTTCTCTTTTGGTTTACCTTGTTCATCGGTGTGCACTCTATCGGTGTATACAGTCACTTGTGAATACTTAACTTTTATGCATTACTAATAGCATAGCCTTTGATTCATTGGTTCTTTGAAGTATTTAGTAGTATGTTCATGACCATACAGATTATATCAAGTTGACATCAATGAAAATACAATACATTAACTGATTTAATGTCTTGCATTAACTTTCTATGATCATCAACTTAACATCTTCAAATATTCAATCAATTATAGTTCATCACTAGGTGACGAAAAAAGGGTGAAGCACCATGAATTCCCGGAGACCACTTATCCCAATACTACTATAGCTCAAGCGTGCTTATCTACAAAGTTTCCTCCAAGGTTAAGCCCTATTAAGCACAAAACTTGCTAAAGGTTTTGTGAAAGGGATTGTAAGAAAAGTGGGCTTAACCTTGTGTAGACACCTAAAAATGGCCTATTGCTCTAAGACAATGACATTACTAATATTCCTCTTTAATTTATTTAATAATCTTTATTATTTAATAAATTGTGTCTTTCTACCATATTCTAAGATCAAAATCGTCATTTCCCTTTAATTTCATAATTAATTAGTTTTAATTAATTACTTTAATTATTCAACACTAATCAATATTTCATCACCTATTTGTCTACAAGATAATTAAATAATTAAATATTATTTAATTATTCCATGTCTCCTTATAATTAATTAAATAATCAAATTCAATTAATGTTGCCCCTTTACTAATTATTACATTTATGTAATAATTAAATCAAATTTTGTCTCATGGTTAAATAAATGATATTTATTTCATTAAACTAATTATTCCCCTCTCATGATTAAATAAATTATTTTTATTTAATTAAACTAATAATTTCTATCTCATGATTAAATAAATTACATTTATTTAATTAAAGTAATAATTCCTCTCTCATGATTAAATAAATTATATTTATTTAATTAAATTAATAATTCCTCTCATAAATAAATAAGTAATTATTTATTTATAAAATATCCCCATATGTGCAAATAAATAATATATTATTTATTTAAATCATAATTTTATCCTCCTGAATTCCTAACTCACACTCACTTTGAGTTAGCTTCTCAATCAAAATTCCTTCCTCAACAATTCTCTCTCCTAACTATTCAATCCACATTGTTAATTCCTCCCCCATCAATCAGTTGAATCTCCTATCAATTCAATCTTCTAATCCATGCAATCAGTTAACTCATCCATACCATTTGTTAACTCACCAGCCTATTCAATTCATCTCTCCAATCTATTTGTTGACATGTCAATCAATCCCCTAATCATGGCAGTCAAGCCAAGTTGAACTCCTACTCAGTCTAAGTTCAACTCCTCAATCACATCCAATCAGTCCTTCAATCATGGATTCTTGGTTGAAACCCCTAAAATCTTATAAATAGTTAGCCAAACCTTTGATTTTGGTAACCACAATTACTTTGAATTCTTATGTTGGCATAAGGAGCACTCATTTTTAAGCACCCACATTGCATAAAGAAGGAGAACAATGAAGAAGGACTACATGGTTTGCATATTCATTTTGTTTGAAATTATTTCATATTATTAATCATTTATGCTTTCTATTTATCTTTCTTTCTTGATATTGGGTATAATAATTGCTTTAACAATCTCTTTGTGGTTGAGATTTCAGTGTTATTGTAGGATTCTATTATACCTAATTACAAATGGTGATCCCGACATGAAATTTGGTCATATCTTTAAAACCGCTTGGAATGTTTTTATGAAATTTTGTTTGCAGGTTTCAGTTGCTCTAATAAGGAGCCCACTGTCCAAAATTTAGATTTTTCAGATTTTTTTTAATAAATATTTTATGATATTTCATAAAAAAGGATTTCTGGGTATAGATTAGAGTTTATTTTTGAAAAAATTACATTTTTATAAAGGTCTTAAAATTCTACAGGGAGTTTATTCTTTGTTATTTTAATTTTTAAGTAAAAATATTTGCAAAAAAAATAAATTGGTCTGTTATGATAAAATGGGTCCCTAGGGCACAAATTAAGGAATTATGATATGAAATTTTTTTGCAAGTTTTTTTTGACATAAGAAAGCTACAATCCAAATTTCATATTTTCTGATTTTTTCTCTAGTTTTTATAAATTTTTAATGAGATTTCATAAAAAATATTTATGGACACAAATAAATATTTCTTTTCGAAAAAGTTACATTTTTAGAAAGGTCTTGAAATTCTACTGGGGATTTATTCTTTGTGGTTTTAATTTTTATGATAAATAGTTTCAAAAAAAGAAAGATCTTTGAAAATTTTTATTTTTGTGTGTAGGTGCAAGTGATAACCGTTTTATCAAAAACATTGTTTCAAAACTAAAAATGACACTTGCTTCTTTTTTGTCTTTAATATCATTCTCTATTGTAAAAAGACACATTTTCATTGTTGAACATATGTACTTGATGTAATGAAAAAATGTAGTGGGCCACCAAAGCACAAAAAAGTTAAAATTCAGAAGTTCATTGACCAATGAAAAAGAGAGCAAGAGATTAAACAAAACAAAGGGCACACACGCAGATTAAGAATTGAGGCACTTGAGGTAGAGATCGGTTACAAAGGTCTTATAAACACATATCTGGACAAGGTAAGAGAATTTTTTGAGAAGTTAAATTGTCATTATATCAATACTAGCACGCTTGTGGATTATGAGATCTAAATTGCTAAGATTTTTTGGTACTAATAATTTATCTATAGCTTGTGGCATGGAAGCAACTTAAATTTTGCTAAATCTAAAATCAATTCATTTGTCTTTTGGTGCTTAAAAAGAAAAGTGTATTCTCAAACATCACAATATCATCTTTCAAATTGGTGCATAAAATTGACGCGTGGTTAACAACTGAACGAGGCAAAGAACTTTTGAAATCGGTGCACTTAAAACTGAACAAGCAAATATCATTTGGTTTGGGCTTAAAATTGAACTTGTGTGCTTGTATGGATTGTATCTCAATTCACATTTGATCTTTCAATTCTTAATATGATTAATTGTGTGTTTTGAGTCTTTGGTGCTCTTGCACAATCTGTTAGAATAAAAACTTTTTAAATTTTTTTAGAGAGGTCTGTCTAGGGAAAGTGCTTCTTCCTCAGAGGATGACCTCAGACCGGTAATACTTATGATCGGTATATAAATACAAGGTGGGCCAAATCTCTTAATGTCTTATATCTAGCCGAGCTCAGGTGAGGAGTGTTAATGATAGTGTGGATTAGGTGAATATCCCTAAGTAGTCACCATGGTCAACTAGGCTCTTAAGTGAGTCACGCATGTACAAACCAATTGGATAAACACCACAGACCTTACTACAATCTGGTATTGGTTTTCTCTAAATCAAGTATCTTATTATAGTGTAAGGGGTTGCACAATTCCCCCCAACATTCAAAAAATATGTGTTCTATGGTATTGTGTTGATGAATTAAGAGATCTTCATTAGCACAACAACAATACTTGGGAAAGGCAAAAACATGGGCACCTACGTCGTGGATCTTTGTGTCCTAGTAGCATGAAAATTATTATGTGTGCTAACGAACATCAAAAGCATTGGACCTATAACAGTGCATCTTGAATCCAATTAACCATAGATTAATCTAACTATTTTTGTTTTGGTCATGTGAAAACCTTGCAGCTTGAAATTTTTTTTGAACATACATTGATCATTTCCTTTTTTTGAGTCAGTCCTGCAGCTATACTAATTTTTGTGATTGTTGAATTTGTACACATCTCAAACATTGGTCCTACAACAATACCCTATCAGAATCCTATCAAAGAACCAAGAAGATACAACAAACAGGTCCCAAAACATTCTATTTGTCCCTTATCATGAAAATCGGCGATCAACATACCCTTGCATATTCATCCAGCATTTTTAGCATCATTCATAGCATATAATCTTGCATAGTCATTCCCTTTTTGCATAGTCATCATTAAAATCCAGAAAATTCCAAATTCTAAAAACATAGCTTGCATTACCTAGAGGTTAAGTTTTCCACCTTTCAGAGTATTTTGCAGATTAGAGGGTGTATTTCCTTAGGACATTCCAGTAGTGGTCTTGTGTATTATCTTGGCTTCATCAAAACTTAGTCACCATCATCTTTCCTTGGCTTGGGGACTTATCATTCTAGTTAACACTTGTCTTCAACAAACATCATTTCTAGTATCAGTCATCTTTCAGCTACCTTTTTGAAGTCAAGATGTCAACAGAATAATTCAAGTCTTTCCTCAGAGAGTTCACCTTAGAAGTTTGTAAAATCTCTTTTAGATCATATTACTTGCATTATAGGTAGCATCCTAGTCATTTGTTCCTATATTTCCTCAGCATCTTATTACTAGAAAATCCAAAAAATTAGGTTTCATTTCTCCTCTGCATTTGTCATTCACAAGATCACAAAATAAAAAAGGCCCAATTGACCCCAACACAGAACCCAGACATGATCCCAACAGTGAAACTAATGTTCTTATTCAGAAGACCCGATGACTGGATTTCAATGATCTAGAGACTATTCAACATCATGAGAAAACACATGTTGATATCCCATATTTACGCCATATCCCTCCACCAGAAGATTAATTCTCATTTGAGAATATCAGGGCTAAATAAAATGACAAGGAAGAAGTTAACAACGCCCTAGAAACTCCTGCAGTAATGGTTGTTGTGGGATCACTATTGGAAACTAACCTAAATGCATCCTTCAAAATGCTTGCACAAAATAGTGCCAAACTAGTTGATGGATACTAAACTTCTACCATAGTAGAAGCCACCCCATGCCATCATCTTGGATTACTTCCACAACACCACTTCCAATAAGCTCCATTTTACCTTTTGTCAACCCCACGCAAAGCACCTCCCAAGTGACCACATCTTCCACCACACTAGGTATCCAGTACAACAATCCTCTCTTTTCCACTTTTCCACCCATTTCTAGCACACCTTGCACCATAATAACACCCTCCATAATGACCTTAACCCATCCAGTGGGTATATCTAATATGGCTCCACCAAGACACAATTCCAACAGCCTTTTCATAGGAGTTCCCCAAATCACTCAAGGGACATCCCAACAACATTCCATCAAAAGTCTCCCTACAGGTGCTCCTTCCAATTCAAGAAAACCCCAATTAAATCAATGGGAACCTCCACAACATCCTCCCACCAATCCCAACTACTCAAGGATTCTGGATTCATTTCTGAAACATTATGGAGTAATTTCCCTAGAACTTTCAACCCTACAACATCACCTCAGCAATAGCCTTCATAACCACCTCAAAAACAATCTTCATACATCCCACCACCTCATAAGAAACCTTCATATGTCCCACCACCTTGGAAACAATCATCATTCATCCTACCACCTCAGCCAAAACCTTCATACATCCCACCACCTTAGCAACAACCATCATTCATACCACCACCTCACCATCAACCTTCATATATTCCATCACCTCAACAATAACTTTAATACATCCCACCACATAAAAAAAAACCTTCACACATTCTACCACCTCAGAAAAAACCTTCATATATTCCACCACCCCAATAACAACCTCTATATATCCTACCATCTCAATAGAAACATCCATATATCTAATCTCCTCAACACATTCCACAACCTTAGTATCTTCCGCATACATTGTAGCTATAGTATACTCCACCACCTTAGTTCGTCCCATCACTTGTGTTGACATTATACACTAACATGGGTTACGGGCCCTCATATAACTAGGCACCATCTTAAAATAGTGGGAAAACTTTCTTTCAGCCTAATGCGGTGCCATCTACACCGACGCCCACTAAAGCCTTTGCCCAACAACTCCAACTTCTCCAGCAACAGGTCATTAAGTTGCAAACAGGCGCTCCCAAGAGGTCTTAGACTATTTCTAATCTTAGTCCTTACACATTTGACAAGACATTACACATGCCATCTTTTCCACGCAATTTTTAGATGCCAAAATTTGACAAATACAAGGAAAAGGGCGATCCTCGGGACCATATACGGGAATTATTCATGGCTTGCATAGAAGTGGCCTACAATGACACTTACCTAATGAGAATGTTCAAACATAGTCTTGGTGGGCCATCTATGGAGTGGTTTTCCATACTTCTACTAGGATACAATCCTGGAACGAACTAGCTGAGAAATTCATATCAAACTATTCACATTATCATGGAAGTAGCATTAATGGATCTCTGCACTACTAATCAAAAAAGTGGTGAAAATTTTTCCTCATTATTGCAAAGATGGAGAAATGTTACCTCAATGGTGTCTTTCCACGTACCTCTAAAAGAGAATATCTATATGCTCATCGAAAATTGTCAATTGGACATGATGTGTGAATTAAACTCCCAACAAATTGAAACCTTTGAAGAGCTAGCTGAACAAGGATTAAAGTCAAAAAGATCCCTCACCCTAAAGGGAGCCATCAAGAAAGAGAACAATAACTCAAAACCTTATGAAAAATCCAAGTACTGGTCTAAAAACAAAAAAATGTGACAAACAATGGCGTTGTTGATGCTAAGAAGGTCTAACCAGCCATGCGCATACAAGCACCACCACCACCAGCTCAACAACCCCAATCATTAAAAACTACCCAGAGGGTTAACAACACTGACAAAAAAACCAAGTAGTTAACCATACCTACCAACTAAGTCCTACAAGAAAGAACATCACTCCTCCTTGAGACATTACGCCTCTTGCAAAACCTCTTGATAAAATTCTTGATAAACTACTATAATCTTATTCATTCACCCTAACCAAAACTATACATTATGAGGGTACCGATAGACCTACATGGATATCAATAGGGTTCGAGATGGACTCAAAACAAATTATAGATCATTTAGATAATTGAGTCATGATCTCATTGCAACAGACAGTGTGATAAATTTTCTAGATCAGTAAGGAAGATAAATTTGCACAAAGGAGAAAATAAAGAAAAGACAGAAAAATGGTCTCAAAAATTGTGTCATGCTATTTCCACCCATCAAAGATAATGTAAAGAGGGATTTTATGGTATATTTCATGCTATTCAACTCATAAATATTTGTAAACAAGAGATTGAATGGTATAGCAAATTGTGTTATGTTAATAAATCATTCCTCAAAATGTATGTAAAGGAGAGGTCAAATGGTCTAGCAAATTGTGTTATGCTAGTCGACCACATCCTAAGGATAATCAAGGAAAGCATTGTATATAAGGAAATACATCAAAAATGTTCAAAGGAGAGTGAGCCATCCCTAGAAAGTTGTATTATTCTAGTGTACTCTACTTGAAATGCTTGAAGTAATCATAATATTTGCAATAAGGAAATAAAATAAGATCATGTTGATACCACAAGGAGAGCAGAAACAAGGATAAAGCACTTTTAACAAAAAGGAGATATCCAAAAAGAAACATCCAATCCAATCCAAATAGGTCACAACTCTTATGAGACCAAAGAAGGGACGAATGAAAAGAGATACTATGAAACAAGTGTAAAGGGATCCTTCTGACTGATTCTAAAAAGAGGATGAAGAAAAATTATGAATATCATCATTTACCAATAAAAGGGAAGAATTCACACCTCCCCCATTTCTAGGTAAATGCATTCACATGGAAGAATGACACACTTTTAGCCACTAAGAAATGGATTTGTTTACCATGGATACCCAATTGCGAACAAAGAAGAGGTTATGATCAAGGATACAAACCTCGTAATGTAAATAAACAATTCAATGTAAGATTTTTTTTTATTAGCATAGAGTATGAATTGTATTACAAGAAGTAATAATAAACCAACAAATGGATCATATGTATCACATCATACTAATGATTTTTTCAACCCCCGCAATAAAAAGGAACTGAGATTACAAAATTACAGCCTACAATTCTACTAAGAAGGAACTGCTACTTTATACAAAAAGATGCAGCCTACAAATTACCATATACATTCGGATATATTATGAATTCAAAATAACTAGATTACTCCCAACCATCATTATTAATTTTATATTCACTATTGGCCCATCCATCAGTAATATTCCTATGTTCATAATTATTCCAATTGTCATTTTTGTTGGTGTTGTTCCATCCAGAATTCAGAGCTTCATTATGATTTCCATCTTTGGCTCTATCTTCAAATTCTCTATTCTGATTACTTGGAATTCTTGTGTATTATTGGTTCTATTGTCAAATGTTCCTTCTTCTTGGGTCTCCTCTAGATAAGAGGAAGACTGAATATCTTTCTTTTAAACTATCATTTCTCCTTCTTTTACCAGATCTAGGAATCTTTCCCTTGAAACTTTGATAGTAGCAGTGACCTGTGAAACAATGTAGAAAGGGTGAGTTTAATAGAAAACTGAGTAAGATCCCTTCTCCTATCTTGGAAAAGTTCATTGTCTCTCTTCTTCCAAATGGTCCACAAAATTTCAGCAGTCAAAGCAAACCAAATATTATTCATTTTTCAATCAAAGACCTCAATAAAACCAATAATGACTTCATGCCATGAAAAAAAATTAAGAGCACTCCAAGACATGGGCTATCCAAAGAAACTAGACCAGATCTTCTTAGCAAAAATACATTCAAAGAAAAGATGTTCAAAGGTTTCAGGATAGTTACATATAGAGCAAGTGACACCTTGATACCCACAATGAGAGAGAAAAGAACCCAAAACAATATTTTTGAGGAGAAGCATCCAACATAAGCACAAAATATTATGTTCAACATGCGAATGCCAAAAAAAATCAAAAAGAAAGTGCCATCTAGAGTCTGACTAACTAATATTTCAATTCAGTTTAATTTTATTAAAGATCCCCACATCCTCTTTGAGCTTTCTGTATAATTTCTTACTAGAGAAATATTTCAAAAACTGACCATCAAACCATTTAACCTTATCAAGAATCTTATTAGAATTCATAGTATTACCTGGAAAAAAACATCCGACAACCTTAGAATAAGAGTATAAGATTTTTTTGGGAATTAGGGATTTTAAATTTGTCATTGATTTCAGCCCAAGATCCTAATCTCTTGTCAACCAAAATATCTTGTATAAGAGAAATGCCCTTTTTATGCTATTTTTGGGTAGAACAACACTGAGTCAAAGCAAGAGGTTTTCCATTCAAATAAATGCCCCGCCAAACAGATCTGTCTACTATAGTCCATGAACAGTTTTTTACAACAACATTCTTGCAATAGATCAGGGGTCTGACTTGACACCATGCCTTCCATATTTACTTAAACATATTGGATCCATTAACTTTAATCTCAAACTCACCAAACACCAAGTCATGCAAAGGGAAACCCTTCCAGTACTTACCTTTTTTAATGGTAGATTTCTCAATATTATTCCTAATAAGCACTTTCCAGGGTTCATTACCATTTAGTGCTTTGAGGATCCATTTAGCAGCTAGTGAAACTCCATGAACTCTCAGATCCCTAAGCCCAAAACCACCCATTTATTTCAAATCACAACACCAATCCCATTTGACATAATGCCTCTTCTTGTTACCCCTCCCATCTGACCACAAGAACTCTCTCAAAGTCCTTACCAATTTATTATACGGACTGTTAGGAAATAACCAAGTCAAAGCATAATAGATAGCATGAGAAGAAAGAAATTTTTGAACCACCTATGTTCTCCCAGCTATGGACAACATGTGAGTCTACCACTTAAGATGCTTATTTTCAATATTTTTATACACCCATTCCCACATATCTTTCATAGAGGGATTTATGGAAAAGGGTATTCCAAAATACCTTAATATGGTGGATGGACCTACTCATTGCCAATCTATGTTGCTTAGCCAACTTGGAGGAGTCTCTTTCCACCCTAACAAAGTGGATTTGTGAGGTGCAATTTTTTCCCCCAAGGCCAGACAAAACAAGTGCAGCCTATTTAGAATATTATCAAAATTCTCTTCTTCAAGTACCATAAAGAGAGCAGTATCATCAACAAATTGCTCTAAAACAAATTAATCATTATTAGGATGGTGAATCCCCTTGACAGGAGGTCCAAGATCACAACATTTAAGAATGAAGGATAATGCATCAGCCGCAATGACATACAAGGAAGGATCAAGTGGACACCCTTGTCTAATAGACCTACCAAGAGGAATAGGTTCTGATAGAATCCCATTAACATCAATAACAGTTGAGGAATCCTTAAACAAGATACTGACCCACTTGCAAAAGTATTCAGGAAATCCAAAAGTTGCTAACATTCTAAGAACAAACTGCCATTCTATTCTATCATAAGCCTTTTCAAAGTCTAAAAGAACCATAGCTTCATTTTGTCCATTCTCCCTAGCCCAATGCATAGCTTCCTAGTTGGAGATGAGATTATTAAGAATGTACCTTCCTTTTATAAATCTTGTTTGAGTGAGTGATAACACATCCTTGAGAATATCCCTGATTCTTCTAGCAAGGACTTTAGCAATAATCTTATAGGAGAGATTAAGTAATGTAATAGGTCTCCAATTCTTAATCTAGGATCTATCACCCTATTTATGAAATAGTTTGATAACATCCCTGTTAATGTTTTCCCCTAGTGAACCTAGTTCAAAGGATTGTTCGTATACCTAAGTTAATAAGTCATAGACAATCCATTCCTTTTTATTTTTGTAGAATTTTGTATTTAGTCCATCTAGACACGGTGACTTGTCATTGGCTAGACTCCCTATGACATCATTAATTTCCTTGAGATTGATTTTTTGTTCAAGGTCTTTAGTGTGGCTTGGAGATACTTTTCTAGGTACCACTTTAATACATTTATTCATGGATTTAGTGTTCTCCCACTTGTTTTTTGAAGAGAATAATTGTTTGTAAAATTCCACAAAGGCTTTCAATGTGTCCTCATTATTATTAGTATACCCTCCATCTACTTGAATACCTGAGATCTCCTCCCTATTGTGTTTTTCTCTGATTAACTTGAAGAAGTACTTAGTCCCCTTGTCACCCTCCTTTATCCACCTGGCCTTGGCTCTGACATTCTGACCTTGGATTTTATGGTTCTAAATTTTCCTTAATTTAGCTTTGGTTTTAATAAGGGAGTGTTGTAAAGGGCATGGCAAAGACCACACAATCTGGTGAAGTCTAAAAAAAATGGAGCGCGGGAGGCAACAGTCAAATTTTTTGAACCAGGGTTTCAGAAGGCATTCGGGTTTCAACTACCGAGCCCAAGAGAAGCATCAATGGCCTTTCAATCAGTGGCAAAACTAGTTTTTCAAAAGGTCAAGACCACCCTACCGTGCTTGGTAGGATCCGGAGAAAAACTAAGATTGGCAGGATCCATAGAAAAATTGAACTGAGGGTCACTTTTTTCCAAATTTCGGTGAGAAGGGGATCCAACGGAGGGCTCCTACCATATTCAAGGATATTGAGCACCGTTTGTGGTGACCAAAGTAATTAGAAAAGAACACGAAGCGTGGCGAGGTAGAAACTCCCAAAACCCTCTTTGTTACTCCATTCTTAACTATTCAACACAAAGGCTGGAGTGATAATCTAGAATATCTAAGATGTAAAGCATTTTTCCTTAAATGGACAGGATCATGGCCGGCTTATGAAAAAATCAAGGCATGGTTATACAGAAATCCTAGCACAAATTGCACAATAAAAACCCTTCCAAATGGCTTTTATCTTGTTACATGTCCTACCAGAGAAGTCAAGACGGTAGTGCTCAACTCGGGCCCTCACTTCATGGAAGGGCTAGGACTTTCCATCAAGGACTGGGAACCAAATTTTGACCCAACCAAGCACATTTTGGAAAAAGTCCCCCTATGGATAAATCTTAAAACCCTCCCTCAAGAATATTGGACTATGGAAACCCTAAAAATGGTGGGAAATATGTGGGGAACATTTTTAGATTGGGGAGAGGCCCTAAATAAAAGAGATATATCTACTTACATCAAAATCTTATTCTATGGAATGAAGCCACTCCTTTGCCCGAAACTATAGAACTCAGGTCTAGAGAAGGAATATGGATCCAACCGATTGAAAAAAAGGGCAGAGAGGATGAGGAGATTAATGTGGTCAGAGAGATGGGCAAAGGAAAAATACTATGTGTGATATGGGAAGAGTTACTAGGTGACAGAGAAAAACATGAAAATTTTCAAAAATCCACAGTGGATGAGAATGTTGAAAGAGAAACAACTCAAATACCTGAGTTGGGAGAGAGTTCCCACTCAGAGCCTACCCCAAAGGTTATTCCTTGCACCTCCCCTCTCTATCATTTGGAGAAGATAGTGGATCCATGTGGGCCGGCCCCTAAAATCCTGGATGGGATTGACCCAGAAAATCCAGAACTCATTATCTCTCTTGCCAACACAAATCAGAGGCCAAGGCCAGAAACCCCAAAACCCTCTCTTTTGGATGCACGGTTTATATGCAATGAGAAAGTCATCTCAAATCCTAGGCCCATCTACCCCACTGCTAGGGAGCCTATCTCCAGCTAGGTCTGCCATCTGAGTCCACCTACTACTTCAAACTACCCAATCGAGAGCCCAAAACCTCTCCCGGAAGATGGTTTTCCTGATGATGACACCCTAGGATAGAGGGTTGCTATTGAGACAAAGGAAGACAAGGAATACATTCTAGCTACATGGATGGATAACTCTGGAACACTGTTTAAATATATCCCCATCTCTCCCATTAGAAATCTGGGGGACTCCTTTGAGGGAGCCAGAGATAGTGGAGGGAACAGCTTGAATCAAAAAAGCAGAGACGAGGAGGATGACCTTGACACAGATGATTTTCTTGGCCTTTCAGAACAGCTTGACATCACAAAAGTCAGAACTATAGCACAAACGGACACAACTAGGGGCAAAGCGGTGTATGGAGAAAAGAAAAAAAGAGGAGCAAGCACCTTAAAAATGAGACTTGAGAGAGTAGCCAATGCTAGTGGCCAACGCAAATTAAGATTGGGAAAGGGTAGCACCCTTTCCCAGGAGAAATGAAACTCTTATCTTGGAATGTCAAGGGCTGCAATGCCCCTGACAAAGTTCATCTGATCAGGCGGGGTTTTGATCAGGTGAAACTCGATCTAGTGCTCTTACAAGAAACCAAACTTAAAAATGAGGATTGTGCTTTTTTTGCTGCAAAATTCCCGAGATGGAAATGCTTCTTCATGAATGCAGATGGTGCGTCTGGAGGCCTGGCCCTCTTAGGAAAGGAAGAGGCAGAAAAAATCACCATTATTCAAAAACACAAATCATGGATATGGGCAAAGGTGGCATCCAAACAACTTCTTAAAACAATTAACATCCTTAACATTTATGGCCCCAACAGCCCTTCTCTCAAATTCAGCTTGTGGCAGGATATAACTAGATCCCTAAAACACAATCCAAATGAGATTTTCATCTTGGGTGGTGATTTCAATTCCATCCTAAGGCTAGAAGACAAAAAAGGTGGCCGAGGATGGGCTGGAAAAAGTCAAATGGACTTCCACAACTTTGTGGTGGACAATGACCTAATGGAAATAGAATTAAAAGGTGGAGATTACACTTGGACCAATCACAGATTGGACTTCAACAATATAGTACAGAAGCTCAATAGATACATGTTGGTAGGGGATTGGAATTCAACAGAATGGATATGCAGAGTGAGATACTTCCAATCTCTGGTTCTGACCACTACCCTATCGGGTTGAGAATCTAGGAGGATTCCATCCCGGATAGACTCCCATTCAAGTTTGAAGCAATGTGGCTTAGGGTAGAAGGGTTTGATGATATGGTTAAATCACTATGGAATAATGCTCGAAGAAGAGTTGGAAACTGTGCTTACATCTTTTGTAAGAAACCACAATTCCTAAAGGAGAAGCTAAAAATTTGGAATAGGGAAAGCTTCAAAAATATATTTGCTAAGAAATTCAGATTAGAGGAGGAACTAAAATCTCTAAATGAGCACATTATTTCTCATGGAATGAAAAACACAGAATTCATTCAAGAGAAACTTTTAAAAAAAGAATATGAAGAAATATTGGCCAGGGAGGAGATATATTGGAGGCAAAAGTCAAGGGAGCTATGGCTTAAGGATGGAGACCAAAACACAAAGTTTTTCCACAACTCAGCAAAGGTGAAAAGTGAAGGGAACAAAATTTATACTATCAAAAACCAACAAGGCCTCACTCTGGAAAAGGAACAAGATATCAAAGAGGAGGCAGTGAGATATTTCTCCCAAATCTTCTATGCAGAACGATAGCAATGCAATGATATAGAGGAAATTATCAACACAATTCCAAACTGCATCAGCTCGGCCCAAAATGCCTTTCTTTTGAGACCAACAACTATGGGGGAAGTAAAAAATGCTTTATTTGGAATGGGGAGGGCAAGGCTTCGGGCCCTGATGGTTATACTGCCCTTTTCTACCAACACTTCTGGGACCTTTTGGGGACTGAAGTTTGGGAAGTGGTGGAAGAGGCACAAAAAGGGAAATTCATTCTCAAAGATATGAATAACACCCTCATTGCCTTGGTTCCAAAAAAAATTGACTCCTCTAGTTTTAGGGATTTCAGCCCAATAGCCCTCTGCAATTTCATCTACAAAATTATATCCAAAACCATGGCCAACAGACTCAAAACAACTCTAAAAATAGTAATCTCAGAGGAACAAAGTGGCTTTACCCCTGACCGATCAATTTATGAAGGGATCATCATTGCTCATGAGGTAATTCACATGGTTAGAAAAACCAAAACAAATAGGATGATGATCAAATTGGATATTAGAAAATATTATGACGAAGTGGACAGGAGCTTTCTCTCCAAGATCATGTTAAAGTTTGGATTCACTGAGGAATGGATTAAATGGATAGAGGGATGTATCAGCAAGGTATGGCTTTCCATCCTTGTTAATGGCAGCCCATAGGGATTCTTTGAAACATGAAAAGGGATCCACCAAGGAGATCCAATATCCCCTTTCCTCTTTGTGATTATGGCAGAGGCTCTAGGAAGACTTATAAAGCAAAAAAGAAGTTCAGGCAGTAGGAAAGGAATCAGGGTGGTTGAGGGAGTGTCGGCTCTTTCTCACTTGAAATTTTCTGATGACACATTCCTAGGGGGAGAGGCCACCTGAAGAGAAGCAAGAATCATGAATTCAACACTGGACAAATATACCATGGCCTCAGGACAACAAGTGAACTAGCTAAAATCAAAAATATATTTTTTCAACACCCCCCCAGCGACAGAGGGACATTTGTAAGGTCTTGGGGATGAGGAAAGGAACCCTCCCATCTAAATATCTAGGGATCCCCCTTTTTGAAGGGGCTAGAAAGATGGAGATATGGACTGATTTAACTTCTGCTATCTCAAAAAAGATGGCAGGTTAGAAGGGGAAATGGCTCTCATCAGCTGGCAGAATCCTAATGTTGAAAGCAGTGATTTCAGCAATGTCAATTTTCCCAATGTTCTTCTTGAGGGTCCCAACTAATATCCTATAAAAATTGGTCAAGGCATGCGGAAGTTTTTTTGGAATGGATCATCATAGGAAGATAAAATACCTCTATTAGCATGGGACAAGGTATGCAAACCCAAAAAGATTGGGGGAGTGGGAATCAGAAATTGGCAACTTATGAATATGGCATTAGGGGAAAAACTAATATGGGAGATCTACCAAAAACCAGACAGCATGTGGGCTCACATTCTTAAAGAAAAATACCTTGACAATCAAAATGATAACCAAATCCTCACAATCAGAAACCCCCCACGAGGATCTACAATGTGGAACTTTATCACTTCCTGCAGGCAGATAATCACAGACCACACCTCATGGAATGTAGGTAATGGGCAATTAGCAAAGTTCTGGGATGACTTGTGGAATGGACTCCCAGCACTTAAAAGAAATGGTGATCTCCACGACCTTAGAAACTACTTCACTAGGGCATGGGGGGAATATATATCAGATTATATTGAACCAAGGGAAGAAGCACATGGCAGAGAATGGCAGTGGAAGACAGTCAACCATGAGAATTTATCAGAACAACAGAAAGTCGCAATGATAGGAATATTGAAAGACAGGAAAATCCTAACCACCTCTGAAAAAGACAGAGTGATTTGGTGTGCATCCAAAAGGGGAGAATATTTAGTGAAATTGGGTTACCAGCTTTTGGAAAAAGAAGACAGAGAAGAACAATGGCCATCAAGACTATGTTGGAACAAACATTGCCTTCCCAAAGCGGGGGTCTTCACTTGGCTTGCATCCAGAGGCAGAATACTCATAGGAGAGCGAAGGAAAAAACTTGGATTCATGGGACCTACAAAATGTATAATGTGTGGTGAGGTAGAAGAGGATGTTAATCATCTCTTGATCAACTGTGGAATAGCACATTCTTGTTGGATAATGATCCAACAGAAACTGGGCTGGCAGGGACCTCTACACAATACTCTTTCTTGGACTTTGTTGGGGTGGCCCCGTGCTCCGAGCTGGTCCAGACTTGATGCAATCTGGGACATTTCTCCTTCAGCCCTACTCTGGGAAGTTTGGAAAGAAAGGAACCATAGAGTCTTCAGAGACCAAAAAGAGACTTCAATTAAAATCAAAAGGAGAATAAACATTTCAATTAAGGAAATTGTAACCACTGTAGCAAATAGAAAATCTATGAAATGTCCCTATACTCAATGGGACTCAAGGATTCAGTTTAGCTGGCCTGGCATTATAATCAAATCTTGGGGAAATTTTCCACAACACAAAGCCCGTAACAAAAAGGAAGGTGTTCAATGGGAACCTCCTAACAAGGATTGGTTCAAAATAAATTTTGATGGGGCCTCTAGAGGGAACCCCAGCGTATCTGGAATAGGTGCTATAGTGAGAGATTGGCAGGGCAACCTAGTAGCTTTTGAGGTAGAAAGGATTCCTGAAGGAACAAATAACCTGGCATAAGTGCAAGCAGCAATTCTTGGGGTTAAATTGGGACTTAAGCTAGGTTTTTAAAAACATCCATCTTGAAGGAGATTCGACAGTCATCATTGGAGCCATTCAAAAAGGACACATTTGGGCTTGGCACCTCCAACCTTTTGTAACCCACATAACAACACTTCTCAACGGCTATGAGAAATTTAAAATTTCACATGTAAGAAGAATAGGAAATATTGAGGTGGACTGCTTATCAAATTGGGCTTCCAATTTTGCAAAAGAAGGAAATAAACAATTTGAAATTTTCACTGACATCACTTTAGCTGAGATGGTGTACTTGGAATACTAGCTGATTCAACACGGGCCATTTCCAATGCCGCTAGGAACTATTAATGTTGAAGGAGGACACGAGGTGATCACACTCCTACATGATCGATAGGATAGAAGTGTCCAAATATGATTTTGGAATGATAGGTCATTAACACATTTCAGGGCAAAGCATCAGATCTAATGAGTGACGGCGATAATGGGAATTAATGACCTTCCCCTACTAATCATAGGAGTGACATCATATAAACAAAATAAATAAAGGTTAAGCCTGATATGCGTGCCTCTAACCTTGATCCGTGCATAATAAATCATCAAGAGGACAATCTGCGGGAGAAAGGACTGGATTTTGTCAAAAATGGGATGTTGATGGGATGGAAACATCAGCAATTAAAACTAGCATTAATTCCAAATCAATTGACAGGGATTTGCACAAAGATCAAAAATGTCCTATTACTCTTTAAATGTAGGAGTTCTCTCTACATTTTTTGTGAAATTGACAATATTGCAAAGTTAATCTGAACACAGGTCTGGAACTTATAGAGATGGAGGCAACTTTCACTTTGAAACCATGGAAGTATAAACAACAAAAAGGTTTCTTTGTCAAAATAAAGGCAAATCGGGTTTGCAAGCTCATGAAGTGGTCATCCAAGGATCTAGAAGATGCAGTGATGGACACACTGGGTCCTAAGTTTATCATAGCCACCCACAGAGGACGCCTCAATGTTGACATTCCTTCCATGCTGTTGGCATGGGCGCTCAAACTCAAAGTGGAGCATGAGGAGGTGTGGGAGGTCATCATGGAGCTGTTTGACATGGACTTGCTAGAAGGGTTGGATTCTTTTCTTGAATGGGCATGGCTCAGTGTGGGGTTTAACATCACTAAAGGAATAGCATATGAGGACTGGGAAAGAGTCCAAGGCATCATTCCATTTGTCTGGTGGCCATGGGGAGTGAACAAAGAAAACTACCGCATGGACAGGTTCATAGGGTGGGAATCCATCAAAGTGGCAATCAAGGAGCGTCCACCACCACCCGAAGTCCCTGATATAGCTCTAAATGTGCAGGTTCCCCGAAGAAGAAGAACGGTGAGAAACGTAAATTACGGGCACCAAGGTTGACGAATCCAGGAAAGAAAGCAAGTAAGGAGGTATAAAGTTTTTGAAAAATATATAAAATTTTTTGTTAGTTTGTAAAATGAAACCCAGCTGGGGAAGTTGGGGAAGATATCTCTTTTTCTGAAAGGCCACAGGGACTATGTTCCCAATCTATTTGTGATGTTTGTAAAAAATTTGGCCCAAGATGAGGCCCCAACGAAATATATGGGTGAATGTAAATGCGCTGTAATAAAATAAGATGGAACAAAAACTAAGGCTAGCGGCTCTAAAGTGATAGATGAAAAAGAATATGCATCAGTTTTGGGGTTTTTTTCTAATATTATCTGGCATAGGAGATACTAATCTTTGACCAGTAGCCTATCTATGTGGCACTGGATTTTCACACTTGAAATGTAAATATAACAATTTGATATCAATAAAATATCCTACTATTACCGATAAAAATAAAATAAGGGAGTGTTGTAATTATATATCATTACCTATATCATGTAGTTCACCTTCAACAGTATTGAGTTGTTTTTGGTAAATATTCTATTATTTATTTATATCAATGGCCTCTTTGGTTCCTATCAGTTGAAACATCCTTCTCAAATTAATAACCATTTGATCCCATTTATCAATAGCTGAAAGGTTTGAGTTAAAAAATTTAGCAAGAATAGTGGCAGTTTGGATTTCTTGAATAGTATCTTCATCCTCTAATAGGGAACTATTGAGCTTGAAGGTTATTTTCCTCTCCTTCTTATGTTTATGAGGGTCAAAACCTTTGATCATGATGCAAGCATGTATTGGGGATTGATCAAAAAGGCTAGCAGGTATCACCTCAATATGGTTTTGCCCGGGATTGTGCGAAAAACCAAATTTGTCAACTTCTGCATAAATTTTGTCAAGCCTGCAATATATTATTTTTTTACTATTCTGATTATTGTACCATGTTTACCATATATTTTTATAATCCTATTTCATATTTTCCAGCATGTCTCTAATTTTGAATCTTCTTTTGAATTTAGCCTAAAAAAACATTTCATTACCCTTCCACTTGTGTTTATTCCCTCCCTATTTATCTTATCTATTGTCCACCATATTAAAATCCCCAATAAAATCCATTTAACATTTGGGATATTAGTAGTTAGAGAATCCCACAAATTATCCCTCTCTGTAATCATTAATGCATAGATATTACAAATACCCATCACTTGGTTGTTGATACTAAATAAACTCTAGAGGGCCCTATGACAAGGTGAGGAACCTTTGCCTGTTATTTTATCAATCCATTTGGTACCTATTAAAATGGCCAATCTTCCTTTACCTCTTTTATAACCTGAGAAAATACAATTGGCTCCATTCCATATAAATTGTAAGGAATTGAGTGCTTGAACGCCCGTGATTTTGATTTCCTGCAAACAGATAATATCTTTCTTCCGAATCTTGTTACACCATCTTCTAGCAATATATTTTCGGTCAGACATTTCAAGCCCCCTATTATTCCAACTGTGAATGTTCATCATCATATATTGGTGGGGGAGGTAGGGATTTTACATAATCTGCTAAAACATTCTGGGAGCTCTTTAGTCTTAATTTTGTTATTTTTCCCACTTATTTTTAGGTTGTTACTTCTTTCATATGTTTTAATTTTATTTTTCTTAGCAACAACTTCAACAAAACTACTGTCATCACCTTCTTGATCACTATGCAATGATTTAAGCGGGCTAACTTTTGAACAAACAATATTTTGTTCAATGGAAAGGCATTCCACAATCTCAAGATTGTGAGTGTTTACAGGGTCAATGGAAGGCATGGTGTCAGAACACACATTAATGTGTTCGAAAGATTGCTAGTCATTCTTAAAGTTATTGATATGTTTTTCTTTTAAACTGGACAGAGATATTTGTTGTACATTTTTGTTGGGTGCATTATCCTCTTGGACTTTTTCTCTGGCCACAGGATATATTGAGGTTGACAAGAGAATTGGTTCTTTTTACCATTATTTTGATCCACAACATGCACTTCAAAGTTTTCTTCAAAGAGCGGGTTAGATAGTGACACAAAGTTGTCTATCAGAGTGTCTCTTGTTTCCCCGTGGATATCTTTTCCCTAGACCAGCATTACTCAAATTACCACTATTGTTCTTATCATTGTGATCAATATTATCATTGTGGCTATCATCCTTATTAGAAGGTTTACCATTATTCTCTATGTCTTTGACATGGTTATTCTTTTTATTGGAGGGATGACAAAATTCTTCTGAATGTTTTCCAACAACGGGCAATCTTTTTTGTTATGGTCATTAAGTGTGCAGTGAAAACAAGCCTTGATATCTCCCAACTTAACTATGGGAAACTATAATCAAGGCATTCAAAATCTAAGGAAATAAAGTCAGGGAATGCGATATCAAGATTAAAGGTGATGAGAATATGTGCATTAAGGTGTAGGAGGGTAACCCTAGTATCTTCAACCTATATAAAAGTGCCAAGGGGTTTGAGCAGATGAGGGATAAACTGCCAAAATTCATGTTGGATATTTTTGAGTTCAACCCAAAAGGCAAAGACCTTCCAATGATATGATCAAAATAACTATTGGGTTCCCATGGTATGGCTTTAAACATAGTTTTTCCAACGTTTCAATAACCTTTATTTAAGACTTTTTTCCTGCATAGCATAGTTTTTAAGAAAAATAACAAACAATCCTTTCTGAATCATTCGGCTAAAACTAACCATAATACCAAGTTTTTTTACCCATATATTACCAATCCAATCATCAAAGAATTTTCTAGCCAGAAGAAATTTCATGTCCATACAAACAAAGAAAATAGCAATGTTCTTCAATCTACTTTTCTCAGTTTTGATAGCATTTACCATGTCTACATTTGGTGAGAGAGTGAGGGTCTTAAGTCCCGGTGGTGGGGTCTTACCTTCCTTGCTTCTCCCTTCTCCTCCAAGGTCTGTTGTAGATTGTTCACCACCTTCTCCTCCTCATCAATGTCTATTGGTATTGGGAAATCCTCCTCCATCACTGTCACTGTTCTTGATCTCAAACTGCGCCGACTCTGGTAAAACCATTTTCTCTGAAAGAACTGCTTTATACGATGGCTTCACCATATCTTTGGAAATATTTTATTCAATACCACTTGTCATATTATCAGTGCCTTGCTTTTGATTTCTATCATTACAATCTCCTTCGACCATGAGTGCAAGAAGTGGTGCTAAAAAGTAGTCACACTTCTATGAGTCATTGTATTCAAGATTGCTCAAGAATGAGATCTCAAATGGTGACTCATAGCTCCCTATTCATGGAGTGCAAGGGTTTGTAATGAAGGCCCTTAGTTTAGACCTAGTTATGCCCATGAAAGTACACCATGAAATGAGAGATTCAAAGAGGAAGAGCAAGAATGATAGTCTTCGTGACCATCAAATATGCATTGCAAATGAAAATAAAAACTACTCTATATGATAACAATGCATGAAGCAAATTAATCTATATGATAACAATGCATGAAAGGAAATATGCAAACTAATATATGAAAGAAATATGAATCTAAACTAATATGAATCTAATCTAAATGGACTTCCATGGATGCATGAGAGAAGAAGATGAGAAGAAGAGAAGTTGCATAGTTCAAGCTCAAATGCTCAAACTCTCCTCCAAAGTTGCTCTCCAAACCCGCAACATAACAACAACATAAAAATTCTATAGGAAAATGAGAAGGAGAGGGCTCTTTATAAAGGAAAGTGTGGAGAGGAAATCATCCTCAAGAGCAATGTGGGATAAATCCCTAAAAGGCAAGTGAGAGGAAAAAGCCCACCACTTAGGAATACGTGTGGAGAAAAATGAGCTTTATTTATTTTTATTTATTTTATTTCCTTTTTCATCACAAAGAGGGATTTAAGTGGGGATTTTATTTATTTAATTAAAAGAGGGATTTTCTTTTAATTAAATAAGATTATTTAATTTAATTAAAAGGTAGATTTTAATTAAATGAGATAATATTATTTACTTAAAAGAGAGATTTTAATTAAATAAGTTTATATTATTTAATTAAAAGAGAGATTTTAATTAAATGAGATAATATTATTTAATTAAAAGAGAGATTTTAATTAAATAAGATTATATTATTTAATTAAAAGAGATATTTTAATTAAATGAGATAATATTATTTAATTAAAAGAGAGATTTTAATTAAATAAGATTATTTAATTTAATTAAAAGGGATGCTTCCTTTTAATTAAATAAGATTATGGATAAAATGATCAAATCTTAGAAAATATTGAAATGATTGAATTAATTACAATTTGATTAAGGAAATTGATTTGAATTAAAAATGTTGCAAAGCATTGATTCAGGAATTTGATAAATTGATTGTCATTTGATAAATTGAAAAATGGGGGCCCATAGTCTAGGCGACCATTTTAGGGTGCATACATTTGCCCCTCTTTGACTAATGTGTGAACTTTATGGGAACACATGTAGTCAAAGAATGCAGTTGAAGTGTGAGATCGATTTGGGATCACAAAACAACCCAGACGTGTGATCGATGGACGAGAACACATCAGGACAAAGATAAGCTATTTGAAAAAGACAAGGTCAACACCCCTGTAAATAGGTAATTGATGTGTCCAAGATAAGAATCTCAAGCAAGGTTGCCCCAAGCGGAGCAATTGATAGGATTGATAAAGCTGAATCAAGGATTGAAGTTTGATAGGTATTGCCCCCTCGTGATCAAAATCAAAATGAGATAGAGGAGAAACAGAAATTTGATAAATTCTATCAAATCGAACTAAAGATAAGGTTCTTGATGTAAGATGAAAGATATAAGGATCACAGAACCAAGGTAGATCATCAAGCACGAAAGATTATGCCCGAAGGTTGAATTAGAAGAAAAGAAGTGGGGTGAAAGCGAATGGAAGATAGAAGTTTGGAAGAGGTGGAAAGAAAAGGAGAGAAGAAAGAAAATTTGCCTTAAGAAAGAGAATGCCCCAAAATCAATCAACTGTGTAAGATAAAAAAATATTATTGTGATCACGAAAGAAGATAAGGAAATGAAGATCAAACATGACCATAGTTGATTAAAAGTCCACAAGAAAGATGAAGGAAAACCCTCGCAAACTCATAATGCAACCTAAAAATGCAAACTAACATGAGGTCTAACAATGCAAGCTACATGAAAATGCAAAGGTGTACTTGCAATAGAGCAACTGTAACACAGGACTTTGTGTTCATCATTCATTAGAGAATGTTAAGGAACTTATTTTCATCATTGGGCCATTATTAATAGACATCAAAAAATCACACAATCATCACTAGTCACAAGCGCAAATATGAAGATATGAATGTGATTTATATCAGATTGAAATGTGGAAAGATTCTAACATAAGCATCAAAGACATAAAGGTCAAGATGACTTCGATGTTAGCTTACCCAATTTAATGTAGCAAAACCACACTCACATCAAGGCATAGATATCAGAATGACCATAAGAATGGTTGTGAAAAAATAGTCAAGGATGATGCCTTAAATCTCCTAAGTGTTTCAAGGGGACAACAAGAGAAACTCTAGAGTTTCAAGACCACACCCACAAGAAGAAAGAAAATAAAAACATGCCCCATGCCCCAAGTCCTCTTGCTATGCATCCCAAAGAGGTTTATTAGACAAGGACACTCAACGAAAACCAATAATAGTCAGCACACAAAGAAAAGATCATGACATAGTTCAAGCATTAAGTGTTGTGTTAAAAAATTTAAGTGTGTTAACTGATACTAAATTCTAAGGATAAGGATTGAATGCTCGCAAGAAGGTAAGATCACATGACAAAATTGGGTAAGACCAAACCGATAAGTGTTGAAAAACACTCGATGTCAGGGGTTGTATTGAAAAATATAGTTGGGGTGGTGTTGAAAAACACCATTTGTGAGATGTCTTAAAGACTAACGCATCCAAGAGACCAAAGCTAACATAGTTATGCCCCCTAGACAAAGACAAAAACCAATTCCAGATCGAGGAAACAAGGACAAGGGATGATGGAGAAAGGCTAAGTGTCGAGGACATGCACTAAGAAATAGGGGTGCAAAGGCCTCAAGTAGTGCCCTTTTCCAGGTTTTCACCACTTGGATTTTATTACAATTTTTCGCTACTAAGGCACCTGTTTCCAGGTTTTCACCAAGGCACTTTTTCTATTTTTTTAATTTTTTTGTATTTTTTAGAATATATAATTTTTTTGGAGATACATCAAAGCGCCTTTTGCTAGGTTTTCACTAAGATGATCATTTTTTCAGGACATTTTCTGATTTTTAGAATTTTTGACAATATATCATTTTTTGGATTTTTTCAGGATCAATAATTATGTACAAAGGATGCCCCCATATAGAATGGGCATCATGGATAGAACTTATTAAGGTGCAAGACATTGATAGGATCAAGTTGTTTTTCTCCCTCTGGTGTAGACAGTAAATAAGCACCTGACCCAAAAGTCGTTGTAATGATGTAAGGTCCAAGCCAATTAGGTTCAAATTTGCCCTTTTGATCTCTATGTTGTTGATTCTTGGGATTTTCACGTAGGACAAGATCTCCCACTTGGAATTCTCTAGGGTGAACCTTTT
>MU225845.1:1333728-1347953 GCA_018584345.1 Thuja plicata
GACATGCGCTTTTGATAAACCCTCATATGGTCAAATGATGCTTGACATTTTTCATCTAGAAGTTCTAACTCTTGAAGTCTCATGGTGCGGTAGTCTTCATCTATAACTAGACCTTTGAGGGAAACTCGAAGTGAAGGAATCTTAACCTCCAAAGGTAACACTGCTTCATCGCCATATTCTAGGGAAAAAGGAGTAGCCCTAGTAGGAGCACAAATACTCATTCTATAGGCCCACAAAGTCAGATTTATCTATAAGTGCCAATCTCTACCATTCTTACAGACTACTCTATGTAAGATTTTTAGAATGGTTTTGTTTGATGCCTCTACTTGACCATTTCCTTGCGGGAAGTAAATGGAGGACCAATGTTGTTTAATCTTGAATTTCTTGCAGAGTTGTTTAAGGTCCTTATTTTTGAACTAGCCTTTTTTGTCAGTGATAATCTTGGAAGGCACTCCATATCAACAGATGATATGGTTCAGAATGAATAGAGAAACTGTCTTGCCCGAGGCAACAGAAAGTGAGACAAATTCTACCCATTTGGTGAAGTAATTAGTAGCAGTGATAATAAACTTGTGTCCACCTGATGAGTTGGGATGAATCTGCTCAACAAGATCAAAGGCACAGCATTGAAATGTCCAATGAGATATAGAAGGAATGAGCTCCCTGCCTAGAGAATGTATCAGGTTACCATGTTTTTGACACTTTTCACATGACTTTGCAAAAGCTACTGCATCAATTTGCATCGTAGGCCAATAGTACCCCACCCTAAGCAACCTTTAAGCCATAGAAAGACCATTGGAATGTCCCCCATAGATGCCCTCATGAATGTCAACTAATGCTTGGTCAGATTCTTCCTTTTCTAGGCATCTAAGAAGTGTTCCATCGAGACTCCTATACAAATCACCAGAGATAAGGGAATGGTGAGAGCATTTTGAGTAAGGTTTATGTGTTCAGATTGGTTAAAGGTTTTAGGTATAATTCCATCATGAAGGTATGGGTAAATGGCACCATAATGGGATGACTCACAACCAACAAGGGTACAAATGACATGGCTTTCTTGGGAGTCATAGATAGGGTGATGTAGCTCTTCCACAAGGAATTAAAATCTAGATTCATGTTGCTCTAACTGAAGGAGTGAAGCAATTGTAGCCATAGCATCATCTGCTTTGTTTTCTACTCTAGGGATTTGCTGAAATGTGACAAATGTGAAGTATCATTTCAAGGAATCAACCATTTGATTGTAAGGTACCATTTTCTCATGTTTTGTTTGATATTCATCATTAACTTGGTTGATTATTAGCGGTGAATCCCCATAGATATGTAACTCTGTGATTCTCCATTCTATGGCCATCTTAAGTCCATTTGTTAAAGCTTCATACTCAACAATGTTGTTTGTACATGGGAACAATAACTTGTAATACTTAGGAATCATGTACCCATGAGGAGAAACAAAAAACACCCCAGATCCTGAATTGTTTTGCATAAAGGATCCATCAAAGAACATCTACATTATTTCAGTTATATACATGAGGTGCTCATCTGGGAAGTCAACTTGAACAAGTGCAGTATCTTGTAATGGTAAATCAGCCAATTGATCTGCTATGACTTGTCCTTTGATTTCTTTATGCTCAATGTACTCTATGTCAAACTCTGAAAGGATCATCATCCATTTAGCAATTCTACCTGTGAGGGCAGCCTTACCTAGCAATTACTTGAGTGGATCTATTTTTTCTATGAGGTGTATAGTGTGTGCAAGAATGTAATGTCACAACTTTTGGGAAGCAAACACAACTACAAAGCAATCTTTCTCAATGCTGGTGTAGTTAACCTTATATGAAACAAGAGTGCGACTAATGTAGTATATTTCTCTTGCTTTCCCATGTTGATCAAGTTGAGCTAATAATGCCCCCAAGGAAGATGTTGTTGCTGAAATATATAGAATAAGTGGTTTCCTTGGGATAGGAGGCATTAAAATAGGAGGATTTTTCAAGTATTTATTTATTTGATATATGCTCTTTTAACAATCCTCATTCCAAACATATTTGACTCCTTTGTGTAAGTTATTGTTGAAGGGTTGAGCTTTATCTACCAACAGTGAAATGAATCTCCTTATGGATTGAAGACGTCCTTGAAGACTCCTCATTTGACTAATTTTTCTAGGAGGTGGCATATCTATGATTGCTTGGAATTTTTTAGGGTCTACCTCTATTCCTCTTGCTGAAATGATGAATCCGAGTAGTTTTCCAGAGGTGACTCCAAATGCACACTTTTTAGGATTTAACCTTAGTTTAAATTGTTCCACGCGATCTAGAATGACTTCTAAATCATCTAAGCGTGTGTGTCTTTGTTTAGACTTGCCAAGGTGTTATCCACATAATCTTCCATGCTTTTATGCATCATGTCATGAAAAATGGTTGTCATAGCTCGTCGATAGGAGGATACTGCATTTTTTAATCCAAAAGGAATAACATTCCAATAATAGGTACCCCATGCACAAGTAAATGTAGTCTTTTCTTGATCTTTAGGAGCTATCTTAATCTGATTGTACCTGGGAAAACCATCCATCAAGGAACAAATATCATAACCCGCAGTCATATCCACTATCATTTCTATATTGGGAAGTGGAAAGTCATCCTTTGGGCATGTTCTATTGACATCTCTAAAATCTGTGCAAACTCAAATGGATTTGTCATGTTTGGAAACTGGTACAATGTTTCATATTCATTCAGCATAGGTGATTGCCCTTATGAATCTTTCACCAAGGAGTTTCTCCAATTTTTCTTTAACTAGGAGAACTATATGAGAATGCATCTTTCTCAATTTTTGTTTAACTAGTTTGACTCCCGGAGCTATGGATAAGTGATGCATGATAAGATTAATGTCCAACCCTGGCATATTTGAATATGTCCATGCAAAGTTAATCTTCTTTTTTTGTAAGAACTTAGTGTAAGATTATTTTTCTTGTGGTGACAAGGACTCAGCCAAGTGTACTATTTATGGAGCCTCATCTGTACCCAAATTAACTAGTTGTGTTGGTTCAATAAGCACTGAAGATCTATCTTGAAAGTAGCTAGGGAGATGATCAAGTACCTCATCCTTAGGCACCTCAAAGAGGTTTTCACCATTGGATATGTCATTTCTTTTTACTTTTTTCAGTTCTGACACCGCCACATGGTGGTTTTCACCATCAGAACTCCTATTCTTTTGATTTTCTTTTCTTTTTATTTTGTGACTAAGGTACTTGATGTCTGGCTCTATCATGCTAGTAGTCAGTTCACTGGTGGAAGAGACTATGGGTTCAATGGCATTTAGTTAATAGGCTATCTCATAATCATTTTGAAATGTTAAGAGCTCAGGTTCTTGATAGCATTGGGACCAATCAATGAGGTTGAGATGAACAAGAGGCAAGTCAACAAATGATTCAAGGTTATAAATGTGAATGATATTATCGCTGGTGACCGAAGAGTCAGAGTCTGTCAAGTATCCTTCTAAGCTACCCAAATCAGGATTTGTCCTAACAAGTAAAGAATCATCCACTAAAACAACACGTGGGTTCAAATTCTTAATCCTACACATGATTCATTGGCTACCTCAGGTTGAGAACTATAAGTGTGGATAACATCAACATCCATGTCAATTGTAGAAGGCTTTGAGAAGAAGTCCCATTCATACTCATATGAACTTGTGTCTGAACTACGACTAGGATGTTTACACCATGAAGGTTTGGGACCTCTTGATGTGGAAGGTCTAGTGTCATCAAGGGTAGCACCTTCTCTTTCCCTTAAATGAACAAGATTCTTGAATTGACGTTCTCTGAAAGGATCTTCTACATTCAATTCATCTTGTTCTAAAGTTGCAACTAACGCATGAGTGACAGGAATATCTGAATCTCCCCAAAGGAGACTAGTGAAAGGGACCCAATCTTCACACATGTCTTGCTGATTTGTCAAATTAGGTACGTATTCGAGGTCATCTTCACTATTTGACCTATCCAGGATAGGAATAGTGTACTTATTGTAATTTGCAAATCCTAGGCCAACCGACTTCTTATACTTGCATCCAAAAAGAGCATGATCAAGAGGTTCGGCTCTAGTATCCAATCTGTGATTAAGAGGGCCATGTTCAAGATATCTCATTTGTTTGAAAAAAGTATACCCTCTTCCATAAGCCTTAGGAGAGGGAGAGAAGTTCTCATTGTGAATGGATTTCTCTTCTCTATAGATCTAGTCTCTAACAAATGTCTCTTCTTTCTCATCTTGGATAGGCACTGAGGAATCTAAAAATGTGCCAAATAAAGTCATAGTTGAAGAGGAAGGTTTCTTTTCTTATGAAGGCTTGCCATAAGACCGACATGAAACTGGTAATGTTGTGAGGGAGTTGAGATGATACCCCCCCATGCCAAGGTCTATTGACTTAATCTTGTCTTTGCATTCAACTAAGGTTGCATCAAAATATTCTTCTTCTCTATTGAGGGGAACATGAGTTCCTACTAAAATGGAATTGACAAATAAAGTGTTATCCCTGGGTATACAAATCTCTATTCCATCGTAAGGGAACTTAACACACTAATGATAGGTAGATGGCACTACTTTCATATCATGAATCCACGGTCAACCAAGTAAGATATTGTACACAAGAGGTCCAACATCAACTATTTGAAATAAAATATCTTTTTCAACAGTGCCAATCCTAATAGGAAGGACAGACAACCCCTTGGAATTTCTTTCTACCTCATCCTAGGCTTTGATGGTGATCCTTTACCTGGTATCTATGAATTTTTTCAAAATAACCCAACTCTTTCAAAAGACTAAAGGAACAAATATTAAGCCCAACACCCCCATCTATCAACACGCACCTAACACGGGTTTTGTGGATCATGACCTCAATATGGACAGCGACATTGTGTGTGTGGCTCAAATCTTTATTATCATCCTCTGAAAAAGTAATTAGCAATATGGTTAACCATGCTCTAGAATTGATCAACATCTAAGTTGTTGAGGACGTTCATCATGTGCAAAGCATCCTCAAGGACTTGTTTGTGTCTCGGGGACAACTCTAAGAGCTCAAAGATCGAAATCTGAGCTGGGGTTCTTTGCAACTGATCAACAAGGTTATAACTTGACTTAGGATTGACTGTTAGTTTTAAGGTGACATTCTTGGATGCCACATGCTTAGGTTTACTGGGTTGAGTTGAATTGGGTCCTCTAATGACAACAAGACCTTGACTTTGTGTGACAACATTGAGAGTTTGCAATGACACTCAAGTTAGGACCCCTTAGCACCACGATGGGTTCTTCATCAAAGAGAGCAGGAGAGACCATGTCTAGATCATAACCATAGAGATCTTTTCCCCTCATCATGTTGACATTTTATTCTACAACTTCAAGCATGTTTATAACATTCTCCACATTTGTGTAAGTGTAATTGATCTCATCCTTTCCATTCTTAGCTTTAGAGGTTTCCCCCTTTTCATACTTGGGTAACGGTTCTTTGAATGCCTTATGATCGGTGTTGGTGTTCAATCCATCTACCTTGAGTTTTCCATTGTCAATGAGATCTTGGATAATATGTTTGAGTTTCCAACAGTTTTCAATATCATTCCCAATGCCATTGTGAAACTTACAAAAGGCTTTCTCATCCCACCAATATGGCTTAACATCAAGTATATAATGCTTCATGGGATCTTGAGCATGTGCAAGGTTGTTGGCAATAAGTGTTTTCAAATATGAGTCACCAAGTTTTGAAAATTGACGTCTTTCTTTCTTAGGCCTATCTTGGTATCTTGGCTTGTTCTCTTGTTGATTAGATGCATTGAGTTTCATGACTTGAATGACACTAGACAAGTGGAGCACAGTTTGATCTTTGGGTTGGGAGGAGTCCACAACTCCATCATTAACCACTTGTTTGTTTTTATTCCAATGTGATTTATTCCCTTTATCCTTGTTAGGGTTGTTGTTATTTTGACCATTGTTGTTTTTGTTTCCATGTTTGGTCAAAATTTCTTGTTCTTTCAAAACATCCTCAATCCTACATGCACTTTGGGAACCAAGTTACTAACAAGGATTTCAATCTTCTCATTTTTAGGAATGGTTCTAGGGTAGCGAGAGCATTGTTGTCTCCACCTTTTCAAGAAAGTAACAAAGGATTCCCCTTGATTTTGATTTAAATTGCACAAGTTCAATATGGTGATAGATCTTGAAAGATTGTATTCAAAGTGTTGAACGAATCTATGGATGAGCTCTTTGAAATTCTTAACAGCGGGAGTTATGTTGGTGAACCATTCCATTTCTTGACCCTTAAGACTCCTTGGGAACAATCTCATGAGGTACGAGTCATCTTGATGGAAATCAAAACTTGTGGTATAAACCTGGTGCACCTGATTATGTGGATCTCCATTCCCATCATATTTGTCATATTGAGGGATCTCAATCTTTCTAGGGAAGTCTTTCATGTTAACACTTTTTTCAAAAGGATTAGGAAAAATCGAATCCAATGAGAATGAATTATTGGGTGCTAACATATTTTCCATCATTCTCTTAAATTGTTTGATCTCCTCTTCTTGAGATGGACCTTGCTTCTTAATCTTTTTGTCCACATCAAAGTTGTAAAGGACTCTAGCACCCTTGTTGATTAAACTCTATAGGAACTTGTCTTTGTTTTTCTCTAAATATTTCTCCACATACTGTTGGAAAAGTGGCTCTTGTTGTATTTTCATGAAGTCTTGGGAGGTGATATCAAAACTCGATCTACTACCCCCATATTGTGAACCATGATGAGCATGTTGTGAAGGTTGTTTTGAGTTCCTAGGAGGTGTTCATCTCCTATAATGATCATGTCTTGAGGCCCTTCTTCCTCAAGGGATAGGAGATCGTGACGGTGTTCTTGAACGTCTTCCACTTTGTGGAGCCTTAGGAGGAGTGGATGGAGGAGAGTTGTTTCCACCACTAACATGCATGTTGTTAAATTGGTCATTAAGTTGTTGAGCCAAGAGTCTATCTTGTTCCTCCTTAAAAGATTTCCTTTCTATTTTCAACAATGTTTATCTCTCCAAATCTAGGAGTCTAAATTGTTCTTCCTTTGCAACTTGTTCATCTAGGAAGGCTTTATTTTCATGCTCAATCCTCTTAAGTCTTTCACTCATGTATCTTGAAGATGTTTTAAGCGGTGAACTTGGTCGTGAATGTTGAAACAAATTATTGGTGTATGTTGCATTTATGCGAGTGTCATAGGGTTCATCATCTTGGTTTTCATGTTGTGATTTCTCATCTTGATAAGCTTTCCTATTACCTCTCTCAGCCCTTTGGTGTGCATCCAGATATCTAGTTGAGATAAGGGGTGAGATTGGTCAACTATCATGAGAGGAATCGCTAAATGAAATAGCATCTCTATGCTTTGCAAACATGTCATCAAGACGTTTATCCATGTCTTCCCTCTCTTTTTGAGTCATTGTGTAACTCATATCCATATTCGAGTGAGAAGATGCTAAGGGGGTACCCAGCTCACTAAGGTGAATCTTGGAATCAAACCAAACTTCTGAGTTGCTCCTAGGTGATTGATCAAATATGGGTTCTTTTCCCTTATGTTTTTGGAAATTTTGTACTAAGGGTAATTGGTTAAAGACTACTTGAGGTCATTTTCCTTGATATACTTGATATCTTGTTGTAACTAGCATGAAAGAAAAGGTATTAGGTGATAGGATGACCCTAAGAAATGTTGGTACCAAACTAGGATAAAGGTATTCACTTGTCCAAAAGAGAGGTGATAAGATAGAATTCTTGCAAGAGGCATAAATCAACACTACCACAAAGATGCCCACTAAACGGGTGAATGCCCTAACACATATGGATCGGGAGGATGATTTACCCAAGTTATATTAATTGAAATTGAGTTTGTATGAAAGTGAATGGACAAAAGATTACCAAAACTCTCCAAGTGTGTTATCAAAGAATCTAAAGGTTTATCTTCTCAATAAGGACGGTTTCTAGCTCACCAACTACAAACAAGGTCACTCATGAAATCAAAGGTTACTAGTTCAAGAGGTCAATGCAAGAATCCAAAGTGTAAACAAGCTTCTAACAGTGGGGTAAGTGACCTAATCTAATTTGGATCAACCAAGGAAGACTGAAAATGATAGGATAGCAAATTGAGCAAGTTGACAGTTTGACACTTAAGAATGTAGAATTGTTGATCGTTTTGATGTTTTCTTTGATATTTGGTGTATGTTTTGATGTTTCACTCATGCAAGACACATCAAGCAGATTATCTGTTGTAAAAGAAATAGTCACATCACAACCTAGGTAAGCCAGGATAATATCTGTTGAATTCCCACTTGAACTGAAGTTCAGCCACGTCTACTCATAGCAGACAACTTAGAAGCTTGGAGGCACGGGCTCCTCCTTACATGTGCACTCACTTCTCAAAAACACCAAGCTTTGAATCCCAAGGGAATCATGTCCCAAAGGACCATTGTCTCTACTATGATCCGTGAAAATGTGGGACATCTTAGTCGGTCTCTAACCTTCCTCGCCTGCAGATAGAGGGTATTTTGGTCACTAAAACAAAGTTTGTAGTCAAGGCATTTGTTCAGGTGGTTATACTTGCGGTAGATTATCTCTATTATGGAGGCCTCCCAGCCTATAGAAGTTACATTCTGTAGGTTTTAACGCACCACAAGGGTACTGAGGGAGATCTTATTCCCGGTATAATGCATTCAACACCTGTTCACTGTGAGATTAATCACAATAACATTTTTATATATCAATTTGTAAGGGCTTGACTTTATCCTATTACCAATTGGGCAATCCACTCTCATTGGCTCTATTAAAGCACTTGGGAGGTAGCCACACTAAAAGAATTATATGAGTTTCTCTTACACCCAAGATCCACAAAAGAAAGGGGAGAGGATACATTCATATAATTCTTAGGATTACAATCTAAAAGACACTTCAAACACATAAGAAAATGACAACAATGCTTCTGAATTTTTTATCATCCCAAAAGGGAGAGACCATAGTTTCCTAACATCATTGTCATTTCTAAAATACCAAAATAGAAGTTCATTTTAGAAGTCTTACATGTGGGTTCCTATTGTAATAAAACAAAATAAAATGCAAACACAAAGTTTAGCATGCTATCGATCAAGGCAACCTGAAAGATGATTCGTTAGTAGTCTTTATTTGAGTCTTCTTTTCAACGTCCTACAAACCACATGTTAGGTTGTTTCAAAAATAAAAATTAGAAAAATACAGCAAACAACAAACAATAAATAACAAACATTAGATGCAATGTATACTCAACTTATGCAAACCCTAGGGTTAGATCTAAAAATCAATTGTTAGGAGAAATGATAACCATCAAATAATCCAAATGACAACTCATATCATGCATTGAACCATGTGAAAAATAACTGCAAACTAATCATTAAATGCCTTTTTTTTAATTTTGATTTTTGACCTAGTCAACAAGATTGGACCTATATGACATGAATTCGGACCCCAAACCCTAAATGCAGAAAAGAGACCCTTGTTAAAAAATAGTGAGCTTTCTAAAAATATCAGAATTTTAAAAAGATATTTTCATTTGTGCCCTAGGGAGCTATTTTCCCAAAATAGACTAGTTGTCATAAATTGACCAAATGAGCTATGATATTGCATACAAATTTAAAACACAAAGAATGGACCCCCTCTAGAATTTAAAGACCTTTCCAAAAATGTAAAAAAAATTGAAAAATATGCTTATTTGCGCCAAAAATTAATTTTTTATGAAAAATAAAGAAAAAACTATAAAAAATTCACAATACCTCAGAAAATTATGAATTTTTTACTAAATCTTCTCTAATATGTCGCCAACCTGAAAAAAAACATTCAGATCGAAACTCCAATCCTTTTGAGAGATATGATCAAATCTTTGAAAATCTAGGGTTTTCATCTCCAAGCAAATCTGCACAAGGGGGTTAGCTCCAAAAATAATTAAAACCAACATATAAATGTGGGTTGCCCCATGGTGGGCACCAAAAATGTGTGCTAAAAAGTAGTCACACTTCTATGAATCATTGTATTCAAGATTTCTCAAGAACGAGGTCTCAAATGGTGGCTCATAGCTCCCTATTCATGGAGTGCAAGGGTTTGTAATGGAGGCCCTCAATTTAGACCTAGTTATGCCCATGAAAGTACACCATAAAATGAGAGATTCAAAGAGGAGAGAAATAATGTTAGTCTCCATGATCATCAAATATGCATTGCAAATGAAAATAAAAACTACTCTATATGATAACAATGCATGAAGCAAATTAATCTATATGATAACAATGCATGAAAGGAAATATGCAAACTAATCTATGAAGGAAATATGAATCTAAACTAACATGAATCTAATCTAAATGGACTTTCATGGATGCATGAGAGAGGAAAACAAGAAGAAGAGAAGTTGCATAGTTCAAGCTCAAATGCTCAAACTCTCCTCCAAAGTTGCTCTCCAAACCTGCAACATAACAATAACATAAAAATTCTATATGAAAATGAGGAGAGGGCTCCTTATAAAGGAAAGTGTGGAGAGGAAATCATCCTCAAGAGCAATGTGGGATAAATTTCTAAAAGGCAAGTGAGAGGAAAAAGCCCACCACTTAGGAATACGTGTGGAGAAAAAGGAGCTTTATTTATTTTATTTCCATTTTCATCACAAAGAGGGATTTAAGTGGGGATTTTATTTATTTAATTAAAAGAGGGATTTTCTTTTAATTAAATAAGTTTATTTAATTTAATTAAAAGGAAGATTTTAATTAAATGAGATAATATTATTTAATTAAAAGAGAGATTTTAATTAAATAAGATAATATTATTTAATTAAAAGAGAGATTTTAATTAAATAAGATTATATTATTAAATTAAAAGAGAGATTTTAATTAAATGAGATAATTTTATTTAATTAAAAGAGAGATTTTAATTAGATAAGATTATTTTATTTAATTAAAATACATACAGTCTTTTAATTAAATAAGATTATGGATAAAATGATCAAACCTTAGGAAATATTAAAATAATTGAATTAATTACGATTTGATCAAGGAAATTGATTTGAATTAAAAATGTTGCAAAGCATTGATTTAGGAATTTGATAAATTGATTATGTCATTTGATAAATTGAAGAATGGGGGCCCATAGTCTAGGCGACCATTTTAGGGTGCATATAGAAGTCAGACCCTAAATGGCACCCATTCAGAAAATTAAAGGCACACACACATAAACTTGAGCTGAGAAGAGAGAAAATAAAGACTTGAGAAACAAAGGCCAAGCACGAAAATCAATAATAATAGGCATGAAACTGTAGACACCTAAAAATTACCAGGTGTATCTCAAGCATTCCAAACTATAAATCTCAGCCAAATGCCTTAAAATATCATCTCAATGCAAAACAAATGGATCAAATCAAATGGACATTTATCAAATCAAATAGACAAAATTTAAATCAAATTAAAAAGATCAAATAATCATAAAATCAAATAATTAAATTCAAGCCTAAAAGGATTAATCAAATTATGCAATTGATTTTTCAATTGTATAGTTCAAATCAAAAATATCAAATCCAACCCAATCACCCTTCCATGGCTAATTTAATTAAATGATGGAGTTATTTAACTCCTAATATCTTTGAGACAACCAACCAACTTTCCCTCCATTTGAAAACACCTCAAAGCTTTTGACTTAACCAAACTTTGATCATGATTAACTCACTCTACCCCCTACCCTTGGGAAAATGCTATAAATACAAGCCATTTCCTTTGTGTTTGAGATCCAAGAATTTCAAGAGCAAAATCATCCTTATTATAGGCATATTGAGAGCATATGAGGAGCATTGGAGAGCTTTTGAGAGAATTTCAGCATTTGCATAACATTTTAGCATATCATGTTTAGGATTATTTTGTTAGAGTTGTCATATTATAGCTAATAATTAATTTATTTAATTATTAGTCTATTATACTCTACACTTAAGTTAAACTAAGGCATCTTATTATTCTTTAGGGTTTTCACCTTTAGGGTTTTGGTATCCTTTTATAAGGATTCCCTCTTTGTATTTTATTCATTCACTTATTGGATCACAATGGAGAATAGATTATTGCATTGAGATTTTTCTCTCTCATTTGTTTTTCTCAATCATGGCTTCTCTTTCTCAGATCTGTGATTACATGCCTCCATATCTTTTTCTCTCTTTCTGTGACAGGTGTTTGCATGTAGGGATTCTTGGGAGTTGTGGGGTTGTTCTTTGTCAACTCCAACATGGTATCAGAGCTTCAGATCTTCATGCCCCTGTTTGTTATTTGAGAGGGTTTGGTCATGTTCTTCAGATCTGTGTTTTCCATAAGCTTTTTATGTGGATTTAGGGGGACCTTTGTTTCTGGTCATTTTGGGCTCAAACGGACATCACCGTTGCGCTCAGAGCGCCCAAAAACCTCATAATCCATATAAAATTTATCTATTTTGGACAACTTTGCAATTTGAGGCAAACAATTTTGGGCCCATAGCCGTATGGCCCTGACATGCATCTCGAGGCGAGATGAAAAATTAATATTTTTATTTTTTCAGAAAAAATGTGCAGCATTTTTTTTGTTTAAAAATAAAAATAAAAATCAAATCTTTTATGCATTTGATTTTTTGTAATGAAAAAAGGTTTTTTTGAAAATGTTTACTTTTTGCATGAGTACCAAAAAGGGTACTAAAAACTGACATAGGTAGGTACATTAGACCTGCACACTGACATCATTAGTACATATGCCTGCATCACCATGTCGTGATTAAATTTGATGTGCAAGAAATCGTCATTCTCTTTATTTTTTTGTTCTCTAGAGCTGCTTGTGGTCTTTTAGTCGTATCTTGAGCATATGATATCGGATTTTTGACTTCTTTATATCGTTGGAAAGATATTTCTGAGCCCAATATTTTAGTAGAGGTTTTATTTTCTATTTTTTTTCATTTTGATGGCATTTTTTTTGTCAAAGTCTGATGTCTATTTTTGCCTTCCAGGAGCCTTATCTTGCTCATCCGGACTCTATTTTTGGTAAACCAGATATCGTCAAAAAGCTGGTTCAGTGAGCTTTTCAGTGGCAAGGATTATTTTTTTAGATTCTTCTCCAGGTTCTTTCTCCTCTAATTTTTTCACTTTTGCATTCTGGCGGATTACTTGGGTTCTACAAGTCCTGGGATCTCTGCTTCTATTCTTCTGGCTCACTCTTCTTTCTGACTTTCTGAGCACTATATACTTCTCTTCTGTAGCATTCCTTTTTCTATGAATACACTAAGATAAAGTGCCTACTTTTTCATATCTAGGATTTTGAGCACCTTGTGTTTGTTTCTACTCGCACTCAGTTATAAAGTGTCATGGGGGGGTTATGATGTTTTTCCTTTTGTGCTCACCCACCTTTGTCAAGTGAGTGTACCTTCCATGACATTAGCCTCATGATGTGTGTCTAGAAGATCATTTCTTCTACTTTGACACCACCCTTTATCCTATGCTTGTACCTTCTTTTGCACTGGGTGTTCCTGATTCTTCTTCTTGCAGTTGTTTCTAGCATTGCATTTCAGTGTTCCTGTCACACCTCTCCTTATTCAGCATTATGGGAGGGGTTCACCTGTTGGTTCTATTGCCTCCTTGGTTTGGTTGAGTGATCTACATATTCAATTTTTGTTCCTATGTACTAAGCGGATGCAGTGGCTAAGCACCTATGAATTTCGATGAGATGGATCATCTACTATATAGACACTCGTTCTTTCCTACTTTTGGAGGTCACCTCTTCGATTGATCAGCTCTTCAGACTTTGTCTCCTCTACCTGGTCATGCACTATTTTAGTGGGGGTTCCAACAATTTCTTCTGACATTGTTTGTAGCTTCATGCTTCAGAGATGCTATACATGCTCTTTCTTGTTCCTTTCTTTGGGACTTTCCCTAGATTGGAGGCTTTGTTTCCTTCATGTAGTTTATTTCTTGTACTTGGGTACCTGATCAGGCCTAGTTGCCGGGACCTATAATTCCTTTCATGCATTTTGTTTACATGCATCTTTTAGTCCTTAGTTGTTTAGCTTCTCCCTACATTACACTTAAGGGGGGGTGTTAGAGTTGTCATATTATAGCTAATAATTAATTAATTTAATTATTAGTCTATTATACTCTACACTTAAGTTAAACTTAGGCATCTTATTATTCTTTAAGGTTTTCACCTTTAGGGTTTCGGTATC
>MU225845.1:1355941-1367288 GCA_018584345.1 Thuja plicata
AACCAAACTTTGATCATGATTAACTCACTCTACCCCCTACCCTTGGGAAAATGCTATAAATACAAGCCATTTCCTTTGTGTTTGGGATCCAAGAATTTCAAGAGCAAAAGCATCCTTATTATAGGCATATTGAGAGCATATGAGGAGCATTGGAGAGCTTTTGAGAGAATTTCAGAATTTGCATAGCATATTAGCATATCATGTTTAGGAGAATTTGTTGTTTTCCAACATAATCTTGGAGCATTTTTGAGCATTTTGAGCATTCTAGCTAGATTTGAGCATTCATTTTTCATTCATATCTCATTCTAGGATTGTCCTTGAGAGATATTAAGCCTAAGAGATCTCTTAACAAAGCTTGGATAGAGAACCATGAGATGATATAGATTCTTAGCTTCAATTCTTAGATTACTTTTTTTTATCTTTCCATAGAATTGTTGTTCTCAATCTTAATTTCATGAAGGTGTATTTTCTTACACACAGAAACCTAAACCACAAGAAAAGCAAGGGAAAAGGAGCATGAAAACCAAGAGTCAGAGAATCCACAAGGAAGGGAGTGGGCACTCTCAACCATATGGACAATACGGAGGAGACACAGATACCTCCTACTGCGCGCCAAACACTTCCATGATCTGTTGTGTCCAAGTTGCAAATCACATCATACTTTCGCTATTAAAAAATTTATATTCAATGTAAGATTGGATATCACATACCTAGAAAATACCACTAAATCAAGGAAAAAGTGGATCTTTAGAAAAAATATGAGAGAGAGATTGACATACTACCCTTTCCTCCAAAGTATAGAGACAAGGATAAGGATGAGAAGGACTATTATGTTTCTCACAAAATATTATTACACCTGAAATTTCACCATCATGAATGAAAATGAGCCCCCAACAGTGAGACTTATAATTTAACATAATGTGGAGAAACATGATAAGATCTTAAATGTTATTCAAAGTAATCATGATTGAAAAACAACTCAATGTTAGGTGTTAAATGAATAATGTCAAAATTAATAAGTTGCTAAATTGTGTAATGCAAAGCTTAACATTAATTACTAGAGAGATCATGCTATCGATGGTACATGCAAAAGGAAGATTAATAAGATATGGGTAGTGCTTCTTCTTTCATTTAGGTCGAGTAAACAACTCGACATGAAGAAGGTTAGGAAAAATGATTTCTTGATTAAAGTTGGGCATAGAAGAAATATTAGATGATAAAGGGAGAGATGTAGACAAAGGAGAAGATTGGAAACTTAACCCTTGAAGAGGAAAGCACATAGTAGGTTTCTCATCACTCTCAAAAATTTGTTGCTTACATCCTAAACCATGTTGAGGATTAATATTTGAAAGGTTAGGAAGATTAGATTAAAAACATGAAACACTAGGTCATCTGAAAGGTCTTGTGTTAAGATTAGGAAATTTTTATTCACCCTCAAAAGATGGCATAAAGTCTAATGACCCCCAATCATCTTTTACAACAGAACTACTAGAGGAAAATGTACCTTTTGGAGGAGAAGATATGTTGTGTTGAAATGGTGTAAGAATGGATGGAGAATTAGAATCAGTTCTTAAGAAACTTGGTGATTTTTCATCAACAAAAAGGGTATACATGGTATTGTTATGAATGAACTTCACTTTGCGATGAAGTGTTGAAGGAACTGCATCCATAACATGTAACACGGTCTACCTAAAAGAAGATTGTAATTAAGAGTACTAGTCATGACATAAATAGGAGTGTATAGAATAATAGGACCCACCTTAATAGATAAAGTGATAATACCTAAGGTTGGTTTAGCAACATTGTCAAAGTTGTTGGTACTCTCAAATTTTGGAGAGTACCATGTTGAAAATTTGGTTAAGGCACAAAGAAGATACCCTTGAAAGTTTGCATGAAAGGGCCCACTTTAAAAGCTAACAAATTGATACCTAATAAGTGGCATGAGAAACCACTTTGAGAGTATATTCATTAAATATCATTAGGCCCAATAATAATTTTTCAAGCCCCTACAATCAGTTTTGACAAGTTTTTGATATACCTAGTTTAGGGGGTTTATGTAAATCTGCATTCTGCACTTTCCCAGAAAATTTAAATGGCCTATTTTGGAAGCTTACATTTTATGCCCAATTGGTCATCATGGAAAGAGAGTCATTGCCCTATGTTTCAATTATGAAAAAAAAAATCCTCATATAAATTTTCAGACCCTGGTCAATCCATTTGACAAGTTTGTCAAGTCAATTTCAAAAGTGTTTTATTCAAGCTTTCTCCATGTTTAGTAATGCATTGTCCAGATAGTCATTTTCACAAAGTTGTAATTCATGTTTTTTTGATGCCCATGTGAAACCAAGTGTGGTTTTGTATTCTTTATATCTTAAAGTGCCTAATTTCAAAGTTTCAGGCCCCTAAGAGTCCATTTGATATTTTTACCGAGCACATTCCATTTGCATATTATTGTTTTGATCTAACTTGTCCAGTTGCAGGCAAATTGAAACAAACAACATTGGGGATTGAAATCTTTTACCCCGTACATTTTTAAGGAGAAATGATTTTTCAAGTTGAGTGTTTGTATATTAAACTGTATGTATGCCAGCTGCCAAGGTCTGGTGGTGTGCTTTGGTCAATTTTTAAAGGCGGTTCTAGAGGCTACTTACATGTTCTAGGCACTTTGCAAAAGGGTTATAAATCAATTCCTGGTGATTGTGTATTTCACGATTTTGGTCCATATGTATGTGGAAGGTTCCCAGATCAATTTCCAAACCTCAGTTGCATGAAAACAAAATAAAATTAGCTAGGCCCACCTGGGAACCTGACTCGCCTCATCAAGTTGCAACTCCCTCAAGATGGATATATGTATTATGTTATTTAAATATTCTGATTTATACAATAATGTGGGCATGTGAACAATTGAGACTCAAGGGAATTTTATTGTTTGAGTTGTGGTTTACATACACTTGATACCCAAATTTGCAAGTAAAGAAATATTTTAAAATCATTATTCAAGACAATGCCTTTAAAAGGAAAAGGTTTTAAATGCTCACAATGCTATTAAATTGAACGATTTCCCATTTCCCCACATTATTTCACAAAGTATTTATGCAACCTTGTGGATGGACATGGTCAAAATTCAAAAGGGGGATCCCGCATCCCACGGTTTCGTTGTAAAAAAGAAAGATGATAGATAGATAGATAGATAAATTTTTACATCCATGAGGCTAAACATAGCCTATGGGACATCAAGGCAACCTAGGGTGACTTCAGTAACTCAGTACATTTCTTGTGCAAGCTGATGATGAGCCCACCTAATTTCTCATTGTACTCCTCCCTTAATAGGTTATGCCAAGAGCTATCTGATATAGTATCCACAAATTTATCCTTGTTGTTCTTGTAGACTTCACATTCTAAAATAAAGTGATGAATTAATACTACAGAAGCATATGAACATGGTATAGAACCAGTCAAAGCATGAAGCTGAGGGATTTCTCCTTAAACACCACTATTTCAGCCCATTTTTTGGAGATGTTTCGTGCCAACACAAAATCTATAAAGCAGAAACACCGAACCTCCAGTCAAACTCAATTATTGCAGGGACAACACATTAATATGGTAAAAAGTTTTAGAAATAATTTAACAAATGCATCTTTGGCATAGAGAATAACACGAAGGATAAGAGGGTAGTGAGCAATGTGGAAGCAACGAATAGTGTACAAAGTGCTTGGATAAAGTGCCTCTAGAAAATGTGATCTCAGCAGATGTCATGCTTATAGTAACTACACCAAATTGATACAATGAAATTTTTTTTAAAGAACTTTCAAAGTGATAATAATGTCAAGAAAGATTTCAAACATCACAACTTATGTCAATATTCATTGCGTGAATGCAAAATGTGGGTACATACACAGGGTATATTTGTTGGATCGGTGAATGTCATGATTTGTAGGAAAGCACAAAATGGTCTTTCAATTCCAATCAAACGCAATTTTCAGGTATAAAATAAGTTTCAACAACCAATGCCAACTGGTAGAATCATTTTTTGAATAATCAACCTTTTCCTAATCTTTTTGTTGAAATATGTTTATTTATAATGATACAAGACTGAGAGTCAATTGTCGCTATTTTGCAAGGGAGTAGAATTGATGATTGCAAAATAGCAACACCACTATGTCACATGCCATGAAAGGAGAGGTTTGTGAAATAGCGGTACAATCACTATTTTGCTAACTTGAGGATTAAGCTTTTGCAATATTACATCATACCTAGAGTATCGTGCCAATAAAGAGGTGGCAGACAACTATTAGTAAGGAACCAAAATGATGATACCAGGTGGATTTTTGTAGGTGTACCATTTCAAAATCAAAGGGACTAATTAATATGATTATCATCATGTAATCTATTGTAATATTTTTATAAGATAGAAAGGAAGGAAAACCTACAAAAACAAATTGTGATTCATCGGCATTTATTTTCTTGCTTTTCTAAGGCAAGCCACCCTACGTGAAACATTCTTTCAGGATTTAGCGGGTGCAAAGTTGATGTTTGATCTCTTTATAATATGCATTTGATAGTAGTTTCATATGGCATAGGGATTTATTCAAATTTGGATAGCATAATGGGTTTGCTAGTAGTTGAAGGAATGTCGAACAAAAATCCATGTTCGATTCTCCAGCCAGATTTGGATTTTGATGAAGAAAATTAGAAACATATTTTAAGTGATCTCATGTCGGCCTTTTGGGACCTCTCCACTAGCTATCCAGGGTACCAAAGAAACATGTTTGAGTTGGAGGTGGAGGAGGATAAGGCAGAGTTGCATGCCCTTTTTTAGGAGTACAGTTTTGACCATAAACAATTCTAGGAGGAGATGAACCGACTGCTCAATGGACTTCGTATAGATTAAGCACCACCTTTTTGTATAGCCATTATAAAATGGTCTTTTGTAATGTGTAACGACTAGGACTCATAGGGTTGTGATATTTTGTTGGCTTGTGATATAATCATTGAAAATGATATGTAATGCGGTTGGAATCTTGTCGCTTCCTCTTCAAGGAATCCACAACCATTTTGGGAGAAGTTATAAATAGTAGTAGAAATTAGAAAGAGAAGGGGGAGAAAAGAAGAAGACAAAACTCAAATTGTGTCTTTCTTTTGAAATAAATAAAAAGATCCAGCTTTTATGTCTGAAATCATGGTATGAAATTTGTTTTCTTATCAAATCAGTCCTCTATAATTATTGATTTTTAAAATCAATTACCATCTTTAAAACTTGTGTAGAGGTTATTTGTCCTTCATGTTAATTTGATCATCAAAAGGCATTTGTGAAGTTGTTGTCCTTTTTCTTTTGTCTAATTGGATTTCTGAAAGGAAAATTAAAATCAATTGGATTGGTTAATGTGTTGTGTACTTAATTTTTATACATTTACGGGATTGGGTGATTGATGGCATATTTATAGGATACAAAATCATCTTACAAGGTTGAATATGAAGGTTTGATAAGAGGTGACTCTATTGCCCATTCTGGATAAGGTACTGGTCTTCTATTATTTCAAAAATTAAGGATTTTATTTTGTTATCAAATTCATTTTATTTTCAAGCAAGTAGAAGATTAATTGAAGAGTAGCAGTAAGAGATAATAATAATTAGGAGGTATAATAAGTTATAAGTAAGAGGTAAAGTAGGAGAAGCACACATTATTTTCAACTCTCATGCCAGGTTGGAATAATCAATAAAGAAAGTTAATTAAATATGCCATGAATAGATTGAAGTGATAGTTTTAACAAGTAAGTCAAGTTGATCATTTGGCGCACCAGCCATGGTTTAGAAGAGCCAAAAGAGTAGAGAAATTAACCCCTTTTGGGTGATTCCTATTCAATGGCCATAATTGTATGTCTGGGATTAGTAATGTTGAAAATTTTGTGCCCTATCCTGAATTGCAGTTTTGAGACCCAACACCAGTATTGTGCTTACGCATGCCATATGTGGATTTACCAAACATAATCCCTCAAAATATTATGGTCTCAAAAATAAAATGAGTGCAAGGTATGCATTAAATAGATTTTTTCAAATGGATTTGAAATCTTCACGCAAACTGTAGAACCAATTTTGTTAACTTGTGTGTGGTATGAGAAAGGTTGGGAGTCGTACACAAAATAGGGGCATCCATTAGTACACTCAAATAAACATGGTCTCATAATATGTCACTGACATTGGAAGATTTGGGATTGTGTATGGACATGCATCGAAGAATTTTATCAGATGTTGTAGTTGCAAAGACCCTGCTAGGCATACACAAACATGGTAAATGGAAAGCCGAGACCAGGCATGTAGGTCTTTTGACAGTTTGCCACAAATAACAATGTGATCTTCTGGACGCCATGATTTTAGTATATGCACAAATGTTTGATTAAAATATTCTTTCCCTTCTTTCTTGTGCTACTTGAGAGTTCAGAATAGGGTGTGTAATCTATTTCTTGCAGAGTGGTCTAAAGAAATGTTATCTCATGAATGCCTTGTATGCAGATATACATAGAATGGAAAATTTGAAAAGAGTTTTCAAACCTTCTAGGTAGATACACTTGGAAGAAGATGTGTGTTATAGGAAATAGGTCTTTTTACTTAAGAGTGAGTATGCAATGACGTGTGATAAATAATATATCATATGGGTAAAATTTAGGTTGAATTCATGTTTTCATTAGATAAAAAATACTCATATAAAGGAGGACATTGATTGCAAGTGTTATAGGAAGAATAAGGATAGAGCCAAATATCATTTTTAGATAGAGAGGTTGTAAAGGTGTAGATTTAGTTTAGTTTTCAAAAGTGCAGATTTCAATGGCATAGTGTCATTTCTCCAAATGGATCATCTTTTCACTTGCAACCGAAGGGAATCACAAAATGGAAATGATGTAGACCTTAGAATGAGATGTCATTTTTCAATAAAAATAGGTTGTTGGGAGAATGTATAGATCAACAAAGAGCTAAATCATAAACATTTTTAGTTAGAAAGCTCAGGCCCAAATAGGGAAAAGGAAAATTTCGTCAGTGGCAAAGGGGAAAAGTGATTTCCATTTTGGATTTCAGATTTCTTAAGCAGAGGATTGGAAGAAGACTCTCAAAATTTAGAGATTTTGAAGGAGACATATTTCAATTCTGGAAGCTTCTTGGTCTCCCTTCTAACTCTATTTATTCTTCTTCTTCCTTCTTGCAAATGGTTCCAAATTCTTTGATTCCTGCAAGTGCAGGCAAAGAAATTATAAATATTGTAGGTTGTTTTAAGTTTGAATGTAGGCTTGTAGTTAGTTTCTCTATTTGTAATACTTTGATGCTTTGAAATGAGTTTCATATTTTAGCCTTATTATGTAATTATCTCCAGTCTGAAATGTAATCTTAGGATAGTTCAGCATTGCAGGCACATTTGTTGTCTTGGATTTCACTTGTCATTGTCTTTTGTTTAAGAAGTAGTGTAACTACTTTGATAAATGAAATAGGAATGTTGTGTTTTCATATGGATTACTAATAATAATTGTGTGATATGCATTTATGATTAGGTTATTACCGAGTGATAACATTTCTATGATCTTGAAGGCATGTTCAAAAGTATTACAAATGAGAGGTTCTTATATTTAACTTTTCTACCCTTACTTAGGCACTGGTCATGTTTTTATAAGTTTTGTTTTAGAATTGGTCCCATCCAAATCACTAATCAAACCATTTTAGTTTTATGTTATATAATGCGGGTTTGAGTTATTTTACTTTTAGCTGAGTCTATTACATGTGAAATCAGGATAGACCCAATCCTAAAGAAATCTATATATATTCTAAAGTCCATTGTTGAAAGACATATGTTTATGTGCAATACCTATTGTTGGTTATTTTATATTCCCAAGTATTGCAAGGGGTTACCCACCTAGGTCTTGTAGAACTTGAAGTGTAGAAGACTTCAGTCTTGTGACTGAGTCTTGTCAGTTGGCCAGTGAGTTAAGACACTTATTGATGAGTAAAGGAAAATCACTTGGGATGTCTTATACATCAGTTGACAACACCAACAAAATCCATAGATAGAAATGGGATTATGTTGAATCGTTGAATTATACACCTTAATCTTATGAAACAAATCAATTCTACACACTTTAAGACCAAATCCATTATTGATTAAAGTTCTTCTAATAATATTATCATTGATAATAATAGAAACCTATAGACACCTAAATCTAATTACATAATTAAGTAATCTTATTTAGTTCTTACCTAGGGCATTGACAATTAATTTTTTTTGCATTTATTTAGTTCATGTTATCCCCTTAAGTTAATTAATTCAATTTATTAACTATAGTCCAATTAATTATCTAAAAGACAACTCATAGTATCATAATTAATTAAATCCCCCTTTCCTCTATTAATTTAAATAAATATCCCTTAGTTATTTAAATTAATTCATAAATCCCTTTTCCTCCACTTGTGTATTAAATAATACATTTAATTCAATTTGAGTAAATGGCTCCTAACTTTAACCCCTTGCCTAACCTTACTCAAACCACCTAACCCATGGTTCTAACTCAACCCAACCCCTTCACACATACTAAACTCTCTTAATTAGTTAATTAACCTTGTTGACTAATTAACCCCTCCACTCATTCTCTCTCCTCCCATCACATCTTCTTAATTCTCCCACCTGCCCTCTAATCATACCTAAGCCAAGCCTAATAACTCCCTAACATTTGCACAATCCTAATCCAAGGATTAGGAAATCCTAACCCTCACCCAAGTCAACCCCCATGTCACATCCCTCAAATCCCCAACCATATGTATTTAAGTCTTCCTTAAATGTTCTTACATCTCTCTTACACGCTCCATCCTTCTCTTACACTTTTGTCCCCTCTCACATCTCCCAAAATGGTCACATTCCCCCATTCTTCCAAACCTCTCTCCTTGTGACACTTGTCACAATGAGAGGCATTTGAGAAATCAAAATTCATGTGCTCTCTCTCAAATGTATCTCCACCCTTCCTCAAGTTTACATCTCAACCATCCATTCGATCATCCTCTTGCATATAAATTGAACCGCTTTCCCTTCACAAATAATCCACCATCAAAGAAAAGTTATAATGTCATTTTGAGAGCCAAAAATCATCAACATACCCTTATAATGTCAAAATACCTCCAAACCATTAAATCTTGAGCACAATTACATGAGAATACATCCAAACCATCTTGGAAAAATCTAGATTTCAAGGAGGTTCTTCAATGGTTTAAAGAGGTTTGCATATCTTTAGGCCTTTTTGTTTGATTTGCTTTCTTTACATTGTCTAATATCTATGTTGTATTGATTTAGTTGTTTGAATCCTTCACTAGTCTAAGTGTTCCTTTAACCACTATTTCCATGCATACATTTTGGCATGCCCAATGGGACCCACTTCACGGGTCTTTTTTTTTTCTTATCTTTTCTTGCAAAAAAACTAACCAAAACTAACATTTTTATCACTTTGAGTGTCTTTTTGCAAAGTTTTTTGGTGTTTTCAGGTCGAAAAAGTTAGAATAGGTAGTCATGTTCCCAGAGAAATCCCCATCTTTTACACAAAAACAAAATTTGAAACCTGGCGGGATCATGGGGACCCTCGATGGGAATGTTGTCAGAGTCAGCGGGATTGCGATCCCATAGATTGTACTTTTGTGACAGGTAGAGAGTTATTCCTTTTGTTTTTTGTCTAACTTCTCTCATTTCATCATTCCAGCAGGAATGTGGTTTGACTATGCGGGAACATCATCTAACATTTGTACGCTATAAGGCTATTTTTTTCATACAAAGCAGTAAATAGTGTAAAGTCAAACACCCGCGGGATCGATGTTTAACCTGACGAGATTGTTGTTTGACCTGGCAGGATTGTTGTCTGACTTTGCGAGATCTAATTTTTTTGACGTTGATTTTTTGTGTTCTGTAGGTCTGCAGGATCACGTGTATGGACTATGGGATTTCTGTCTAAATTTATAAGATATAAATAACATAATTAACTCTTTTTTATTTGGTGCAATAAAATGAACCCACACTTAGCTTTGGTGCACTAAAATAAACAAAAGTGTAAAAAGATTTCTCAAATCAAACACTTTAATTTGAGTTTTAAAAATCAAATCATCACCCTTGAATGCCTAAGGGGCAAATGAACAATGCAAAAAACACTTCAATTTGGGCATAAAACAAAATCATGCAATCTTGAATGCTAAGGTAAAGAAACATATCCTTTCAAATCAAAATTTCAAAGCATTATTTTCGGAGGAAAAGAACCTTTCATGTTAATCACGAGTGTTGTATCTCCTAGATAGAAAACAATTAGATAATTAATTGTCAATTTGGAAAGAATGAGTTCTTGGCGTGTTTGAAGGAGTGTTTTTCAACACTTCCTTAGAGCTATTTTCATTTTATTGCAAATCCTTGATAGAAAGGTGGTGTACTATAAGTAACTTATATCTTCATCCTATCCCCTTGCCTTCATGGATCTTGGGTGACGAAAAAGGTTAAGGTTCTTAGTTTACTTCTAGCGAGGCTTGTCTAGAGGGTGCATTTACCATTTTGAGAATGACCTCAAACTGGTAATCCCTTCAGCTGATATAGAAATAAGACACTGAACAAAGGCTTGTCTTACATCCCACCAAGCTTGGGCCATGCATGTTGATGGTAGTTTGTACTAGGTGAAGTATCCCTAGCATATTGGCATGGTCAACTAGGCTCTTAAGTGAGTCACATGCATACAAACTGATAGGGGGATGCCATGAAATCTTACTATAAGCCTACCTGATTCACCTCTGAAAGCTTGATAATCTTTGTGAAAAGAAGATAATAACCTCCCCAAGATACTCTCATATTTGTGCAACCTTGAGCGTTTGGAGTTGACTAATACAACATCATGAATGGAGCCATTGTGTGCTTGGTGAGGGTCATATTCTAATTAGCTCTTGTGTGTGTGTGTTAGAATATGTAATCCTTCCTTGGTGAAATATATTATAAACCAAGGTAGTTTAGTTTAGTTTATTTATTATGTAAGTAGGAGATTCCTATAGAATCCCTACATGAACACTTGTCCTCTTTTCTATGTGTGAGGACATAATATTTATTTGTAATTTCTTTTTATTTCTAGATTCCTCCTTAAGAGGAATTAGCACAAGTGGCACACACATTATGAATGTGGCTCACATGCACATGGGAGTTACATTCAACTCCTCTCTTCTCATCTCTACTTAAGAGATGCTTCTTTTCTCCTTATCTATGATCCAATTCACTTGCAACACTTAGTTTCTCATTCTCATTCTCTTGAAGCATTGTATGAGCATTTTGCTCTCATTCTCTTTCTCTCTCTCTCTTAGG
>MU225845.1:1391717-1437686 GCA_018584345.1 Thuja plicata
CATTTTACTCAAATCCTTCGTATTTAGGTGGTATTGGTCACTGTTTCATCACTATATTCTGAGGGCTGATATAGTGGTGTTCATACTCTTCCTAGATTAGAAGGCAATAGGTCGCCTTAGAGGGTTTTATGTGTTTTTATGCTTTTACTAACCCTAAGTTACTAAAACAATGATCTATTGAAGTGTTGGTGGTTTTCTAACAGGTACCCATTATCCCACGCACAATTGTACTCCTTCAGGAACCACACCCTACTCCCTTGTATATGGTGCAGAAGTTATCTTACCAATTGAGGTTGAGTTTCCATCACTGTGTGTGTCAATCAAGAACCTGATGATTGATGAAGACTATCATGTGGTGCAACTCACACAACTTGACCTTCTAGATGAAAAGAGACAACAAGCCTACAATCACCTCATGGTTTAACAACATAGGCTTAAAAGAAGTCACAACAAGAAAATCCACCCACGACAATTCTAGGTGGCCAAGTATTTAGTCCTCAAAGAGAATCAACAGGTACAAGCAAATAGACAAAAGAAGGGTAAATTTGAGGTCACCTGGTTGGGCCCATATGTTGTCACGAAAAACTCCAGGTTAGGGGCATATCATTTATCAACACCAGAAGGATAAATTTTGAATGATGTCATTAACATCATTCACCTCAAACAGTTCTATACATGATCCGTGCAGTGTACCCCACTTATCTAAAAAAATCCATAAAAATTCCTAAAAAAAAAAGAGAAAAAAGCAAAGAAAAAAAGAAAAGACAAATATAAAAAAAAAGTAAAGAGAAATAAATTGTCCAATGGTGAAAACTTGGCAATCAGGCACCTTGGACAAGTATGTGTGGTTAAAACCTGGAAAATAGGCATCACATATAGTGGGTCGTATCATTATCTATCAAACTCTTATCTCCCTCCATCTCATCCATCACATCCATGTAACCCCAATCACGTCTCCATCAAAAAACCCATATTCCTTGGGTGCTCCATTATCACACACACTAGCTATAGAATTGACTCCCACCCCAATCCCTAAGCTTTTGTACATATCTTTTGTATATAATTGCTCGTTCTAGTTGTACATATGTTTCCTATCCTAATATTTGAGCTTTTGTGCATCCCTTTTGTACATACATCGTCTAGATTGGTCTCGCCTTAAGTGTTAGTTCAGTTTTTTGTTAGGGTCCACTTGTACACATCTCGCATCCTAGGTTAGTCGCCTTGCAAAAAGTGATCCAGATTCTTTGTTCCCTCGAGTCTCATGTTTCAGCAAGTTCCTTTTGAGAAACTCTTGATCCAGTGATTGTCCTTGATCCATCTTTTGTCATCCATGCGCAAATTTGTAGTCTCATCCATTTGTAGGTCCTTGCAGGATGTATCCTTCCTCATGTCTGACCTAAATCCTATCAATCTTTTGTATAATTTGATCTCTATGGAGAAATTTGTTTATGGATAAATTGTTTTTTGTTTTGAATTTTGATTTTGGTTCTTGGTTATCATTTCCAACTCTCTAGGTTGTCCTCCTCAAAGTTTCCATGATCCTTTATATCATGGTATGCTACAAATGGATGCACCTGGGACAAGGTCGTGATCTCTTTTTCTGCCTGTTATTCAGTCAAATATGACTCTTGCATGCATGTGATCCTTTTGTGATTAAATGGTGCACTTGGGAAATGTCATTTGTTTATGGGTTACCTAGCAACATTTCCACCTTGAATCTCTCGGGACTCATGTGTGATATTGGGGCAACCCTTGTGTGCCTATCATGTCAGTCATGTGTAATAATGGTGACAAGCCCTTGCATTCCTAGTAATCTTGGCAAGTCTCTAGCATTGCTATATCAAACTAAGTGCTCAAACTACATGGGGGTATTCCAAGATCTCAAGCTTCAAGAAATCCCCCTTACCATATCCCAAAAAAAATCCTATTAGTATCCTAAATCAATCCCATCCAAATCCTTAGCAATCCTAACAATCCAAAATAAATCTAACCCAAGCACATTCATTCCAAACCACTCCACTCCTAAATGTCCACAACCTTGTCCAAATGAAAACTTGAATCACCCCCCCCCCCCCCCCCCCCCCCAATCACCTATCCTTCCTAAGAGCCATAGATTTTGATTGTGCAAATGTTTACCCCCATCCCCCTACCCTAATTCACCTCTCATTCCAAGGATCTAGTCAGGTTGTGATATGTTGCATATAGCCATCCCATCTATGTATTTTGTTTCATATCCCAATTTCACTTCATTTGCATTCATTTTAGTTTGCATGCATTTTTAGCTTGCATTCATTTGTTAGATTGCATTAATTTATTTACTTACATTTATTTGTTAGATTACATTCATTTTTAACTTGCATTCATTTTAGTTTGCATTTATGTATTTAACTTGCATTCGTTTGATAGATATAAGTTAGAATTTAACCGGGTGTGCCAGAATTGTTATACGCCAAATTTGCACCCTATTAAACTCGCATGTCTAATGATCTGGTATAACACGGGAATCACTTCCAGGTTGTGGGACCTTTTCTAACTAAAGAGAGACCTCCAAGTTATAGGCTGGTTCCTCTTTGATAATCAGCTATTTTTCTCTTGAAACTAAAAAGTAAACTTGGGAGGAAAAGGGAAAGAGGAGAACTAAAAGGGAAATAAAAAAAATTAACCTACAAGGTGATGCATCGAAAGTGATATGAATCACAATATAATGACCAAGAACCAGCATGAAATTCCTAAATTAAGACAAGTATAACTTCCTAGATAGGTTTGCAAAAGAGTGTTTCATAGAGAGGTCTGAAATGAAAAGAGGCTATTCAAGGAAATAGAAGATTTCATAAACAATAGCATATCCAGGGAGATAGACACAAACTATGACCTGCAAAAAAACATCCACTCTAGCAAATAGGCACATGAATGAGACACAGATAACAAGGGATGAACAAAATCCACAAGATTAGCCTTATTAAATCATCCATAATAGTACACAAAGATGCAGAAAAGAAAGAAAAACTTGGAATAACTCACAACTTCAATACTGAACCAGTATATTGTGCTTCAAAAAGAATCCCAAAACACATGAGAACCTGAGGGTAGGAAAAGTGCCACAGAAATTCCTACATAAGCCTTGGAAGACTGAGAATTACAAACACATGAAAAGTTTGAGGACAAAGAAAATGTCACAGAAAACTTCTTACATAATCTGAACCTATTTACAAAAGATAAAAAAACTACTTATATATAAGCTCCCCCAGCACACAGGCTTGGGAGTAAATACATCCAATCAGATTTGGCAAGTTAGGGTTACAATAGATATTCTTTAAACTATTCAAAAACCCTAAAAAAGTCTTGTCCATCATTAATGAATTTGGAGAAATATCTCAGAAGATCAGATATAGTCTTTAAAAATCACTCCCATCGCCATTAATTTGATTAGAATAAGTGGCAGACTCATCTACCCTGTATGAGTCTTGAAAGACCACACCACCACCATGAAACCTTGAGATAAGATTTGAATATTTGAATTTAAACAATAACAGTCACAGGTGGTGCAAAGGTCTATATCAATGGCTCGAAATAAGGCTCATTTTCCTATTTAAAACGTAGTCGTAGATATTTTCTTTATCTTTATCTTGTCTTTGAGCCCAGACCTCATTTAGATGATGCCCTATCACATTTCCTTGAATGTTATCAATCTTCATCTTGGCCATTAAGTCATAACACCCATCGTCAAATATATCAAAACTTGCTTTATCTTTGTTAGGAAAGCAACAATGCGAAAACACTTTTTGAATGCCAAATTAACAAAGAAATAAGCAACTATATCTCCAAGATGTGCAAGATAATAAAATATAGAATTACCAGACCCAAAACACATAGAGAAAACACCAGATTTAACATGGGAAAGCCCTTTTGGGAAAAACCCACCAGCCAACAAACCCTCGAGCAACTTTGTATTACAGTAAAAAAGATTTACATACAATGCACTCCAAATTTTTACACAGGCTTAGGTTGCCTTACAACCAACTTGACATAGCACCATGCTACTCGCCACTAATTTATAACAAATTTTGTAGACATTTATACACTCTGTGATTCATTATAGAATTTGGTATAGCAGCTGTCGCTCCATGAAATGGTTACTAGCAACCTTGGCACTTCTCCAGTTGACGGTCCCTTCGACATCAATTCATTGCCTTCACCTCAGAGACTCCCTTTAGCATCCAATCACTCCCTTCGGCCTTAGGTCACTCCCTTCATCCTGGAGACTCCCTTCGGCACTTTTGGCTCTGCCAGGTCTTGCCATACGATGACTTCTCCCTTCGATACTTTTGCCTCCGTCGGGTCTTTTCGTACGGTGAATTCTCCCTTTGACACTTTTTCCTCCATGTCATAGTATCTAATCCATTTGGTCCACTGCACACTTGTCTCCTCACCGCAAGGTGAGATTGCCTCTGTCGTACGATGGTCTTGCCGTATGGTGAGATTGCCTCCATCGTACGGTGGAATCCCACTTCATCATTTCTTAACAATCTCCCACTTGAGGAAGTACGAAGACACTCAAAAACATAGACAATTGAACATAGAGAGTACATAGAAACATGGACTCTAAAGCCCATCAATGTTGATATAACACTTGAACACAAAACCATCAAGAAGGAAAATCTACCGTGTGCACCATTGAGATACTTACATAATAGTCTCATCTCATTCATGGACGTTCCCACTACCATGCCACTACCACTAGACACACATAGAATCTATCCATTGAGAAAACCATACAATCTGTCTCACAGAGAACCATAACTTTGTATCCCAAAGCACAAAACCCTCGATCCAAAAATAATCAAATATATTAACATTTGTCATAATCATAGCTGAAATAACACCCACAGTAAGTGCTAACACATCCAACTATACATACCTCTAAGGTATACCAACATGGATTCCAAAACATCACCATATTCAACCTGTTACCTGCAGTCTCAAGCCTCAAGTACAATACCTGTCACATACATGCCAAGAATTTCCCATTGCACAGGTAACATTAATATGATATGAACCCATTCAACATCACATAGAAGTGCAATAAAAAACTTGTAGCATCAAGAACATCAACAATACATCAACCATGTACCATGTCCTTCTACATACACCTCTAAATGCCTATCATACTTCCTGTTGAAACCATCAACCATTTCAACAAACACATCTCTAATCACAAGAGAAAACATCATCACTGTCGTCGCTAAGTATCCACGAGCACATGTAACCATCAATTCATGCTAACTCCAAAAGTAGAACAACAACTTCATGAAGCATCAAGAAAATGACCAATGTACTCAATACACAACAACAAAAAACAAGATCAATGTCAAAGTTCCAACCATGGCCTAAGGAACATAAACATGACAACATGATCTAAAACATCTCAACCAAAGAGATAACATGGTCCATATGAACATACCATAACATGTCAAATGAAAAAATAATCCACACCTTTATTAAAGACCCCGTTGAGCCCTCAAGATGTCAACATCTTCAGTCACGTGAAGATAAACATCTCCAAATAATACTTCAGAAAATGTGAAAAGATCCTTTTGCAACATCAGAATCTCACGCCTTCAATATCTACAATACTAATGAAGATCATTCACTATGTCACTACCAACAACTCCCACTAAATTGTGGTGTCGAGATACACATGGAATTGTATCAAACTTCTTCCACACATCACTGCCAACAACTACCACTATACAATGGTGTCGAGTCACACATGGCATCATGACAAACATCCTCCACATGAAGATCAAATTAATCTAACCAGTCATCATCATATGACCTATTAGCCAAAGCAACACTACTAACATCTTCATCATTTTGAGAAGATTCAAAACTCAAAGAGTCATCCCTTTTATTCTTCTTCTTCTTCTCCTTGCAGTCCTTCCAGACATGACCAATCTGCCCATAGTTCCAACACTTCACTTTGGACTTATTTCCAGAAGACTTATACCTAGTCTTCTTCTCCTCCCATTTGTCTCCATCCTTTGATCTGCCTCAAACAGAGATAGCCTCTTTGGCCACTTCAGAAGTCTTACTCTGCATCTCCTCTGACAAGAGTGCAACAACTACCTTGTCCTTTTTTAACTAGGTAGTAGTACTTCCAATAGCCATCACCAAGTGGTCCCACAAATTAGGCAAGAAAAACAACAAGAGCATACAACGTTCTTCCTCACTAATGGCTATACCAACATATGTCAAATATGTGATAACCATATTGAACACATTCAGATGATCTGCAACAATTGTTCCTTCATCCATCTTCAAGGAGTACAATTTATTTCTCAGGAAGAGTTTATTTACCCAAGACTCTCCATGATAAATGTCTCCTAACTTCTTCCGCAAGGAATGCACGGTTTTCTCTTCATGGACATTCAACAGAATGGAATCTACCAAACTCAATCTTATGAGTCCTCTAGCTTTCCCATCCACTATATCCCAATATTCTTTCTTCATGCCTATAAGCTTGGAAACAGACACAACAATCCATAGATCTCGATCAACCAACACATCTTCAATTTTAAGTTTCCACAACTCAAAATTTGTGCCATTGAAATTTTCAATTTCTATTCTTCCCAACGTACCAGCCATCTCAATATACAAACAAAAAACTTTGCAAACTCCCATTGAAAACAAATTGGCACAAAAAACCAAACCCTACCTGAAAAGGATAGCACAACTCGCCAGGCTCTGATACCACTTGTTACGAAACAAAGAGTGCATAAACGCTTTCCAAATGCCAAATTAACAAGGAAATAAGCAACTCTATCTCTGAGATGTGCAAGACAATAAAATATGGAATTACCAGACAAAACACACAGAGAAAACACTAGATTTAACGTGGGAAAACCTTTTTGGGAAAAACCCACCAGCCAACAAACCCTCGAGCAACTTTGTATTATAGTAAAAATATTTACATACATTGCACTCTAGATTGTTACACGGGCTCAGATTGCCTTACAATCAACTTGACATAGCACCATGCTACTCACCACTAATTTATAACAAATTTCGCAAACATTTATACACTGTGATTCGTTATAGAATTCAGTATAGCAATTGTCGCTACATGAAACAGTTACTAGCAACCTTGACACTCCTCTAGTTGATGGTCCCTTTGGCATCAGTTCATTTCCTTCACCTCGGAGACTCCCTTCGGCATCTAGTCACTCCCTTTGGCCTCGGGTCAATCCCTTCACCTCAGAGACTCCCTTCGCCTCGGGTCACTCCCTTTGACACTTTTGCCTCCATGCTATAGTCTCTAATCTATATGGTCTACCGTGCACTTGTCTCCTCACTGCACGATGAGATTGCGTCCGTCGTACGGTGAGATTGCCTCCACCATACGGTAGACTCCCACTTCATCATTTCTTAAAAATCTTTATCTTACCTTTGGTACTGAATTCAACTTTGACTTGGACACGTGTCGACAAGGCGCATTGCCTCAATGATTAAACAAATTCATCTTGGTCTCTAAGCCTTTACACCTGTCGTTAGATCTTTCTTAACTTACGATGCCTTTACTACTTTGTAAACTCAGGACCCATGATGTCAGTAGTGCTAGATGTCATCATGGCGCAATGCATCAATCATTATATCTCAAACATCTTCTTTTCAAGGCTTCACGCCTACCGCTGGATTGATTTTGACTTGTTTGACCTTTATCTTACCGCTTGACGGGCCCAAGTTCTGACAACCTGACACATGTCACAAAGGCGCGTTACCTTGATCATTAAACATCTGCATCTCTACCTTTAAGGTAATGTGATGACCGCTGGATGGAAAAGAACTTGATCATAGATTACCCCTTTACTTTACATAGGTGACCCCACTGCCACATGGTGTTGGCAGTGTGTCAATGTCCCTCGCGGGGATTCACGACATGGTTTAACAACCTCTTGTGTCTTCTATAAGTCTAGTGGTTGTATCGGGCATTAACAGGTCGATCTTTTAGTGCAACGACAACCCTAGCTTGTAATAAGTGGTATTAGAGCTTGGTCACAGTTTTGAATCACGCAAGTCACAGCGAGTGATGCTGGGAGGGGGATTGTTGGTAGTGCGCCAGTGTCCCTCATGGGGATTGGTGACATGGTTTAACAGTCTCTTGTGTCTTCTATAAGTCTAGTGGTTGTATTAGGCATTAACAAGTCAATCTTTTGGTGCAACGACAATCCTAGCTTGTAACACATGGCACAAAGGCACGATGCCTTAAAGAATCTTCAGTTTTAATCTGGGTGATAAAGGCTTCATGCTGATTGTTGATCTGATTCTTCTCTAATCCTATGCCTTAACTCATTTTTAACCCTAGGAGTGAAATCCTCTGTATCTCCAAGTCGCTGAATCTTTTCTTTAACTCTGGTTATATTACGAGATTAAGCGATAACCGCAAGATCCAACCTTGATCAACTCTGTATCAACGACTTGCACTAAATCTCAAGATGCATTGGCTGAATTTGACTTTATCTTGTGATCTAGCACCAACTGTATATCCTTTCTTCGAGCAATGACCACAGTCTCTATCTTTGCAAAATCACCTTTAACCTTGAGCTACCCATTCTTGACTATGGTCAAATCTGGAGATTTAGAGATTGAAGAAAACTTCAAGTCGCTAGATCAATTCTTTAACTCTGAGTTTATTATGAGATTGCATGACATCCACAGGATCAAGACATGATCGATGGCTGTGATAAAACCTTGGTGAGATCATCTTTAACTTTACTTGACTTGATCTTAACCCCAGCCTATCTAGAGATTCAGAGATAAAGCAGTAGTGTGATCGTCGAATAGATACTTTAACTCTAGTAAGATCTGGAGACCTGGCACAGACTACAAGATAAAAACTGAATCGATAGCTGCGCTTAATCTCCAAATCATAGAAGCATATTCCTTTTCTTTTCGAGATCACGAGATAAAGGCTGCACCAAGTCTCTGAACCATTTGGAATATTCCCTTCGGATTGCAAGATTAAGAGATAGATAAGGAGGTTAAAGCACACATGGAAAAAGAGACACATTAAGTTACATGGAAAAGTAACTTGAAATTAGAATGGGCTACCAAAGAACTAGGGTTTAAGAGCCTCCCTTTGGGTTTTCAAGACATGAAGGGTTCAAACTAGGCCTAGAAACAATGCAGAGAACAAGATAAAGACTAGGAACCTTGAGAGAAATGATACAAGTTGGGCTCAACCCTTGTGGGAGCCTCATCTACTCCACTTGTAGCCAAAATTGGACAGGATGGGAAATCCGGATAACAAATATATTAGAATATTATTAAATAATAGTTAATTAATAGATAAATTATTGTTGTCTAATGATTTATTTATTAATTATTACCTACTATCACTTTTATATGTCTATTTTTTAAACAAATAAGTTATTATTTGTTTCTAAATTAGATATATTAGAGTAATATTAAGTGATAATTAATAAATAAACAAATTAGAAGTCTTAGAAGGATTTTATGTTTTGGACATTTATTGTGGATAATGATAATAGTTTGTTAATATTATAAGGCAACTATTATTAAATTATTCTAGGTGTAGTTAGAAGGTCTTGTCTAGGAGATAGCCTTAGGTTTGATTTCACTTTTCTAGGGGTTGACTGTCAGTTGGCTACTTGTTTCATGCTCTTTCTAGGAGAGAGGTTCTACTCAGAATCAGTTTTGGAGCAGTTAGGGCCTGTTCACAACACTTTGGGGCCTATTTGGAGTTACTTTGGAGTTGTTGTTTAGTTAACATTAGTTGAGAAGCCTTTTGGAGCAGTTTGGTCATAGTTTCCTACAGTTATATCCTTATTTTGGTGGGATTTATCCTCATATCTGACCCCCATAGTTTTTGCATGGTTTTAGAATATTTGGAACAGTTTTGAGTGACATTTCAGTTGCGCATGGCTTAGAGGAGTTTGTGGATTAGTTACACTTCAGTTTCCAGCAGTTTAGCTCTTGATTTTATGGGGTTTTCTCATGCATCCGACCCTTTCTGATTGATGGTCTATATTATTGTATTTTCACCTTATTTTTGGGGGACTTTTTTTTGGCTCACATGTTTTGCACATTGCATACTTCTGAGTAAATTGTAAGGGCACTTTGTAGAAAAGAGTTTTCAACATTGATTATATGATTACAACAATTCCTTTTCATTGATTAAGGTGCAATATTGTGGGTTCCTTGTTTTTATGTTGTGTTTATCCTTCATTCAAACTACATTCCTTATTGCATGTTCGAATCTAGATACTTATAATTGCAGGTCTTTGTTTGTGTCCTTGTTCTTTTGCAGAAAATTGGTAAAGCCTAGGTTTTCCTTTCAAATCAAAAGATTTCAGTCCTTGCATAGAAACACTTTTGTAATTACACGCTTGTCTGAGTATTGAGAATCATTAGTATCACCAATAATTCATGTTGATTTAATTGAAGTTGCATACAAATCATTTGGTGTATCACCTCATTCAGTTTTTAGGTATTCATATTCTTTCATCCCTTTCCCCACATACATATTTAGTTTTAGGTAAACACTATTTAGGAACCGACCTATCTTCCAGAGATTCTTCTCTCGTTTTAGGAAAACCCACCACTCGAGAGAGTTTCCATGTTTCAACAGGATAGCTAGATTTCATATCAAGCTAAAGGCGCAATCCTGATTGACAACAACTATCATATTAATTTTTTTATTTTTTATTTATATTATTTTTCATTTAATGCTATCATATTGAATATTTTTATTTTATAATTTATGTTTTATCTTATTAAATTTTGATTCTTGAATTATAAAATTAAATACTAAATGTTGTATGCAAACTCAACAAGTTGCGAGTTCTTCAAATTAGTGGAATAGGAATACATACACCATCCCCTCAGTCAAGCACAATTGTTTGAGTGTAATAAAAGCAGAGGATTTAGTCTACATACATTCCAATCTTCCTCTATTGCCACATAAGCAACCAAAATATAATTAAGGTGTGACAAGGAATTTGAATCTAGCCTTTGAGCATGCTAATTTAGATGTCACAGTTAAACAACATGCCCAAGTCCTTATAGATGAACATGAGGCAACTCTTGCACATGACACAAATGTAGTTAGTGGGAGTGACAATCTAATGGATTGTGGTTCAATGAAGTTGAACCAAATGTTGACCTTAGTAGGGCCTCTACTTTTGCCCTACTATCTAGCCAGGGTAAGGGGGTAGCTGCCTATTTTTTCTAAAAGCATGAATAGCGACTCTGTCTGACCAAAAACATTTGTTTGTTGATTCCTCCACCTGACCATAGATATATAGAGGGGCTATGGCAGTGTGCATTCATAGGAAGATAAATGGCAGTTATGGGGTGAGTAAGATAGCCAGCACGCCAACCCTCCATATATTGTTGTTAGCCAGCTGTAGTTTTATGAATATCAGCTTTATTCAGAGCTGACGATCGACTCGTTCTTCATATCTCACCTTGTGCAGGGGAATGGGCTTAGTAGGGCTCGAACCTACAATATCACCGTTATGAGCGGTACGTTTCAACCAATTAAACTATAAGCTCCATTCTCTGGATGCAACTAGAAGCCCCATGCACCTACCATTCCCTCCCACCCCGGGCTACAATACAATCACCCCAACCTGAACCACAACCACTTTTCTCTCTGGGCATCGGGATGGGAGCCCTACTATTGAAAGGGGAACCCCCCACAATAACGTCAGGCATCTACCTCAGAGGCAACAGGGTGGGGGCCCCTTCAAATAGTAGGGGGATTGGCCGCCCCTCAAATTCTATGGGGGCGGGGTGGGTGGGAGAACTATAGATCCCGGGTTGGGTGGGAACTCTCTATAGTTGCCCCTACCCTGAGAATAGTAGGGCTATGACCCTTACAATCGTCAATAATAATAATAGGGGCCTCCCTGTGCATGCACATGGGGGGTAAAGACGAACCGCTACCGTCGGGTTGGACCAATCCCAGCGTAGGCGTAGGCCGTCGGGGGAGTATATATAGATAGGGGCCCTGAAGTCGGCACCTCGTTACCCGTTGATTGATCATTCGTATTGCGCATGAGCTATGGTATATAGTGAGTAAGTGAGTGGGTGAGTAAGCAAGTAGGCCAGTCAGATCGATTAAATCGGGGTGCCATATGGCGGAATATGCCATATCGTACATGCTAGGACGAGATTCTGGTCCTCTAATTCTTAAGTATGGCATATGTGAATGGTCCAACTCAACTATCTCCAACGAGAGAGGATAGATCTATATAGGCCCCCACCCCAAATGGATAGAACCGCTCAGCGCAGCGGTGAACTCCTTCCTCTCCTATAAAGGCGGCCACTCTTTCTATCTGTACAGGGGGTATTAAATATGACTTGTAATTTGAATTTTCATTATGTAATGACATTTTGAGACTTGAATACTATCATTTTTGCAAATTACGTATATGATATATGAGGTATTTTATGTATAATATTATTGGCAATTATGGATTTATGAGTACCACTATTCTTTTTATATTTATAACTTTGATCTGTGATGATGTATATATAAATTTATTTTGTATGTGTGTGTACATGTGTACTTGCACTCATACCCAAGGAAAAAATGTCGTATTCATACCCGTACACGAGTTGACAACTTAGATTTGAGTTATTTTTCCCTCCTAAATTTTCTTTCAGAATTGTTGAAAAATATTTCAATAAAATATTTCATTAGACCCGCTTAAATAAAAAGAAATCTAGTGTTATAACATAAATTATTGGAACATGTTAAATTATTTTCTCTATTTTACCTATTAATCTATCACACAAAAAATGAGCTACAAATGTCTTAGATATTTTAATTCTAAAAAGGCAACATGATAGTCCACCTTTCCAAGAATTGCTTACCCACAAACAATTGCAGATTTGGATGCTCAAGTATTTATGCACCCTCCCATGTAGCATCTTTAGTTGGGAGATGTTTTCGGTACACCAAGTATCTTCTTGTGATAAAAAATGATATAATAGTTCTCCCATATACAACTATTTTATCCAAAGTGATTGCTCATTTGAAACATAGTTCTCAAATACCCTTCAACTCAATTATACACCCTTTTTTATCAATTTAAGAATGATAGGTAAGCTCTATATCTATCAAATAAAATAACTTCTGCCAAAAAGTACGAGGACGATAAATGAAGGCTGTTCGAAGACTGCCATAAGAAAAAATCAGTATCAGCCCAGCATTAACTGAGATGTAAAACACAACAGCTGCAGCCTAGCAAGAACAGTAGGAACAGTACTTATATCTATAGGAGAACAGCCATTTTCAGGTAAGATCAACTAACCTTCTTGATAAGGCAGTTGAACTTTGATTATTTTTTATTGTTATGCTGGTGAAGATATTTAAAATATTTTCCAGGGAAAATTGAATGGAACTCTGAAAAAAATCATCCTTCAGGGATTGGAGAGACTATAGAAGATACCGTGGATTCCCAAACAAAGGGGACTGCTGAGAAATACTAGCAAGAGATGGATTGAAATTAATATAGAGGAAAGGAAGGGGGTAAAATTTAAAACAGGTTAAGTCTTAGAGACCGTCACAATCTGAAGTCTTCAACAATTTTTGAGAGCTCTCCATTGTCTTGCCATCAACTGTATCTATAAAAAATATCATATTTCTTAACATAACAAGAGGCGATTTGGTGACCATACCACTCCCATGCCAGTCTTTCCTTGTTTGTTGAATGCCATACGTCTTTGTAGGCAAGAATCTTACATTTAGGATAAATTATGTTTAAGGGTTTATACATGTTTTGTAGCTAATGTATTTCGTATATAATTAACATTAAAGACTCCACACTAGTGATAAGTATAACGTGTCACAATCTCAAGTGACCTTTCCTGACTGCATTCAGTTCAATTCTCATAAGTTGCATTAGTTCCTTATCACTCTGCGATTATCACTGTTAAACTAGAAATAGATATCATAGACTACAAAGAAAAAATCTTTATTGACCTTTTACATGTGTATTTGCTCTTGATAATGATTTATTTCATTTCATTTTATGTACAAGGGATAATATATAAAATGTAAATAGAATAATAAGACAACTTTTAGTTACAATATCTCACTCACTGTCGATGTCGAAATATACAGCATGTGCAGCCAATGCCAATTTGTAGCAGAGAAGGTCAAAGTACTAGATGTTCACGCAAAATTGGATCCTAGTCCTTCAAGTTGCCATCGTTGCAATGCCAATAATATTCAAAACAAAAGTTCTAGTGTCACCTCAATGCATTGCTTGGATGGTAAAAATTATACTTCATTGATTCCATTTGTTCAAGAGGCTAGTATTGTGGCAGGCCAACTTTCTTCCAGAGTTGTCAATGAAACATACATAACACGGGATGGAAATTTCTTGGACATGAAAGATTCAAAACTAATCAACTTAATTGAGAGAAGAGTGGAGCCAGAACTTGATGGTGGTGCTGTGACTTACTCAGTCCCTCCTTTGAAACGAAAACTAATGGATGATGATTGTTCCAGTGAATCTGGATCCCAAAAATTCAAACTGCAATGTGCAAATCATAGCAAAGTGTGCTTTTTAACTATGTCCTCTGAAAATTGCTATACTAGGCATTCTCATCAGGACATTGTCAGTATATCAGATTTAGCCCCCTGATCATGATAACTGTGAACAGAGGGACCATTCAATGCTTAAAGAAACTAGTTTTACACTTGTTCTAGAAGAAGATTTTGATGATGATGTCGAGTAGCTTTTCAAAAGTGCAATCGATGCACCATTTTCTCAGAGTCAGTCTACTAATAAGATGACATTATTGATGGATAAGGTTGAAAAAGTGGAAACTTGTGGATAATGAATGGATACTAATGATCAATAACCAAAGACTTAGAGATAATCGTACGGTCCAGATATGTCCCATGGTTCCCAAACAAATCCAATTATTACACACTACGAAATTACTTTTAACAAATCATTTTCTTGTGTTTTGAGTTGCTTAGTCAATTTTCCTGCAAATTGGAATTACATTTCATGATTGGCTATAACAGAGTCTCTTGGTTAGCCTTTGAGAAGGTTAGTTGCTTAAAATCAGACTTAGGATTGACCTAGCTTCTGTTCAAACATCATTTATGTATTTATATGACTAAAGGTTGTTCCTCCACTCCATTTGATGAGCATCTTTTAGCAGTAGTAACAGAATCATGCATTTTGATCAGTCACGACAATGCTTTTGGTGATGAATAACACAAGTAGGTGCATATAGTGTTTAGTCACAAGTATACAAGAAAAATGTGCCCAAGAAGGATTTTCAGTTTAAAGTTACAGAATCTCGCCATAAGCATACTTAAGGACAATTTGTATTGTGCCATGTGCAAAAGCTAGTGATGGTGAAAGCAATTTAAAGATGGAAAGAAAACTTTCAGATATGATTAATGTTGTAGATGCTAGGGATATTGAAGCAATACTTCTATTTTGGATCACAATGAAGCTACTCATGGATATAATTTTAGCATAATTTTTCAAGTGCAAGGAGCCGTCTAAATTGCTCAACCAAGAAAGGTAATGATGGTAGAAAGTAGAAACTAATAAAATATACGTTTGAAGCTCCAAAAAGTGGCACAAGACCTATATCACAAGACAAGAACAGTAAGGTTGGCACAAATACATAAATCATGTGACAGGGCACTCAATGGAGACAATCAAGGCAGTAATCACATGATCCATGCATTCAAGGTGGCATTTAAGTAAAAACTGTGGGACAAGAAAGTTGAAGGCAACAAACAGACAATGAATTGCACGAATATGGCTACCAAGTGACAAACAAGTTATAGATCATGTGATCCAAGCTGAAGATAGAAACACTAAGTTTAGCTTAAGCTTTAAACACATAATTGTGTGATAGGCCAGCTTATTGTCAACATAAACTAGTAAATGGCATGACTTAACCATTAAAGATGACAAAGTATGCTAATTATGCAATGTGTAGTCTAGACAAAACATGAACAACAAAATTGCACCCTTTTCAATGCATTTGTTGGGGAACTGCTTTTTATCACATCCATTGAGAGGTAGCCAACTGGTTTCAAAGATTGAATTGTGTTATTAGAAGAATGCCAACCTGTCTTAAAGCATAAAAGAAAGGGAAACATTCCAAAAAAAAAACGTGGATCTGAAATGGTATTATAAGGGCCTTTCAATAGGTCTGCAGTGGTTTTCAACTTCATATACCACCATATATGACAGATGTGAAATGGTAGTTCAGCAGCAGTCAATGGTAAAGTTATCAAGTATTTAACAATAGTTTAAATGATCAAAACAGTGATGCAAGCAGAGCATTTTCAGAACAAACTTTTTGATTTTTGAAAAGTATTCTCTGCTAGGATTTTGTAAAGCAGTGTATTCTAAAGATTGTTCCAGTTGGCTAGGGTTTTGTATCTAATTATTAACAAGGGTTTTCAAAATTTTGCAACAAGACCTAAGATTTAGATTTAAATGTTAGAACCTGAGTTTCATGTGTGTTTAATGTGTCTAGATTGCTTTGACTGAAATAAAAGTGAACAACAACATTGGGGTTTGTATTGACACTGTAATTCATCATAGTTGTAACTTTGAATGCATCTAAGTTATTTGTTCTATGAAATCTTGGATTGTTTGTGTGTGTCAAAGGTAGTTCATTTATCCTATTTTCATATATGTCCAGTTACAAGTATTTTAAAATATAAAACCTTGATTATGCGATAAGAGCCTTTCAACTCTTGTGCACACTCCCTAGGATAAAATGGCAAGGTAAAATTTCATTCTAATTATTTCCTTTATGGAAACTCCACCTCCCATCAAAAGAAAATTGCACAGTATGGTTAACTCAATAATTTGTTCATGGCTTAAAGTCTAGGGTTAGTTTAGTTTTCAAAGGAGCTTCTCATTAGAATTCAAAGAGAGATTCTTCCACGCATATTATTCTAGTCTGTTTGTTTCATAAGAGAGAAATTAAAATGCCAACAACTTGTTCTTCCCATGGGAGGGTTCTTTTCGAGGGTAAGTTGCCCTTGTTTCCTATTTTAAGGACTACATGTTCCTAATTTCTTCAAGCTCTTCTAGGAGACTCTTTGGGTCGCCAATGAAGTTATACTTCAAAATCATCACATCATTCTTCTCTGGCTCTTTAGACTGAAACTAAGTTTCTTTTACTATTTCCCCACCCTCTTTGGTAGTAGAAAGTAAAAACTATAAACCATTTTAATTGCCTGCTACCCTCTTTGTTAATCTCATGGATTTTGTTCTTGAATGTGTGTTTCCGATTTGATTTGATAAAGCTATCCCAATCCTTTCCAAACTCCTCTAGGGTTTTTCCATGCTGAGCAGTTTTCTACATCATTGGGCATTCTCTAAGTGGACGGCCATACTTTGGGCAGCCCCTACATCTAAATGGCTTTCATAATCTATGGCCTTGTTCCATTTAAATTTTCCCACTTTCAACATCATACTTTTAGGAAGAGAAGAAGTAAGACTTGACAGCCCTTTACCATGATATGGTCTAGAAGTATTAATTGCCATTCCTAGAGATTTTTTAATTTTGTTGACTCTCAAAGATATAATGGGCTCAAAATTTCTAAGGAAGAATGTATGTGCATATTGTTGTCCTCAATTTTGTATTTGCAAAATTGGGGTAACCCTACGGAAACTTTTGTAGGATAAATTCTCTAAGGTGTTTTCTTAGTTTATTTTTCTTGGTTTTATGTTTGGTTTTTGGTTTTATTTTGGTCTCTGATTGATGACATTTTCAATTACGCTCGTTTTGAGTTATCTTAGGCCTCAATTGGAGTTGTCTAGCTCAGGTTATAGAGGTTTTAAACATCTTGCAGGTGGGGTCTTTCTAACAGATTGCACGTCTTGTTTGAAAATCCTTAAAAGTGGACTTTTTATTGCTCATTGCATGGAGTAAAATATAATTTACATGTAGAGTGGCTGTAGAACCCCATTTTCAAATATCACATCATTCGGGTAAGATTTTGATATAGTTTTTAATGGTTTTCTAATGTATTAGTGGATTTGTTTTAGTCCAGTTGCATACCTTTCCATTTTAAATTATAACTACATGTAAATTTTAAAACATAAAGGTCTTTTTATCCTGCAGGTGGGGTTTTTGATCACATTTTCATATCATCACTTAATCAAAATATCTATTTTGAGTAAGTGGCGAATTTCAACTCAACTGCATATTATCAATTTGCATGTATAAAGCATATGCAATTTGTTTCTAAAAACCCGTCACTATTCATTATGAAATCGAAAGCTCTTCTTTAAAACTAGTGGTGGCGAATTTTAAGTTGTTTGCATATGTTTTTGAAGAGACATATGTTATACGGTTTCATTACTTAATCGTGGATGTCATTTTTTGAATAAAATGAATATCATTTTTAAAGTGTAAAATACATATGCTAATGTCTTCTTGAAACGCGTTTGTTTCCACTTAGTAAAGGAGGGCGTCGAATTTCTAAATGATAAGCATATGCCAAAGACCTTCTAAACAGCATTAAGGCTGGAAGGCATCGTTTTTGAATCACTTTACGTATCGTTTTTACATAACAAAGCAATGTGAAGTCTTCAATAAAACCCGTAATTCCTATTTGCAAACCATGGCATGACTTAAGGAGATGGCGTCGATTTCCGAAGGGATTGCATGCATTTCAAAAGCATAAAGCATATGCTTTTTGGTCAACAAAACCCGTCATTGCTTTTTCAAAACCTTCGTTTCACTTTAAAAGTGCATGGTGGCATTTTTTTTCGGATTTGCATGTATGCGAAACACTCCTTATGCTGCGACGGTGTTTTATAATGAAATCGCATTGAGGTTTGATCTATATTTTAATGTGCGATATGCTCTTCAAAACCCGTCATTCTTCTTTGAAAGACTACGGTTTCTTTAAAAAAGTTTATGGCACCAATTTCATTTAGGAGGTATTGAGCGCTGTTTTTGTGGTGACTTACATTCCATTCATCATGCGTATTGTTTCATTGAAACTTGTTTTCTCATCCATAGAAGACAGCATTTTCTCCTTCAAGAAATTATGAAGGGATTTTTAATGTAAATTGCATAAAAAAACGTGAGCTTTACTTCCACACCTAGCTGTGTTTTGGAAGGGAAAGCCTGTCTAGGGCACAATACGATATTTCTAGCTTGTGTTCATCATCCAAAATCACGTTTTTAGCCTTAAGAGTGTCGTTTTTGTTTGTTGTTGCATCTTTGTTCGATTTGCAAGTTTGAAGCTTTCAATCTTGTTGCTACAATCATGCATATTGTTTCTCAATCCTTTACACTTGTCAAGGATTTATTCTTGACTTGGAAAAAGCATTGATATCACAAGTATAGAGTTCATCTACAAAGCCAAACGTGCAGAGACATTAAGATAGTAAGCAAACATTGTTGACAGAGCTGTTATGAAGCAGCAAAGATCAGAATCACTGTCATGACAGAGGTAACAAGCATGAAAGCTACAGAAAAGATGAAGAGCCATTATGAAGATATATTGAAAGAGAGTGCAGATGTACAGAACGTGATTAAAAAGAGGCTATGTTAGAGATGTGAAGTTACATGGTACCAAGGAATAACAAAAGTATGAACAACAATACCGAGAACATGGGTAAAACAGTCAATCAAAATGCATGATGTGATGATGATGAACAAGTCACAAAGGAGCAGCTATAATATATAACAAAGATGAAGGGTTCATTGTTATAAAGTGTTTTCTCTGTGCTTTAAAGATTAATCATGGGAGGACCACAAATTTCTAAGGAAGATGCTCTAATTGTTCAAATGCTCTTGGGTGTTTTCAAAAGTCCTATAATTCATCAACGAAGATGCAGGTTGCTTTTCAAAACTTAAAGATCATGAAGCTCTCAATGATCTATGTTTTATAAGAAGACTTTCCCTAGAGGCCCAGAAGATGGGCAAATGCTTTTGTTTCAAATTGAACACAAAAAGTACAAAATGATGTTCCAATGTAAAGTTCTTCCCTGTTGTATCCAAAATATAATGCGTTAGTTCTTCCCCTCAAATAGTGAAGATTCGTGTTGCAAAAGGAAAAGTACTTCTCATACGGTTGCAAAGGAAAAAGTGATCTTTCATAAACTTAGTTCTTCAAAATTTGGCATTTGGTGTTCTTCCCAACATGTGATTAAGTTTCAGGATCTACAAATTCCAAGCTTCTAGAAGCATCTGAAGCAAAGACAACTGTATGATGAAACCATACAAATAAAGGGATGGGAGATGCAATGATGATTGGCATAGAATGCTTTCAAGACTGAAATGATAATGAAGAGATGCTTTTCTAGAAATCGCCACTATGATGCATAACAGTCATGGATGGAGATTCATATTCTGGTTCGAGATGCTTTCATGGAACCAGAACACATCAATCATCGGGCATTCTGTAGCAGCATGAAGAATGACAAAAGATGATGCAAATAGATGTCGTGTCTTGTCAGACACTTAGATGCTTTCATTATGCATTTTGTAAATTTGTAATTGACAGTTTACATGTAATGTAAGAACACGATGTAAATTTCATGTGATAGTATCACATGCAAAGTAGTATCATATAATCATGTTGCAAGTACATTAGGTCCTACACCATTGAATAAGTCAACGTTAGTTAGTTAGGGATAAGGATAGAATAAGTCAAAGTGGTTAAGGGTTTCCCCTTTCTTCTCCACTTTCCTCTCCTTTTTTGATATAAAGGAGTGAGACCTATTGTAATTGAGATCTTTTGTTGTGTGCAAGAAAACTATAGGCAAATCTCTTGAGTTCTGAAAACTTTGTGTTTCATTGTACAAGAGTTGAGCATTTGAATAAAGGAATAGAGATTAGCAGACTTTGAGTTGTTATCTTGACCATTAATGGATGTATTCTTATGTTGTATTCATTGATCCTTGTTCAAATTAAATAGTTATCTTTCTTATATCACTGGAACACTTTAATTCAAGTTTTTTGAAGACTTTGTGCTTCAGGAGATCGGGGTTACTATAGAGTAGTGGCTGCTATGATTCAAAGCTGAAGACTTCGGGCTTCAATGGTAGAGTCTTTAATCAAAGTAGAGGGTATTCAAGGAAAGACTTTGAGCTTTCTTGTGCATCCAAAGTTAGAGTAATTATTTGAAGTAAGGATAAGAGACTTTGAGCTTTCTTGTGCATCCAAAGTTAGAGTAATTATTCGAAGTAAGGATAAGAGACTTTGAGCTCTTCTAGTTATTTCATCTTTAGTTAAAATAGACTGCTGTCTTAAAGGACTGTTCTTAAGTCATTCCTTGAGTCACCGGTATTACCATAGCAAGGAGAACTGTTTGTTATACAGTTCAGTTTTACTTGAAGCCACTTGTGGTAAGAAGGGAGCCTCCCCTATTGCTGAGAGGAGAGAGAAATCTCACATACTGTTGCCTAAAAGAAACATTTTGCCAAGTTGTAGTCTTAGTGGCTTGCAAAATATTTAGCCAACAGTTTTTGGCGACTCCGCTGGGGATCTGAACACATTTTTATCCAAGGTTGATAAGAAGTTCGACTGAGAAGACTTTGAGCTTCTACTTGATTTTCTTGTCTCGGAGAAGCGACGGAGGATTTTGTGCCTTCATGGACACTTTGCTTCTTTAATATTATTGCTCTTTTAATAAGTCTTTTACACACTTTCAGCTACAATCTTTTTTTGAAAAAAGAGCAAAAGATTAATTGTTTGTTCTACCAGAGAGAACTAAACAAAGTTCCATCCAAGATATTTTGTAAAGGGTTTCTTCTGGGGACACGACACGCATTCGAAAGCCTCATGCTTTCGTTTGAAGTATATTTGTGTCCTATTCATTATAATTATTCCATCATATTTTTACTTCTTGTAGTTTTTCAATCTTTTTAACCAAGGACATGTAAATGGCCCAAGGTCCTTGGGGAAATGCTTTTGGTCCATTGAATTTGGCTCTACCTCTACATGCTCTTCCTGATGGCTCACGGAAGTATTTTCCAATGTTCTTCGGTAATGGACAACAACATCTTGACGAACATATTGCTGCTTTTTACATAGCATGCAGTGTTCATGGTGTTGAACATGAGGACATGTCTGTGAGGCTGCTCGTGGAAACTCTCCAAGGTGTGGCTGCTGATTGGTTTTACCATCTACCACCACAGATTATCACAAACTGGGCTACTCTCATAGCCAAGTTTGAAGAAAGGTTCAAGCCGCTTGAAGATGCTCACGCTCTGTTGGACCAACTCACCCAGTTGAAGAAGGCATCTCATGTACCTATGCATGAATATTTGGCTCATGTCAACAAATTGACACAAAGAATGCCAGTTGTTGCTCAACCTACAACTGCAAATTTGAAGTGTTTCTTTTTCAATGCTCAGATTCCTGAAATCAGTTTTCTATTGCGAAGAGCAGCTCCCGCTACTCTTGCAGCTGCACAGACATTGGCCATTGGAATTGAAGATGACCTTATTCTTGCTGGGCAGATAAAAATTGACACAAGTGGGTTTGGTGAAAGTTATCTTTCTTCCGACTCATTTTATTCTATCACAAGGACGGATCCTGCGGTGCAGAGGTTAGCAAATGAGTTGCTTGCTCTCAAAAAGCAAATAGCTCAAGGTATGTTCTTCATTTCTCACATGAATGTACCAAGAAAGCCTCTTCTAAATGTTGTTCATAGTGCTGCTGTTAGGAATCAACAAAAGTTGGTTTCGTCACCAAAGAAGCTTGCTATTGAGACACCATCAGCGAAGGCAACAACAAAGCTTCTTGAATCTGAGGACAGTGATCTTGCTATACTCTTCCAAGAAAAGGAAGAAGATATAGCTAGCGACTCTTATTTCTGGTTCACGCAATCTCAGAAAGCCATTGACGAAAAGAAGAAAGATGAAAATTTTCCATCTGATGTTCAAGTGAATGAAGATAATCATGTCACTAGACATGAAAAGATTGATATGCAAGCGAGTTCTAATCAAGCTGAAAATAATGCATCTTTGTATCAAGGTCATAAACATGAACACACTTTGCATAAACGTCCTACCCTCGAACTTGATGAAGATCATTTCATGACTGCTATAGAAGAGTTTTGCTCAAATCTTGTTGATAGTTCTCCTAAATTTGAAGTTTGTGAACAACATATTGAAGAATGCATTGCAGTCATGTATTCGTCTGAATCGCATGAAGGGAATCATTTGGAGCATGAGATTGTCATCTTTGAAAAACCAATCACTCAAGTTGCAGCCAACAAGAAGAGTTTAGATTGTTCGATCAAGGGGATGTCCCATGAGGCATCTAGTTTGGTTGGAGGCCAACGAGAAGGCAGATATTCCACTTATACTTGAGCATGAAGATACAATTGAAGAAGAGGTTAGAAACGCATTTGCAGTTCAGCAGAAGCATTCTGAATTCATGCTCTCATCTTAGGGCAGCAGTACATATGATTCATCTCAAGAAGATGAATTTGTTCATTTCTTCCAGGAGGTGTTACATCTAACATTGATATCATTGCTCCAGTTGCTCGTGGTTCATCTATACAAAGTTGCCAGTGAACATGCAAAGTACTGCAAGCTGCTGAAAAAAGGTAGCTATTTTATTGAGCTGGTAAACAGTTTCATCTGAAAAGTTGTATTGTTGGCTAGTTTTTAATTAGGTAGGTTTTCTTTGTTTTCAATAAGTGCGTTTGCACAAATTTGTTTTGTTTTAATTAGGTGCTTTGTGTCGGCCGCGTCATCTTTTTTTTTTTTCTGTTTTTGATGCTCGACTCTGTAGCCCAATGGATACTAAGGCACCTGGAGATTCTGGATTCTACATTCCTCGTTGTTTCTAAGAACAAACGAGCTACGTTCCCCAGTCAGAGCCAGTTGTTGTCCTCAATTTTGTATTTGCGAAATTGGGGCAACCCTACAGAAAATTTTGTAGGATAAATTCTCTAAGGCGTTTTCTTAGTTTCTTTTTCTTGGTTTTATGTTTTATTTTTGTCTCTGATTGATGGCATTTTCAATTACACTCGTTTTGAGCTATCGTAGGCCTCAATTGGAGTTGTTTAACTCAGGTTATAGAGGTTTTAAACATCCTGCAGGTGGGGTTTTTCTAATAGATTGCACGTCTTGTTTGAAAATCCTTAAAAGTGGACTTTTTATTGCTTATTGCTGGAGTAAAATATAATTTACATGTAGAGTGGGTGTCGAACCCCATTTTCAAATATCACATCATTCGGGTAAGATTTTGATATAGTTTTTAATGATTTTCTAATGTAATAGTGGATTTTTTTTAGTCCAGTTGCATATCTTTCCATTTTAAATTATAACTACATGTAAATTTTAAAACATAAAGGTCTTTTTATCCCGCAGGTGGGGATTTTGACCACATTTGTGTATCATCACTTAATCAAAATGTCTATTTTGAGTAAGTGGCGAATTTCAACTCAACTGCATATTATCAATTTGCATGTATAAAGCATATGCAATTTGTTTCTAAAAATCTGTCACTATATATTATGAAATCGAAAGCTCTTCTTTAAAACTAGTGGTGGCGAATTTTAAGTTTGCATATGTTTTTGAAGAGACATATGTTATACGGTTTCATTACTTAATCGTGGACGTCATTTTTTGAATAAAATGCATATCATTTTTAAAGTGTAAAATACATATGCTAATGTCTTCTTGAAACGCGTTTGTTTCCACTTAGTAAAGGAGGGCGTCGAATTTCAAAATGATAAGCATATGCCAAATACCTTCTAAACAACGTTAAGGCTGGAAGGCATCTTTTTTGAATCACTTTACATATCGTTTTTACATAACAAAGCAATGTGAAGTCTTCAATAAAACCGGTAATTCCTCTTTGCAAACCGTGGCATGACTTAAGGAGATGGCGTCGATTTCCAAAGAGATTGCATGCGTTTCGAAAGCATAAAGCATATGCTTTTTGGTCAACAAAACCCGTCATTGCTTTTTCAAAACCTTCGTTTCACTTTAAATGTGCATGGTGGCTTTTTTTTTTGGATTTGCATGTATGCGTAATACTCCTTATGCTGCGACGGTGTTTTATAATGAAATCGCATCGAGGTTTGATCTATATTTTAATGTGCGATATGCTCTTCAAAACGTGTCATTCTTCTTTGAAAGACTATGGTTTTTTTTAAAAAGTTTATCGCACCGGTTTCATTTAGGAGGCATTTAGGAGGTATTGGGCGCTTTTTTGTGGTGATTTACATTCCATTCATCATGCATATTGTTTCATTGAAACTTGTTTTCTCGTCCATAGAAGACAACGTTTTCTCCTTCAAGAAATTATGAAGGGATTTTTAATGTAAATTGCATAAAAAAACGTGAGCTTTACTTCAACACCTAGCTGCGTTTTGGAAGGGAAAGCCCGTCTAGGGCACAATACGATATTTCCAGCTTGTGTTCATCATCCAAAATCACATGTTTAGCCTTAAGAATGTCGTTTTTGTTTGCTGTTGCATCTTTGTTCGATTTGCAAGTTTGAAGCTTTCAATCTTGTTGCTATAATCATGCTTTTTGTTTCTCAATCCTTCACACTTGTCAAGGATTTATCCTTGACTTGGAAAAAGCATTGATATCATAAGTATGGAGTTCATCTACAAAGCCAAACGTGCAGAGACATTAAGATAGTAAGCAAACATTGTTGACAAAGCTGTTATGAAGCCGCAAAGATCAGAATCACTGTCATGACAGAGGTAACAAGCATGAAAGCTATAGAAAAGATGAAGAGCCATTATGAAGATAGTGCAGATGTACAAAACATGATTAAAAAGAGGCTATGTTAGAGATGTGAAGTTACATGGTACCAAGGAATAACAAAAGTCACAAAGGAGCAGCTATAATATATAACAAAGATGAAGGGTTCATTGTTATACAGTGTTTTCTCCATTCTTTAAAGATTAATCAAGGGAGGACCAGAAATTTCTAAGGAAGATGCTCTAATTGTTCAAATGCTCTGGGGCGTTTTCAAAAGTCGTATAATTCATCAACGAAGATGCAGGTTGCTTTTCAAAACTTAAAGATCATGAAGCTCTCAATGGTCTATGTTTGATAAGAAGACTTTCCCTAGAGGCCCAGAAGATGGGAAAATGTTTTTGTTTCAAATTGAACACAAAAAGTACAAAATGATGTTCCAATGTAAAGTTCTTCCCCTTTGTATGCAAAATATAATGAGTTAGTTCTTCCCCTCAAATAGTGAAGATTCGTGTTGCAAAAGGCAAAGTACTTTTCATACGGTTGCAAAGGAAAAAGTGATCTTTCACAAACTTAGTTCTTCAAAATTTGGCATATGGTGTTCTTCCCAACATGTCATTAAGTTTCAAGATCTACAAATTCCAAGCTTGTAGAAGCATCTGATTGATGAAACCATACAAATAAAGGGATGGGAGATACAATGATGATTGACATAGAATTCTTTCAAGACTGAAATGATAATGAAGAGATGCTTTTCCAGAAATCGCCACTATGATGCATAACAATCATGGATGGAGATTCATATTCCGGTTCGAGATGCTTTCACGGAACCAAAACACATCAATCATCGAGCATTCTGTAGCAGCATGAAGAACGATAAAGGATGATGTAAATAGATGTCGTGTCTTGTCAGACATTTAGATGTTTTCATTATGCATTTTGTAAATTTGTAATTGACAGATTAAATGTAATGTAAGAACAAGATGTAAATTGCATGTGATACTATCATGTAATCATGATGCAAGTACATTAGGTCCTACAACATTGAATAAGTCAAAGTTAGTTAGTTAGGGATAAGGATAGAATAAGTCAAAGTGGTTAAGGGTTTCCCCTTTCTTCTCCACTTTCCTCCTCCTTTTCTTATATAAAGGAGTGAGACCTATTGTAATTGGGATCTTTTGTTGTGTGCAAGAAAACTATAGGCAAATCTCTTGAGTTCTGAAAACTTTGTGTTTCATTGTACAAGAGTTGAGCATTTGAATAAAGGAATAGAGATTAGTAGACTTTGAGTTGTTGTCTTGACTATTAATGGATGTATTCTTATGTTGCATTCATTGATCCTTGTTCAAATTAAATAGTTATCTTGCTTATATTACTGGAACACTTTAATTCAAGTTTTTAGAAGACTTTGTGCTTAAGGAGATCGGGGTTCCTATAGAGAGTAGTGGCTACAACGTTTCAAAGCTGGAGACTTCGGCTTCAGTGGTAGAATCTTTAATCAAAGTAGAGGGTATTCAAGAGAAGACTTTGAGCTTTCTTGTGCATCCGAAGTTAGAGTAATCATTTGAAGTAAGGATAAGAGACTTGAGCTCTTATAGTTATTTCATCTTTAGTTAAAATAGACCGCTGTCTTAAAGGAGTGTTCTTAAGTCTTTCCTTGAGTCATCGGTATTACTATAGCAAGGAGAATTGTTTGTTATACAGTTCAGTTTTACTTGAAGCCACCTGCGGTAAGAAGGGAGCCTCCCCTATTGCTGAGAGGAGAGAGCAATCTCACATACTGTTGCCTAAAAGAAACATTTTTCCAAGTAGTCTTAGTGACTTGCAAAATATTTAGCGAACATATCCAAACCAAGGATGTAAATTCCTCAAGTGGTTGGATGAATTGATGCAATTGTTTCATAAAAGGTTGCATTCCAAAATAAATAAGGACCTTCCCCAAAGCCACCATCTCTATCAAATTCATTAGCAATTATTGTGATAAAGTAACCGTTTATCACATAATCAGATTTCATATTCCCCCTTTGTTCTCTAATTCCTTTGTGTCCAAAAGTACATATCATCCAAGGGGATTTGGGCTCTAATGAATCTACAAATCAGATTTCAGCCATGCAAAGGACAAGCATTTCTTCTGAATTCAAAAACATCTGGATTCACGCATGTTGAGCATAATCTGACTTATAGAGGCTAAGGGTTCCAGCAGGCTGATCTAATCTCTTCTTTCCACTTCCTGCCAAGTCTACATAAACCTCCTCTAGTTTGGATGACTTAGAACCAACCAACATATCCTTGACAAAGTGGGAGATGGAACAATGAGAGGAAGGATTACGTGGGTTGATTGCTAAAAGATGGATATGAGTTCGAGAGCAATAGGCAAGAGCTGTGAAAACCCTAGCCACCAAAAATGGAGGCGGGCTTACCATGGATTCTCAGAGAAAGAAAACGGTGATGGTGGGTTGGCTAAAGATGAAGAGGACAAGCTACTTCTTAATGTGAGCTTTGTGACAACTCCAACATTCAAAATAAAATACAAGTATTCTATCCTCTTAAACAAGGAAACCTCAAATGCTAAACAATGTGGCAATGTGTGATCAAAGAAGACAACCCCAAGGTTTACACTGCGAGCAACGACTTTGTGTTGTATATAACTCAGTGAATGTGATGTGATAATTGTTGGTAATCATGCGGGGACTTACGCTATTCTTCCTAGACTTTATCAATTCTTTTCCCTCAAAGTGGCTGGGATTTGAAACACTAACTTGACTTCAAATTAATAACAAAAATGATGCAGGGTTAGGAAATCTATTCTATCCCAAGGACAATGATATCAATGGATGATGCTTAGATGAGTGAATTCCTTTAGCAAGCTTTTCTTTGCCAAATGAAACAACTACGCAAAGATGATGCAATATCCAAAGATAGTGAAGGATTTTCACATTGCCAACATTCATCCCAATACCCAATGCTGACGCAATCCAAATGACATTCACAATTGAACTTAGTACTTAATCATGTTTAGACTAACCTTACATTGCAACTTGCAATCAACAAGTAAAAAAAGGTATGAACACAGAATTTGTCATGCATCTTCACGTTTCTCCATTTGAATCAATGAACTTTAACTAAACTATGAGAACTAGAAACCAGGCAAAATGTTGAAACAACACATAGAAATTCACCATTTCTTCAATGAAAATCATGTCTTTATTACAAACATCTTCTTGGCAACAATTTCTTATCTCCTCCACCTACTCTAATCTACTTCTTGCTCCTAATACTAATGACTAACTGACTTACTCACAAATGAGAAAGCCAAGCCTTCTATAGACCTCTAGATTACAATGAAGAGTCCAAATTGATTTGAAATCAACGGCCAAGATAATTCCATGAAAACCATAATTAGGGTTGTTGCAAAAACCGCTTACAAATATTAAATGTCATCCAATGAGAAAATTACATTGCTTTGGAATACATATCTTTTTAAGGATGAACCAATGAGAAAATTCATTGTGGTAATACATTAAATGCCTTCGACATATCCACTTGTGGATGAATTTTATTTGATGAATTTGGATATGTCAACTTGGAATCCTTCGATTGCTTGAAGATGATTGGTTGCCACCTCATCATGCATATCCTTAGCCTTGATTTACAAATAAGAGCTATCTCTCTAACTTTGACTAACTTTTCTGAAACTATCTCCCTTGTGAATGACCGTGATGGTGTATTTTCCCAAATTGCTTCATCTTCATGAATTTTCTTCATCCTCTTTGTTTTGAAAATCTTGTCCTTGAATTGTTCTTGTCTTGATATCTTGACTTTCTTGCGATAATTGGGTTTCCTTCAAGTTGATCTTGGATTTCCAAAGGAAATCCAAGATTGAGATAGCCTTCTTCAATTATAGATTCATTCAATCATCATTCCTTCTTAGGTGAGTCTTGGCTTCTTCCTCGAACTTGCTTGGAAACTGCTTCGTTGATCCTAAAGTCCTTTCCTTATGTTGTAAAGTTTTCCATCCCCTTCATGATCATCATCATTCCACCATCTTTCATGCCTCAATCCTGAAAGAAAATGAAAACTTTTAAATCAAAGTCATGAATGAAACGCAAGAACTTAATGTATTTTATGATGAATGCTTCTTAATCATCAACTAAGTTTGCATTTGAATGTGATTTGGAACTAAAGATTTGAAATTTGGCCCCTATCCTTCACAAACTTGCCAAAACACTTAGAATGCTTGTCATCAAATCTGGAAATGCATTCCTTGTTGATGAAGTTCGCTCTTGATTTCTTGAATTCTCAAGTGTACTCAATTTCGCTGAAGGTGTTCCTTTTCTGATTTTCCTTAACAAATTTGCCCAGGTCTAAAAGGAATTCATTCTCTAATGATGAATTTCTGATTTTGATCTTGATTTCTGCCCTTAATTCGATCAATCTTACCCTTTTTCTTTTGAGATTGCTTGGATTCGGATGTGGAAATGCATTTCTACATTTGAATTTCTGCTTGGAATCTGCTGTGTTTTTTTATCTGATTTAGCATGCCCTAGTTCTGATGGAATTTGTCCTTCTTTAGGTCTGACTTTCTGGGACTTCTTTTCTTCTTCATTCTGATTTTGATCCCTTGAGTCTGATTTTTCCTCTTGCTCCAATTCACACTATCTCAGGCAGAATTCTGTATTAGAAATTTGCTGGGTTCTATTTTAATGTTCGCCTCTTAAACTGCTGGGTACTCTTCAAAATCACCCCTCCTAGATCAGGTTCGCATGTCTTCCTTTGGTCTGCTCTGCACTTAACTGATTTAGTTTTTGAATTGTGGTTTGAATGCTCACAACCTTTCTTTTATAGAAATCATAAGTCAGGATGAAGGGTGGTGTTTATCCAATATGAGGGCCAACCTGCCCTTATGTTATTTAATTGTTGAATTCCAAAATTACCCTTTGTTGGGCGTCTATATCAATAAGGGGGCCGACTTAGTATATTTTCATTTATTTTTGCGAATTTACGTCCTTTCCAAGCTGGCCGACCTGATTCACCTCATTTAATTTTCGAAAATTTATATTTTTCCAAGCTGGTTGACCTCTTTGAGCATTTAAACAATTTTTTTTTCAAAAAGATTCCTCCTTCAAGCTGGCCCATCTGGTCATTAATTTGAATTCAAACTTCTAATGGGCGATTTTTATGATTTTCTCTTATTTCCCCTTCAAAGAGTGTAAATTTCGCCTCTAGAAAGAAGGGTGGAAATTTGGCCCTTAGAAGGAAGTGTGTAAATTCCCTATTGGACAAGGAAATTCCACTCATCCTTTTTCCCTTTAAATTTTGACAAATTTTCCTCAAGGGTGGATATTTGACCAAGACAAGGAAGGTTTTGACTCGGAGCAGAAATTCGACCAAGACAAGGATGAAGGAAGATTTTACTCTAGGAGTGGAAATTCAAACCTTAGAAGGAGAATTTTCCTCAAGGAGTGGAAATTTGACCCCCACAAGGAAGCTTTTTGTTCAGCGAGTGGAAATTCTTAGCTGACAAGGAAATTCCACTCTTTGCTATCATTTTGGCTTGCAAATTTTCCCTTAGAGTGGAGAAACGACCTTGACAAGGAAGATTCCACTTTTCTACCTTAAAACAAATTTTCATCATTCAACTCTTGGTTTCAATTATCTCCTGAAGGGTGGAAAAATGACCCCTAGAAGGAAATTCCTGGTCTTGACAACATTTTAACATCCTTTTGCAATTCCTACACTTAATGAAAATTTTACAATTTTATCCTCAATCGCCTACTTTCACAATCACAATGCTTCAAATTGATCAAAATTCCATTCAAGCCCAACTGCTTAGGAGACCAAGAAACTCAAACTATTGCCAAACCAGACTAAAACTAACAAACACCTACGACAATTAAGCCAAGCAATTAAGCAACCAAGCAAAAAGTCGGGGTCCCCATTTGCAATGAGGCATGTGTGTTTACAACACAACACTACTTCTGGATATATTCTAGATGCTCGTGCTTTTTCTCGCTTGGAGGTAGATAATGATGCCTATGGTGAGGGACTCTACTATGATGAAGATTGCTAGCTAGATCTAGAGGTTGAGGCTCTATGTGGGGCAAAGAGAGTCTTTGGAGTTTTCTGTAGTGGTGGCTCCCTCTGTCCGTAGATTGTGGAGGGGTTTCTACTCCACCCCTCATGCTCCTAGTTTTGCAGTTTCGGTGGTTAGCATTGGCTTGATCTCAACGACCGTCGGTGATTCTTCGTTTGTTGAACCTACTCCCCAGGGAGAGTTGAAAGGAAATTCTTGTGCCAAGGTTTGTTCCTTGTCTCTTAAAAGTGGTGACGGATTAGATAGCTCCAAAACTTGTACATAGATTAGATCTATGGAAATTGAAGAGGTTGTTGACCCCTCTCAGGTAACTGTTGTATGTGGGGACTTGTTTGGTGGTTCTTTTGTGGTTACTTTTGGGCCTATTATCCCAATTTGTGATGGGGCTCTTGAGGCGGAGGAGTACGTCTTTGAGGATTATGAGGGTTTGTATTTGCCTAAGATCATTGATCCCTCGTTCGGTGTTGCTTTGGACTTTGGTTATGGCTTTTCTAGGGTTACTACTTCAGACTCCGTGGAGCCTTTAGTTGTGGTTGATCCTCCTTTGAATCATTCCTTCTTCTCCTCCTAAGGCTCCGAGTGGTGACCTGGTGTCTGAGGTTGAGAAATTCTCGAGTCTCTTCATTTGGAGTCTTCATCTTGGCTCAAGAATTCTCTCATTGGCAGATTTTGTGGCAACCGACCTCATATTGATCAATGAAGGGTCCTCCCCTTATTCACTAGACACAACACAATAGAGAAATAAATAGAAATTTTCAAGAACAAAAACACTTGCTTTCTATTATCTTCAATGAAATGACATTACAACATTAAGAAAAATAACATGTTACAGCCACATGGGCATTTTCATTACAATACTCTGCAAGCTAGAGCCACCTTGTGCATGAGCAAAACTATCCCTTCTAACCCCATTTGTCTTCTTTATATTGGAAAGCTTAACCACCCTAGAATGTTCTGGAAAATGTAACTTCCGGCCTACCACATGTTATATTAATTTTCCCTATATTGGAATATGCCCAAAAGTGAGTTTTGGCGCTCGCTAGAGCATTTTGAATTTTTTATTTTCCCTCCTAGAGCGGCACAACTTCTGAAGGCTATATCTTTTAATTTGACCGTTGGATTTTCAATTGTCATACATTGTTGGAAAGCTTGTGAAGAGATCTACACCATGCTTACGTTAAATCTATAAGACCCAACCTTTTCGACTCTATCCGGGGCTTCTAAGGCCCCCACCATGAATTTCCACTCAGCATCCCTTGGTGATTGGTAAGTATTCACTTACTTCTTCACAAAAGGCAGAGGCAATGGAGACTGAATTGCAGGAGACTAAACTCAAAAAGTTTAAAATCCGAGATGATTTTGACTATCGAGGTATGAAGGACAAGATCAAGCGATCTTTCACTCATGTTCACTAAATTGAAGATGTTTGGATAGATATCCGTACAGATAAGGACATCAGGAGGATGGACTATTGCAGACTTACCATAGAACAGATCATAGATTTGAATCTTGTTGATATTTCTGATGGGATGGAAGATGATGGGGATATACTAGATCCAGAGTATGAGAGAAAAGGTGGCAGATTGAAATCTCCTCCCAATTCAATGGTCATTGAAGAGAATTCTTCCATAACTAACAGGTTTCAATCCATCATGGCTAATACTCATGCTTGGCTTAAGCTGATGCAAAATGGGCAACTAGAAGAATGGCAAACCCAACTTACTTTTCTTTGCACTCCTTTTGTCTCAATGCATAAGCCAAACATTCAACTTGAGGCTCTTCATTCACCAATACCTCCTACAGTCATGTATCTCTGACTTCTAGGGAGTAACAAGAGTTCTTCCACTCAAGGATATCTCACCTTAGTATTCTAAACAAGTTTTGACACATCACTTGTATATTCGGGTCAAAAGGCTCAAAACTGTCCTAATGGCTACAACCCTAAGGACTCGGTTTTTCAAGAACAACTCTCAAATTCTCCATAGAACCCCTTGAACCATTTAGGGATTCAGATACCCTTTTGGGGACTTAGTCAAACTCCAAAAGATTAGGTCTTGACTCTACTCCTGCACCACCAAACTCTTACTGTTGGACGCAGACCTAATAGGCCTAATTAGGATTGGTCTCCAAAGCAAGTCCTTTAGGAATGGGTTCACAGAATCAATGCAAAGGCTTGGATGTGTTCCTCTAACCCCAAATACATTGTTTCCAACCTTTCATGGCTTCTAGTCACTCCCTGATATGAATGTCTCACGCTTCTCATTGTTTCTAGACTAAACACATGGGCTTGGTGGGAAAATTACCAAACCTTTCGCCTTGATCCTGCCCTTCAAGATTCCTAAAATACACCTCCCTAACTTGCATTCCACCCATGGGCATGGAATTCCTACGCTGGGATTGCAAGTTTGGGCTCCATCTTTCACCAAACCCTAAAAACAAGGGTTACCTGTACTGTCTTCACCAATTTGATCACAACTCTCGCCAAACTCCACCAAATTGGTTCAAACCAATTGCATATGAACGCTAACTCACAACACTATGCAAATATCTTAAGATTTCATCCAATCCAATCACCAGACAATTGCACAGTACGAAAACAGAGAGTTTATAAGCAAAATCAGAGTTTTATTTCATTCAGATTCCACCAAACTTCATACATCGACAACTTGTCATGGATGTTCAAAATGGACCTAAATAGGCCTTTCCCAATGGCTACAACTGTTTTTCAAATGGTTGTGGCCGTTGGTTGCCAAAGTGCAACTTCTCAAGCAACTTTTGAAAAGTTTCATAACAACTTTTAAATGTTGCACGACAACTTTTACATCTTTTGTGCACTTTTTACAAATTGGACTCTAATGCTTCTATATGAGGTTGTAGGCTCTTGAAAGCCTTACAAAACATCATTTATTCCTAGGCCTACCTCCAACCCACCTAAAGACCCTTTTATAACCCTTAATATACGCTTTGGTCTAATTAGGACTCTAGGCTTATAAAACACCTTAGAGCCTATTAGCCTTACAAAATGGGTCATTGATTACATCATAGGCGATCCTACTGGATCCAATCCTTTATTCCCTGAACTCCTAACTAGCAAACAATTTGATTACAAGAGGGTGCCCTCTACCATAAGCGTTGGGGTATTAAGATGAGAAGGTTTAAATCAAGGTCAGATGATGATACATCCGAACCTATGGGTCAAAAATTAGAGGTGAGAACTAAAAATAAGGATAATGCATCGTCCTCTGGAATCACATTGAAATTGAAGTTCAAATCAAAGGAGAAGACTTAGGAAGATTCTCCGGGAAAAGGAAAAGAACGGGTCATGATTCAGGAGATTCTTGAGGGAGAAGATGGTTAACAAGAAGAGGACGTACAAGTACTTCCAATAGTAGCAGATGCACGATCTACCCCTGCCGCAACTACACAGGAATTCATTCCTGTAGATGTATCCGGTTTTACTATTGATGCTGATGTTGACACATTCTCTATAGTTTTGGCACCTACAGTGGCACCTCTTGCATCTTCTCAAGCCACTGATTCGATTCATATTGAGCCTCGTGAAGACCTGGCCAATGTGTTTTCTTATAATTCTCATCCACCTTCACCCACGATTCCTTTTGTGGAAGGTTATTCTACCTTGAGTGACTTTGACAGGTTAATGTCAGAGTCGATGCCTCATGTCATTCCATAAACTACCCCTATTGTTGTCCAAACTGAAGCACCAACAATTGTCTCCACTATACCATGTACCCAACTTGGCTCATCACAGTCTACAGACGAAGAGACTCAAGCTATCTTCTCTGATCTTCCTTCCTGGTTAAACGCAGCTATTCCTAAAAGAAAAAAACAGGAAGTTTTGCCAGACAACTTCGATTTTGAGCAACTAAAGTGAATCAGGGCCAAGGATGCCAAGAGAGCTAAAACTATGTCGAGGGTTCGAGTTGACAAAGACAAAACAAAATATGTGGAGATAGCGGAACCCTTTATAGATAAGCCCCATGATGAAATGCAACTTGCTGATTTTAAGATCACTAGGCTTGATTTGGGTAGGTAGACACATGCTGGTTTGGTCAAAGATGCCCAAGAATCTGTAGTACTATTGGCACAAGAGTGCAACAAGCTTAAAAGAAAGAAAAATCAATTGAAGGAGCAGAATGAGTTACTCAGGGCAGTAATTCAAAAGATTACTGGAGCTTCACAACAGGTTGAGAGATATGGGGAGATGGTTGCAACCATTAATGCACGGGTGGATCAAATGATGCTTTAGGGGACAAAGTTGGTAAAGAAAACACTCTAGGTGCTCACATGTGCTAGGATAGCGACATCTTAGTTGAAGGAAGTTTTAGGAACTTTCAGTCAAAACTTGGAGTCACTTGAGAAGGACTTGGAAATCTGGAATAAGTTTTCAAACTTGAAACTGGAGATGTTGTGAGAGAATGGGGTAATACTCTCTCGAGAAAGCTACATTAGATCCAAGGAGCTTTTGGTGAATAAGGGCCAAGTCATTGAAGGCCTAATTATAGACTTAGAGGCGGCAATAGAAATATGTGGCGGCAATAGAAATATGTGCCGAAAAGGAGCAAGAGATCATCACCCAGTTTGTGAAGATATCATGCAAATTGGTAGGCAATGACTATGAATTAATTGCAGAAGATACTATGGTCTAAGATCTCTTGCTAATGATTCACCTAGAGCTTGAGGCGGATCACTTCACCCTAACTTCCATTCACAAGATCACAGGTTACCAAACTTCACTCAATCTTCTTCAAATTGTTCTTGAGGAAAGCAGTATCATAATTTCCAGATGCTCAGATACAATCTTCAAGACAACCATTGTTGCAGAGAACACCATTGGGCCAAATCCGAATGATATTCAGGAAAGCATTCATAGGTTTCAGGATTTCATGGCACAGAATGGAGAAGAGTGAAAAGTGCTTTCAAGCACTCAATTAGATTTCTCATTGCTTTCTAAGATTTTAGATATGCATTTTGTTTTCAGTTTTGACAAGTTGCATGTAAAGCATAAAATTGTAATTGTATATGTAGTCAAACATGCAAAGCAAAAATTTGCAATTACATATCTCATTACATGTAATCACATTACATAGGACTATAACGTTGAATAAGTCAACTTTAGGTAGTTAGTTTTCCATGTTTCTCTCATAGCCTCTCTCCTATAAATACAAGAGGGCTTATTGTAGAATTTTATCTTTTATGCATTGCAAGAAAACTCTGGTGAAATTGTGCAAGTTCAAACTTAGCTTTAATTTGTGTAAGTCAACTTTTGAGTGAATAAAAAGCGAGTATTTTCAATCTTTGAGTTGAGGAAACTTGTGAAATTATTTGTGTTTCTATAAGGAGTCTTAAATCTGATTTTGTATAGACTTTGTGCTATAATTGTCAATTTGAGTTAGTTACGAGTGAATGCATAGACTTTGAGATGTGATTCATAGTGATATTAGAAGTAGAAAAGAAGTTTCACGTGTTTAAGTCTTTGTGCTTATCATATTGCTGCTTTATAGTTTGAAATCATTTCGGGATAGTGTATGTCTGTGAGCTTATATATATTCCTTAGTCTACCATTAACTGGTACGCTTAACAATTGATCTTTCGGTTAATTTTGAGTTTATTGGTATTATTGCTCCAACTAGTATTCAGAAGTGAAATTGTAAAAGGTCTCTAGTTCATAGAGTACGTATTTGTGAAAGTGAAATCCTTTTTGAAGAAAGAGGAAGTGATACGTGGAACACCCAATTTTAGATTAATTTGAGTTTCATGTTAGGTTCTAGTTCAATTACCAGCAATAAGAAGAGCGCCTCTCCTAAGTTGAGAGGAGAGATTATTTCTCATACACCTTGTCTAAATATCTCATTTTGCAAGTAGTTTGTTTACGGACCTACTTACAGAATATTTAGCCAACAGAAGTAACAAAGATCAACATTTATCAGACTTTGAAAGAGTGCAGTCACCAAATAGTTGTCTAAGTCTGAGATCAAATATAGACTAACTGAGATGAAGATCAAAATTTATCAGATTTTTAAAGAGGGCACTCACCTAATAGTTGAATAGTGAACTTGTCTAAGTCTGAAATCAAATATTAGCTAACTCTGTGAAGTAACTGAGATCAAAATTTATCAGACTTAATAAATAAAATTTAAATAATATAATATAAATAAAACATCTTATTTAAAATTTAAAATGATAATTGTTTTAAAAATATTATTAACAAATTTATATTTTTATTTATTGAAGTTTGAAATATATAAATATATAGTATTTTTTTTATTTATCTTGTTACTAGTTACATTATAAATATGCATAATGCGATAATACTGTAAAAAACTTGATTTTTTTTAAAAGAATAAAAACCTATGTTGAAGGGAAGTGGTATTCAGTGATCACAAAGAGGGAGTTTGTATTCACAGAGGAGATCGTATTCAGAATCCAGATGATTTGTGTTGTAAAACCCATCCACAAAAATGTTACAGATAATATGTGTGGGCAGCTGTAAAATCCGTCCACAACGTTGCAGATAATGTGTTGTAAAAGCCGTCAAAGTAGGTCGTATTTGTAAAACCTGTCAAAAATGTTGCATGCCATAGGTTGTATGTTCTTAGCCCACAAAAAAAGTTTGTTCTCATCCACGCGGGTTTGTTCTCAACCCACAAAAACCTGTCGTGACGTTTTTCGTTGCTTTTCGACAAAAAGAAAACCCTAATTTTTGTTTCAATTTTCTCTAACTTTTTCATCAAGTTTTTCCTAGATATCGCCTACATTTTTGGCAATTTTTTAGTAAATAGCGCCACACGAAAATCATAAAATTGGCGGCGAGTTAAATGGCGATTATATTGCCTACACTTATGAGGTGCGACAACCACTATATAATGATAATCACATGTTTTTCAACCGTGATTGGTAGCATCATGTGAGGTTCTTTGTTCCTCTTCCATTGCTCATTCAATATTGGCCTTGGCTTGCTGCACACTTCCACTGCTCTGCCTGCTCTAACAACCTTGCATGAAATGACCCCACTCATTGCACCTTCGACATTGGATCATGAATCGTCCCTTCGCGTTGTACTCAATGCGGCTCCTTGGTGTATTACTGTTGTTGTTGTTCCCTCGCCGATTGTTGTGGTATCCGTCAGGCTAGGCATTGGAGTTGGCCGGTGGCCTTGGCGGTGTGGTTGGTGGAGTTGCCTTCTCTCCTTGAGTGAAGAGCACTTGTGCGCTCTTGGCCTTCAAGTTGTATGGGCACTTCTTAATGGAGTGTCTCGGTACTTGACAAATGTTGCAAAAGGACTTCTTTGGGCAATTAACCTTCGTGTGGCCTTCAACTTCGTACTCGATGCACCACAACTCCTTGCCTTCCTTGGTGCCCTCTTTTTCTTTTTCGGCCCTCAACTCTTTCATCCGCATATATCTCTTCTCAGGGCCTGTACGGTCTTAGATTCTTTGTCGGTGCTTCCATTTGTACTGTCATCGTCACTGGCCTTCTTCCCTTAGGATGCCTTGTTCTCACTTTTTATGTCCATTGCCCGATTGTAGGCATCAATGTATGAAGAGGGGGTACCACCTTCATTTTCTTCCGTGGGGAAGGAATCAACCCTTCGATAAACCACCTTTGTCTCAGCCCATCGGCTGGCTGATTTTCCAACTTATCAAGCAACTCTCTCAGCCTACAATTGTAGGCCCGTACATTCTCGTTTTTTCCTTGTTTCGTGTTATAGATTTCTACCACTATCTCGTTGTCGTCTCTTAGCAATTTGAATTCTTCTTCGAATGCTCTCTTCAAGTCATTCCACATTGTTCTGCATGCTCATGGTAAGTCTGTGTACCAGTCGATGGCAATTCCCCGTAGAGTGGAAGGGAATGCCTTCAACCAATAATTGTGGTCATCCTTGCCATTGGCTTCCCATATCATCACACAAGTCTTACAATGGTGAATAGGATCCTTTGATCCATCCCTTGTGAATTTAAGTAGCTTTTGTTTTTCCGGGGTGTTCACCATCTTCCTGGCTCAGTCGACATTGTATGTGTCGGACTAGAATGAAGTGGCTCTTTCTCGGCGTTCTTGTGCCTCACTTGCACTCTTGGCCACGCATGAGCTCTCTACTCATCTAGCTACGTTGTCCACACCTTGGTCACCTCCATCATGCGTATACTCCCTTCACCCTAGAGTCTTTGGTTCCGACCCCCTATGCTTGACTCTGATATAAATAATTTCTCAGTGCCCAATAGAGTATTCTCAAATAATTTAGCTACCTCACTCTTGAGGTTTCTCTCTACGTTGTCTTCATCGCATGCAGAGTACACTAACGGGTCACTCTGTGTGGAGTCAGACTCTGAGTCTTCCTCATCTGTCACTACTTGTACGAGCGGATTATTTTCCTGGTCGGCAAGATCCTCTCCTACCTCATCGGGGAGTGATAGGTTCTTAGCAATCTCCTTCCACTCGCGCCACGTACGTTGTGTCTCACCTTCCTTGCCGGTGGGCTCCTGCCTCTCTCTACTTCAGCTTCAGCTGACACTTCGACTTTTGCTTTGTGGTGGGCTTTGAGACTCAATGATTCTCTGTAACCATCATCACCTTTCAAACTGCTCCCTGATTCGGAGAGATCTTCTCGCCGATGCTTCTCCTCTCTCTCCTTTCTCTCTCTTGGTATGTCTTCTTTTGTCTTTGTTTGGCAAAAGGGGCATTAATTGATGGAATTGTTGGAGTTATGGCATATGTTTGTGTCACGCTCTTCCTCCTCCCTTCAGTTCCTTTTCTCATACCATTCTAGTATCTATTGTCGACGTTGCTCCTGTTGCTTCTCTTGATGCCATTCTTGTAATTCAATCAAATTGCGAGCCAACAACCTTGGAAGACTTCCCAAAAGATCATAGACTGCAATTTGCACCATGAGTTTGGCACGTACTGTGCCTGCAAGGACCACTCTCTCCTGAGCCTCCCATTGCACGTATTGATCGACCAAAACTTCCCACGCGTGCACCAAGTCCTCTGTCAACTAATCTTCTTGGGTCTCTTCGATGTTGTCCTCGATGTCATTGCTAGTCACTAGCACTTGTTGGTCGAACTTGCGGCCCATTATTCTGCCATCCCGCCTGTTGGCCTTCCTTTAGATCTCCAAGTTCGATCAGGTAACAACGCCAAAATGTTTGCTCCCTTCGGGGTATGTGTTTATTGCTGAGAGCAAATGGAAATATAAATAGAATATAAGAACATAATAATTCAGATAGAGCACATAACACAATAAACTGGCAGAAAGATATAACTTTTCATTCCATGTAATGTCTATACAATGCTAGTTTTGTTCTTGATACCAACTCACAATATAAAGCACCCAACAGTTGGTTAAGAGTGCCAACCATCGGTTCCCTACAACTACCTGAGAACTTATTTATTCATTTTATTGCCTTATACATAACAAAACATAATTTATTCAATTTGGCGAAACCATAGATCAACTTGTCGCAGACTTATCGGCGATAAGTGAACTTATCGCGATAAGTTATGCACTGCGACAAAATGCGTAACTTTCGCGCGAACTTCTCGCGCAGAGAAGTTACAAACTTATTGCCTAAAATATCGGCGATAAGTTAAAAATTTATTGCGATATTTGCATAAAATATCGGCCGCAGTTCGCATATAGGGACTGACGGCCCAGAAAGGGGTAAAAATCATTTTTTTGTTTGCCAATACCAGTTTAGAGAGAAAAAAAGGGTTTGGTGGATCAAACCCCAATGGGGTATATTTATGAGGCCATGGATAGGGCCAAAGAGGCTATCAAACGTTTCTACATGGGGGACAACCTCAAATTTGACCCCATATGGGAAATTATTGATAAGAGGTAGAACAATCAGCTCCATCAACCCATTCATGCAGCGGGGTAATTCCTCAACCCTCATTTTCGCTTCTCTCCATCCTACTCAGATCCCAATGGAGAGGTCATGGAGGGCCTTATTGATTGCATGCAGAGCATGGTACTCGATGTTCAGGTGAGAGACCTCCAGAATTGGAGGTGTACCAGAATGCAACAGGCAAGCTATTCTCTTTGGATGTGGCAAAGAGAGGAAGCTCTCAAACCCCAGGTACAATATTTGGATTTTTGGAGTCTTTCACATGCATGATAAATAGATAAATACTAAGTTACTAATTATGTTTTCAAGTTGCTTTCTAACTTTTTAATATTTTATTTTGTAGATGCTTGGTGGCGAAATTGGGGTGGAAATGCCCCAAATCTGCAGAGACTTGCCCTTCGAATCTTATGTCAGCCTTGTAGTTCATCCAGTTGTGAGCGCAATGGGAGCTTGTTCGAGGCCATTCACACAAAGAAGAGGAACAAGTTATCACAAAAACGCCTCAATGACCTTGTCTTTGTGCGATATAACCTTCGATTGCGCATAAAAAGAGCAGAGGCAACACCAGTTGGTCCACTTGATATAGATGACATAGATCCTTACTTTGATTGGACATCACAGGAGCAGCCTCCATTGTTCACAGAGGATGAGATCTATGATTTGGAGAGGCAGGCTATGGAGGAGGGTGGATTCGCAGTGGGATTGGATGACGTTGAGGAGGATGAGGACAGTAACACTGACTCTGAGGACAGTGTGGAGGATTTAGATGATGAGGAGTCATTGCCAGTACCACCATCAGCACCATGTACATCCAGGGTGGACGTCCAGTCACGACTAGTTGCACAGAGGGAGGAGGCAGTGACACAACCACAGCTACATCAGGATCAGACTTCTAGGGCTAGACTCCCTCCCACTCTAGTAGTTTTTAGTAGAGTGCGTGGGAAGAGGAAGATGTAGAGTTAGATTATTTTGATATTGTACTTGACATTCGCTGAATGTTTTACAAAGACAATTCGCTATTTTAAGTTTTCTTTACAGTGTAGAGTCTTTAGACTATCAGACTATGGTTATCAGCCATCAACATTCCACATGAGGATGCGATTTTGTACCCTATTTGCATTTATATATATCTAGATCAGCTTGTTTGGTTTGTTTACTCATTTACTGACTCATTAGATGCATCTGCTTATTGAATTTTGCAAAAAAAATGAATTTTTAATTAAATTTAAGTAAGTTTTAAAGTTCCCAATATTTTCCCGATAAGTTTTCGACTTATCTCTAATATTTTCTGATATTTTTTTTTTGCCCTCGGCGATAAGTTGCCAATACCGATATTTTGAACTATGGGCGAAACTACCACCAACAAGGTGTTTCCATACTTAGAACCTTATTTGAAATGATTCTACAATGCAATTTTGAAGATGCTAAGTTCATATTTTACAAGCCCCTTGGGCTAATGCCACTAGCATTTTTGGATTTGGGGGTCCCTTTGGACGCAATTAAATGTTTGATGAGATTACACAACTCCTAAGCTTCCTATACTTTGGCGGAATTATTCGCATGCACAAGACTATACATCATACCTTGATTTGAGCAAAAAATGTTGTCTTTGGATGCCTCATCTAGGCCTATGCAGAATTGACCATAGTTGGGTGTGATTTCATGTTGCAAGTCGAAATTGGTTCATGTGTTGGGCTGATACACTTGGCATTTTTGGATTTTGACTAGTAGTTGGGTTCATCATCTAGCATTTTCGGAAATGGAGGTGTCTTTGGGAAAGTTCAAGTGCTGAGTGGAAAATGTCTAGCCCTTGGGCGCACTTACATGTACAACTCAAAAATTGACTAGTTGGGCGCAATTACATGTACAACTCATAAATTGACTATGCGTTGGGCGCAATTACGTGTACAACTGTTGGGCACAATGTTTAGCATTTGGAAAACGCCTTGTCCTTGGGATCATGGAGTAGGTGCAAGTCGGAATTTCTACTCTAGTTGGGCGAACATCATGCATTGAACTCAAAATTTGCTAAGTGTTGGATCTTGAGCTTGATTTTGACTTGAATTTGTTTGTCTTGAACTTGGATATCTAAGAGTAAATCGGACTTTGCATTGCTTTCGGGCTCGAAATCTAGCCTTGATGTTAAAGTGTTTAATCAAATTTCAAGTTTTGACTTGCTCTCAATGTGTACTTGTAGATTATTGTCATGATCGTCTACAATCCACCCAACATTTACCTTGCACTCGAACTTCACTAGCTTTATGAATCTCCACTTGATGAGAAATTCAACTAAGTGTTGGGACCCCATATGACTAAGTGCTGGGAACCCATATGGAAATTGAGAAACCTCAAACTTTCCTACACTCCGACTTGACTCTAATGCCACTCTAAGACTTGAGGCCATTCTCAGACTCGGCATCTAAAACCTCGAAAGCTGCTATGCTGCCACTAAGACCACCAAACTATAGACATAGGAAGTGAGCAGAGGGGGTCCCCATTTGCAATGGGATGATTGTAATGAGCCTATCTAGCTCTTACTTAATTTTGCTATTAATTTCGATGTTTTTGCCAATTGAAAGGAAAAGAACGTTTGCCTTGGATTCAAATCTCACCAATCATATTTCATCATATGCATTTTATTTAAAATATTTAAGCATACAATACATCATTATTCCAGAATTGACGTTTTATTGTTTAATCAAAATCAACATGCCATAATATTAAAGAACCTGGCATTAGCATATATTGTTTTGACCCTTAGCGCAGCTGGTATTAGGCAGGGTTTATCCACACGTGAGAGTCTGAGCCTTCCCCCACGAAAGACATCAACACTTCCCCTTACGCGACAGTCTTCACGTGATGGCTGGGAGATGTCGCAACCAGCAAGAATCCTCCACGCAGCAGCCTCCATGTGGTAGCTAATGGAGTCGCGGCTGAGAAGAATGCACACCCAGCAAGGAAGAATGGCGCCACTGCTAGCTGTCGCATCCACGCATCTTTGTTGCTGGAAACAGACTTTTCCAGCACTAACATCTGCTCAAACAAAGCCAACCGCTGGAAAAGTATATCGATTTCCAAGCCAATGAACTCTATGCTCGAAGATTTTGCAAGACTTCACCTTTCCAGCTAACCAATTGACCTCTTCAAGCAAGCCATAGTTCAATTCAGAATTACTTCTTCCAGCAACAGGCAGACAATAGGAAAGAAGAAAGAGATTGGTTATACTTCAGCAACCAATAAGTGAAATAGCTCCAGGAGAATCAGTCTTCCAGATGCTAAACCAATTCAGGATCAAACCCTTATACCTCAGCAAGGGATTTGATTTACAAATCAGAACTTCTCCTTAGAGAAAATAAACAAAATATAATATATTCAATCGATCCTCAACTCCAAGAATGAGCACATATTTATAATCCTCCTATAGCCATAGTTTCCAAAAGATGCTTCAGTTAACCACCCTCTAAAATAACTTCTAAATTATTATAATAATAAAGTATTATTATAATAATGTGGCTTTATTATTGTATAGTCGGAGAATGGAAGCACTTCCATTATAGACGTGTTTAGCCTTCCGAGTAAGTGGTTTTGGGTCATGAAAAGCGCCTTGAATGGGTTCCTGATCTTGACATGGCTTCCCCCCCTGTTCTGTCCCTCTTTCCACTTCTTTCCAGCTTGATTTCTGCATTCTGGACTTCAAGGTCAGGGTCGACCTTTTGGGTCTATGTCGACCTCGACCCTGACCTAGGTTAGGGTTGACCTCGACCTTGACCCAGGGTTCAAACTTCAGGGTCTTCTAGTTTTCGAATGTCGGTCTTTGCAAAAATTTCTTTCCCGCTTCCGGGTCGGCTGTTTCGGGTTTCGAAGCACTGATTCCTAAATTATATTTAATATAGGTCCTCTCCTAGGGGTAAAGGCTTTAATGGGAATTTAATCCTCCTATGTAGGCCTCCTTAGAAGATTGTGCCCTAATTTCATATAAAAGGGAAGCTTTCTCTCTCATTTTCTCGAAGTCTTCTAATGGTGATCAAGCATTCTCAAACTATCTTCAAGTGCAATTCAAGCAAGCATTCAAGCAAGATTTCAAGCAAGCATTCATCCATTCTCAAGCATTCAAGCATCCATTTTCATGAAGGAGATCCATTGGAGGCCATTGAAGGATTCAAACTACATAGTGCCCTTTTGGTGATCTCTCCATCCACCTTCTTCCAAGCCTTTTCCAAATTCAAGAACCCATTCAAGACTTGGTGTTGGAGATCTACAAGCAATTGATTGAAGACATCCTACATCCTAC
>MU225845.1:1450458-1491880 GCA_018584345.1 Thuja plicata
TATAATCCTCCTGTAGCCATAGTTTCCAAAAGATGCTTCAGTTAACCACCCTCTGAAATAACAACTTCTAAATTATTATAATAATAAAGTATTATTATAATAATGTGGCTTTATTATTAATTAATAAGTTATAAGTATTAATTAATAAATATGAGCTCGTGCAATAAATCTGACATCCACTGCAGGTGATGACTAACTGCCAGAGCCACCCACTGAACTGCCAAGAATGGCAACTGCCAAAAATAGACTTACTATAAATAGTAAGTCCCTAGCCAAAGAATTGCACAAACTGAATATCATCTGGAATACTGACCACTGCTGATACTGCCCTGCCAGAAATGGAAACTGACCAAAGTGACTTACTAAAAATAACAAGTCTGCCAACTGGGACCCTCAAAACCAGGCATCAACTCACGAGGGTCAGGATGATGAGCTGATCAAGCCACTGCTAATACTTGCTAAAAAAAAGGGGTCATCACAATGATGGTGTGAAAATTTCACAATAGGTCCATGGTTTTTGGGCTTGAATGGCCTCCATCTCTCTAAGTGGGTTCCTGTAATGTCCCCTTCTTAAGCCAGACATGATGAGACTAGTCGTTAGCCCGTTTTGTCATTGTTCCGAGGGCTAACTAGGACTTCAGAGGGATCCTGAAGTTATTTGGCCTAGTCAAATTCAGTTACAAGCTAAACAGAATTCGTTTGATGGTTTCTTGGGGGAACTTACTATTTTTAGTAATCTGACAGGGATGCAGTGCCTTCATAATTTCAGTGGTGGGATGTGATGGATTTCATCAAGCTCTTTCCGATGAGCTATTATATGTGGGATTCCAAGTTCGTTTGCTATATTATTTTAATGTTTGAAGATATAACTATAAAGTGACTATTTAAATTAAAATATTATATCGTTTTATAAAGTCACTTTATAAAAATCAAATTCCCCCCTTTAAGAGTCATACATGGGCATTTCCCCCAAAAAAGTAATATTAAAATCATGTGTTCTATTATCCCACATTGGAAAAGCAAAGGGAATTGATTTTGGAAGAAGAGTATATATATGCCCTTGGAAGACGTTGGAAGCATGCTGAAGACTATCAAATGCTGGATGTGATGTTGTATTTGCTTGCAAGTTGCAGGAGTTTTCTTGGCCTTTGAGGATGCCCACCCTCACTTGGTGACAAGCTTCATGTCTTTGGAAGACAAGATTTGGAGAGTAGTAAGTTCGCAATTCTGAAAGTGAGTTTCCAGCTACAAGGAGAGTCACATTTTGCAGATTTGAAGTGGTGGCTGCAAGGTCTTGCATATTCAGCTTAGAAGTCGATTTGGGAGGCATAGTAACATAACTTCAGGAGCTTCTTGCTGTTGCTGTTCATTTTTATCAGCCTGTACTTGCTGGTCGTGTTACAATAGCAGCCACATTACTGTAGCAGGCCGAAGTACTGTAGCAGTTCAAATACAACAGGCTCCTACCAAGTTTTTGGGGTTTTGGGTATTGCAGATTTAGATATTAGGCCCCTACAACGGAATTGGGTTGCTCTTGTAATGTTGAAAAAACTAATGTTTTGAGAGTTTTACAAATCTGGAATTTTCTGCAAGTATAGTTCATTGTTATTCTTAATTTGAACAAATATTGGAATCTTATATTTCTATCTGATGCTTCATATTCTAGCACTATGCATAAATAAAAATAATGTTTCCAAGTACATTAAACACAACAGGTTCAATTAAACACTCTCTAGACAAACTGTATCAGATGGGGTTTTCTTATAGTAGAATCGAGCGTGCAAGCAAACTGTTTGACAAAACTCCCATAAGTTGAAACACTCAGGAAGAAAAGAAAATATCAGACCCATAACAGAGCAGGTCATTACAGTGGTACTAGAGCAGTGTATCCTGCCATCCTAGCGGGTACAAAATGCAATGAACAGGCAGTGATATGGCAGATTGGAGTGTTCAACCTTTCACTCATCACTATAATCTAAGGAGAAGCAGGACTCGATCAAATACATGAGAAGGACATGGAAATCCAGGGGATCATATTGATACAGGTGAACAGGTTACTGACAACATGGGAGACAGGAATGCTAGGGACCCCGATGAAAAGAGATTTTTACAGTTATTGGATACCTTAGCACAGGGACAACGTTTGGCTGAATAGAGAGCACAGGAACAAACTCAGTGGATGGACATGATGATGCAAATGACGACTAGGTAGATGGGAATGAATTTGAATATTGGAGGTAATAATGCTTTAAACAACGAGGGAATAATGTTGGGCAAAATGGGCAGAATGGAGGTAATGGAGGGGGGCAGATGGATGATAATTTTGGCCATGCAGCTAGACTTGAGAGGACAATGTGTTTGAGACCACTCATACTACCTTTCCACCTAGGGCATAGGCAAATGAGCCACAAATTACTAAATTACAGGCACAGTTCCGGAGAGATTGGGAAGATGGGGGAGAGGAATTTTGTGCAGCCATTTCTTTCAAAGATTATATGGATGTCAGGCTAGAACATTTCCCACGCACAGGAGGTAGAGGACAACATTGTGATTTACAGAAGATTAGCAAGCTCTCCTTACCGTACTTTGATGGATCTGGGAAATCTACTGCTAGGGCATGGGTGCAGAAGGTAGACACATATTTCCAGTTGAACCCAATGCCAGAGGAAGAAGACATCAAATTTGGAGCATTACATTTGGATGTCATAGCGCATGAGTGGTGACACCACGACATGGTCACTATGGGCCATGACCAGATTACTTCCTATGTTGAGTTCACAGAGAGTTTGATTGAACGCTTTGACAAGGACTCGAAATTGCATTTTAAAGATTTAGCTCAGCTTAAGCAGTGGGGTTCAGTTGACACTTTCATATCAGAGCTTCAGAGACTCGGTTTTGGTCATAGGATAATCTCTCATAGGAGGTTACCGTTGTTATTCATGGATGGGCTTGTAGAACCTCTTAAGGGATGGATTAAGGATCTCAATCTAGTTACTCTACAAGAAGCCTACAAGAAGGCTAGACATGGAGCCTTCATCTTCAAAAGACAAATTTCATTCGAAGGGGTTTACTAGTAAAAAGGACAAGGATAAGAAGACTTTCCAAAAAGACTCCCAGCCTAAGAATGAAACGAAGAAGTTGGACAATGATCAATTGAATGAGTTAAGGCGGAAAAAACTATGTTTTCATTGCAGGGAGCCTTGGGATCTTTCAAACAAATGCCTAGTAAAGGCAAAGGCAGCACAAATAGAATATTTTTCAGCAGAGGAGTTAGTCTCTGAGGATGAGGAACAACAATCTGCTTCTGAGGGCAGCAATGAGGTGAAACCCATAGGAGAAGAATCAGGTGATGGGAAAATTATTGCACGCCTCTCTGGTGATGATCAGGAAATAACCTTCAGGGTGAGGAGTGTAATACAGGGGCAACGAGTTATTAGTTTGGTGGACACAAGTGTCATCCACAATTTTCTCAGAAAGACTGGTCAAGAAGATAGGGTTGCAGACTGAGGAGCACAAGGGATTCAAAGTCATAGTGGCTAGTGGACATAAATTGCAAAGCTCTCGTTTGATTAATGATCTACATATGCGGATGGGTGATTATGACATGGTTGGAAAATTCTTTGTTGTCAACATGGAGGATTACGATGTCATTCTCGGCATGACCTGGATGAATTCACTCCACGAATTCACTTTCAATCTAGATAGAATGGACTTGAAGTTTGAGTATCAAGGAAAGGAAGTGGTACTTAGAACTTTATCAGATGAAGGGCTTAGAGTGGTATCACTTAGGCGGATGGAGAGATTAATACATCACGATTAGGTGTAGTGGGCAACAGAGATTTTGGTGATGTTTGAGGTTACTGAGCAACAGAAGTGTGAATATCCTCCACAGATATAGGAGTTGTTGACCAAACACACTAAAGTGTTTGGAGATATACCACCAGGTAGACCACTGGATAGAGGGATTGGACATGTGATAGAGCTTGAAGAGGAAGCAAAACTAGTGATCATTACTCCTTACAAGCATCTGAAGAGGTACAAAGATGAGATTGAAAAGGCTATTAAGGAACTCCTCGAGGTGGGACACATTAGACCCAGTAAGAGCCCATTTGTCTCAGCAGTAGTTTTGATAAAAAAGAAGGATGGGACTTTTCGGATGTGCATAGACTACAGGGAATTGAACAAGAAAATTATCAAGAACAGATACCCGATTCCCTGTATAGATGAGCTCATTGATGAATTACATGGAGCTTGCTACTTCTCTAAGATAGACTTGAGATCGGGTTACCATCAGATACGAGTCAGGGAGGATGATGTAGAGAAGACGACTTTCAGGTGCCACTATGGGCATTTTGAGTTTCTAGTCATGCCTTTTGGCTTAACTAATGTGCCAGCTACCTCCCAATCATGCATGAACAAGGTATTCAGGGAGCAGTTGAGGAGATTTGTTTTGATATTCTTTGATGATATACTTATTTACAGCAGGACTTGGGAGGAGCATTTGAAACATCTTGACACTGTGTTGAGCATCTTAGAGTGGGAGTCCCTATATGCTAAGATGTCAAAATGTGAATTTGGGATGACTGAGTTGTTATACTTAGGGCACATTATCAGTGTTGAGGGTGTTCGTGTAGATCCGGATAATATTCGGGCTATTATGGATTGGCCGCCACCCAGGAGTCTTTCATAGCTTAGAGGTTTCATAGGACTTTATGGTTTCTACCGCCGTTTCGTGAAAGGGTATTCCCAGTCAGCAACTCCTCTCATAGATTTGACTTGGAAGGATGCATTTGAGTGGTCAGATAGGACACAACAATGTTTTGTTAGGTTCAAGGAATTAATGAGCACTTGCCCAGTTTTATCCATTCCAGACTTTAGCAGACCATTCGAGCTACGTTGTGATACTTCAGGAGAGGGGGTTGAGGCGGTTTTGATGCAAGATAGGCACCCCATTGCATTTGAGAGTAGGAAGTTGAGAGGTGTTGAGAGGGTTTACATCATTTACGATAAGGAAATGTTAGCCATTATGCATGCATTGGCTAAATTCAGACAGTATTTGGTGGGCAGCAAATTCACAGTCAAAATAGACCACGATAGTCTAAAACATTTCCTTGGGCAGAAAGACTTCAATGATAGGCAACAGAAATGGGTCAACAAGTTACAGGCTTACGACTTTGACATAGTGTTCGCCAAAGGGAAGAAAAACATCATTGTTGACGCCTTGTCCCAGAGACCTCACTTGTGTGCTTTGGGAGTGTTATCAAATGATTGGAGGGAGTTGATTTTTGCAGAGTATGCAAAGGACAAGTGGGCTATGAGCATTATTGATGGCACTATGCATGATGCGAGGTATTTATTGGTAAATGATTTGATCATGTATAAGGACAGGATTTTATTGGTGCATGGCTCCGCTATTAAGCAGAAGATACTGAGAGCTTTTCATGAGTCACCTATGGAAGGTCATCAGGGACACTTTAAAACTTACAGACGGGTGAGAGAGCGCTTCACATGGAAGGGGCTCAAGACAGATATGCTACAGCATGTGAGAGAGTGCCCAGTATGCCAGCAAAATAAACATGAGCACTCTTTCCTAGGTGGTTTATTGCAGCCCCTACCAATTCTGGAGAAGTGGGACAGTGTATCGATGGATTTTATCATGGGCCTGCCTAAGGTCCAAGGCAGGGATTGCATCTATGTGGTGGTGGATCGCTTAACTAAATTCACGCACTTCTTTGCCATTGCATCCACGTATACTGCAATACAGGTAGCAGAGTTGTTCTTTAGGGAGATATTTAGGTTGTATGGATTGCCACAGACTATTGTCAGTGATCGGGACAACAAGTTCATGAGTCTTTTTTGGCAGGAGCTTTTCAGGTTGTGTGGGACAGAGCTCACCTCGAGCACTAGCTACCACCCTCAAACTGATGGTCAGATTGAAATAGTTAATAAATGGGTTGAGGAATATCTCCATAATTACATAGTAGGGCAACAAAAGGCCTGGGTGGAGTGGTTGCATCTTGGTGAGTACTGCTACAACACTACATACCACATGTCTGTTCAGATGACACCATTCATGGCTCTCTACGGATATGATTCTCTGAGTTTCTTAGATTTAGTGTTTAGTGATAGTAGGGTACTTAGGGCCAGAGATCTATTGCTGGAGAATCAAGATATCATGAGATCTTTGAGAGAAAATACACAGAAGGCACAAAACCAACAAAAACAGTATGCAGATCAGCACATACTAGAACGATCATTCAATGTGGGTGATGCGGTTTACCTCATGCTACAGCCCTACAAGTCCTCTCTTAAGAGGAGTGGTGCAGAAAAGTTGAATCCACGATACTATGGGCCTTTTAGAGTGATCAGGAGGGTTAAGGAGGTGGCCTATGAGTTAGAGTTGCCATCGGATAGCAAGATACATAATGTATTTCATGTGTCACGCCTCAAAAAGGCACTGAGACACAATGTGGTGCCATCAACAGAGTTGCCTCCTCTCAATGATGAGGGGAAGTTGGTATTGGTTTCTGAGGCTATTGTGGATACCAAAGAGGGTATGCTTTAGAGGAGGACTATTAGAGAGTACTTCGTGCAGTGGAGGAATCTTCCAAGTGAGGATGCTACATGGGAGAGTGAGGACATCTTACAACATCCAAGACTGAGATTGCTTGAGGGAAAGCAATTTCAAGGGGGGTGGACTATAATGTCCTCTTCTTGAGCTAGACATGATGAGACTAGTCATTAGCCCGTTCTATCATGGTCCCGAGGGCTAACTAGGACTTCAGAGGGATCCTGAGGTTATTTGGCCTAGTCAAATTCAATTACAGGCCAAACAGAGTTCGTTTGATGGTTGCTTGGAGAGACTTACTATTTTTAGTAAACCAACAGGGATGCAGTGCCTTCATAATTTCAGTGGTGGGACATTTTGTCAAGCTCTTTCCGATGAGCTATTATATGTGGGATTCCGAGTTCGTTTGCTATATTATTTTAATGTGTGAAGATATAACTATAAAGTGACTATTTAAATTAAAATATTATATCGCTTTATAAAGTCACTTTATAAAAATCAAATTCCCCACTTCAAGAGGCATACATGGGCATATTTAAAAAAGGAATATTAAAATCATGTGTTCTGTTATCCCACATTGGAAAAGCAAAGGGAATCGATTTTGGAAGAAGAGTGTATATAATAATATATGCCCTTGGAAGACGTTGGAAGCATGCTGAAGACTATCAAATGCTGGATGTGATGTTGTATTTGCTTGCAAGTTGCAGGAGTTTTCTTGGCCTTTGAAGATGCCCACCCTCACTTGGTGACAATCTTCATGTCTTTGGAAGACAAGATTTGGAGATTAGTAAGTTTGCAGTTCTGAAAGTGAGTTTCCAACTACAGGGAGAGTCACATTTTGCAGATTTGAAGTGGTGGCTGCAAGGTCTTGCATAGTCAGCTTAGACATCGATTTGGGAGGCATAGTAACATAACTTCAGGAGCTTCTTGCTGTTGCTTTTCATTTTTATCAGGCTGTACTTGCTGGTCATGTTACTGTAGCAGCCCGAAGTACTATAGCAGTTCAAATACAACAGGCTCTTTCCAGGTTCTTGGGGTTTTGGGTATTGCATATTTAGATATTATGCCCCTAAAAAGGAACTGGGTTGCTCTTGTAATGTTGAAAAAACTAATATTTTGAGAGTTTTACAAATCTGGAATTTTCTGCAAGTATAGTTCATTGTAATTCTTTATTTGAACAAATATTGCAATATTATATTTCTATCTGATGCTCCATATTCTGGTACTATGCATGAATAAAAACAATGTTTCCAAGTACATTAAATGCACCAGGTTCAATTAAACATACTCTCTAGACAAACTGTATCAGAAGGGGTTTTCTTATAGTAGAATCGAGCGTGCAAGCAAACTGTTTGACAAAATTCTCATAAGCTGAAACACTCAGGAAGAAAAGAAAATATCAGACCCATAAAAGAGAAGGTCATTACAGTTCCTGGTTTCAATTCGCAAAATCTCAAGATCCCTATTTGGGTTCGCCTACTAGGGTTACCTTTGGAATTTTCAAACAAGATTCTTATGTCTATTGCCAACTTGTTTGGGCAATTATGTGCTATTGACCCTATTACCAGTTCCATGAAATGTCTGATTTATGCTAGATTTTGTGTGCTGGTAGAAAATAACAAGGTGATGCCTACTTGAGTTACTTTGTCTTCTAAGTTCTGAAAATGGGTGCAAGACCTAGAATTCGAAATTTCTCCGGTAGTTTTCAATTCTTGCATAAAGTGGGTCATGCTACTTCATCTTGTGTGACCATGAAGGAGACCTATTTTGTATGGAGGAAAAAGAAACAATCGTATCCTAACTGTGACCAGTCCTCTTCACTCAAAGCAAAGGATCAAGTGGTGGATTCTGATTCTGCCCCTAAAACTGCAGATAAGTTTGAAAGTTTTGTTGGTAATTCTTTAGATTCTCATAGTCAAAAGAAAACGTGTTTGGTTGAGAAAGATCAGCCTTCTATTGTGGAAGAGCAGGTGTTGAATAATCAAGTTTCAATTGATTCTCCTTGTTTAAAGAAACACATTATATGGGAGGACCTAGGAACTAATGTTTACCAAAATCCTTATACCACCTCTTTAAACCCCCATGATTTAGTTAGGGTTCTGTTTGCTTAGCATGGCCGATTTGTGCTGTGTTTTGTTGTCTTTTGCTGCTCTTTGTAGACCTGTTTTGTTGTCCTGCTGGCTGTTTCATTTTGTCCTATAAACTGTTTTTGGTTTTCTGCTGTGCTTAAAGCTTTAACTTTCTTTTGTACAAGGGATCAGGGCCCTTTCAAAATCCCTGCTTGTCTAATTAAAAACAACAGTAGGAAGGGACACAAGGAGGAGGAAGATCCAAGATCCCCCCGAATCTGGAAGCATAGGGGAGAAACTAATTACCACAGCAGATCAGAATCCTCAAAAACTCTCTGTAAATATACAGCAATCAATGTACAAAGCAAACCCTAGCAAAGCTCATTTTCATTTTTTCATTTTTTTAGACAATCTCCATTGTGTTTTAGATTATAGAGTTTCTTTATTTATTTTCCCATTTGAAGTTGAAACTTTGATCTTTTGTTATAATTCTCGTTTAGAGGATAGTTATAGAGGACATTTACTACAATATGGGCATGACTTAAGTAATTGAATAATGTAAATAGGCCAGTGTCATATAGTTGAGTTTCAATTATGTTGGTTGTGTGGAGGTGGGTGTCAAGCTCAACAACAGTGCCTTTTGTTACCCAAGTCTATACGAAGTTTGATTGGCATTGATACTTACGCTGATCCCTATGTACATTATTGTCCGGCATATCTTTGCAGAAATTTATCAGTTATGGTAATGTAAGGATTCCTATTTCTAATTCATATTTTCCTCTTTGATTGTGTTGGTTATTCATATAGTGTAAGACTTAATCTATTTATGCACGGAATTGCTCCTTAATGGTCATTACTCTATGATTAGAATAGTTGCATCTTACAAGATGCCCACTTGCAATGTCTACTAATGGGGCATATGTTCTTGTCCTTGAATGTCTCTAACGTTTAGACAGTAGCTGCAATAAGGGATTACATACTTTGTTGTGAACAATAACGACTATTACTATTCTATTTCTTTTGTGGATGCCTTTTAATGGAGACGCTTTTTGTTTGGAACTGTCAGCAAGGATTCCTAATTTGAGGTCTGAGTAAACATCATTACTCTGTTTCCTTAATGGATATTTAAGGTTTAAAAGGATTGAACAATCGATACAGTTGAGTTTCAGCAACTTTTCAAATAAATTGACATTTTTTAAAAATCAGAGAACGTTAGAAACTAGAGTAATATTAAATGAGTAAAATGTAAGTAAATGCAGCCAGTAAATAGCTATTAATCTGTGTGTGTGTGTGTGTGTGAGAGAGAGAGAGAGAGAGAGAGCTTACTGCAAAGGGGAAAAAAAAGCATTAACAGTCATACAGGCAAACTCCTAGTAATTCCAGTTCAGGCAGCCATACTGGGCTCCTGATATATGCAGTGCTTACAATTGAAAAGTGCAGTGAGTCCATTGCCCTGTTACAAACTAAAATCTGGAAATAAACAAAAGCTTAGTGACTGATACATGCTTCATAGAAAACTCCAGGATATTTGGTATGCTTTGAGAGGGAAGACAATTACTCTTCAAACAGATTGACTTATTCATTAACCAAAAGAATCCATCCAGGTTTCTCTCAAACCCTTCCGCTGCCTGTTACCTGAGAACTTGTGTTTCAAAATGCCATATATCAATATGGCAAGTGGGATAGGAGTAGCTCACCAATGTAAGGAACTCTTATTTGCCACCTAAATGTATTGTAACAATAATGTACATAATCTTAAGAAAGTGGGATAATGTACATAATCTTGAGAAATTATTTTAAAGAGATTCAAAATACATAAATATCTCTTCAGATTTGTTTCAAATCAAGTGTGCGCTCTACCAATTGCATCGCAAACTCTTTCAAATTCTCCAAGGGCTATTACAAACTCATCCAAATGGTATTTCAATCAATGTTTGTTGCTCACTTGTGTGTTGATTATTTTGTCTATGGAATGTGATTTTGGCTCCAATATTCTTTTTCTTCCTTCTACTTGTACTTCCAAATGAAATGAGTGCTTTTAAAGTCTTAGAGGTCATTTTAGGTCAATATGTTTTAAATTTTTCTTCTTTTACTTTTACTATTTTTAAACTTCTCCTGTCACGATTGAGTTTGCTCATCAACACTCGTAGAGTCCAACAAGTCTAACCAAGCTCACCAAGTACCTTGGTCCCGAGTCCCTAGGCCTCAATTTGGGCAGCCCAGCTTGGGACTCACCAAGTTAGGTCAAGTCCTAACAAGTCTTGTACCTATCTGTACAATATCCATTAAGGATTTGTCATTTCTACCTATTGCAAATTACAGCATATTGTCGCATATCACTAAATCATCCCAAGATGTAATGTTCAACTAATCACCTAAACACCTAAGATTGCACACTTCAATTTGATTTTTGAGAGTATCCATGGAACAAAATCATTATATGCCTTATTTTTGACAAAGTTTTTATTGCCACAAACGCAGATTTTAAACGCAGATTTTAATGTGTCAACATGATTGTGGACAACAAGTGGTTGACATTTCCAGTATGACAAAAATTCAATTCATCCAATGCATGTTTTAGCACGCTTTTGTGTTATCCCGTTTTCAAGTCGCATGATGTACCTAGCGCACTTTTGGACTATTCATTGGCACAACCAGTCTAGTTTCTCCGGTTTTCACTCATAGAAGTGTCATAGAAAAGCTGAGTGACCTACAAATTTCATTACTCAAACCATAAAATGAATGGTGGTGAAGAATTTTGCAACAAACAGATGCAGTATTCTCTCAAAATGGGATATAGCATCTTAGATAGTCGACTCGACTTGACTCAAACAAACAAACTCAAGTTATAACTCGAGCAAAACCTTTTGCAGAACACTAAAGTTTTGCATCAAGCAAATGAGCTGCCATAAACAAGTTTACAATGCACAACGCAAGCAGTGGTTTTACCACTACCAAGTCCATATCTTGGTTTTTGAAAATTTGAAAACAAAATTAGTTATCACTCAAGCAAAACATTTTGCAGAAAACTAGAGCTTTGTATCACGCAAATAAACTGCCATAAAAAGGTTGTGGTTTTACCACTTGAACGAGGCCTGTAACAATAATATACATAATCCTAAGAGTAATAAGACAATACTTTATATTATTGTATTTCTTAGCTACACTAGAAGCTGAACAGCTATCTAGAAGATGAACTGAACTGTCATTTTGCAGTTGTCTGATTCCCGTGCATTTCTTTTTTCAATATTTAATATTTTGCATTCCCAGGTCTTAGATGTATAAGCTTGAATTCAAATGACAGACTCCCTGGGAGCGAGACAGCTCCCTGATTTTTGCAATAGATAAAAAGAACAGTCAAAAGTTTGTCACTTCTCATAGCATTAAGGAAGCCGAAGGATTAAACATTAGCCTCGTTACTTTTTTGAGAACAACTGTATCCATGACAATCAAACCGGCCTGTATGCAATACATCTTGTTTATTTTTTAAAATTTGTTGCTAATTCTAGAATTTCAAGTCATTCTAATTAATTTTTCAGTAATCTGTTATGATCGTACTTGAATCTTCTCCACACGAGGACCAGAATTGTTATCAGTCAGCGTGCTTAAATGGGAAATGTCAACCTGCTCTTTGCAATTTTATTTAGAGTTCAAATATTACAAGCATTCTTGGAAATATTTTGAATAAATAAGGCACCCCAATTCTATTAGCTGTATGGGAAAATTACAAACTTTTCAGTAGCACATTATATTTCCACAGTCCATGATGAGAATTGAGTGTACTTATGAATGTAATAGTGATGATTTTTATTATCAATGTTTCAGATCACACTCTGTGATCTATCTATTAAATTTTTCCTCATTCTAATGATTGATATTTAGATCACACTTCATGATCCATCCATCAAGTTTTTCCACATTGTGATGAATGATGATCGATGGATCACAATATATGATCCACTTCATTGATGTAAAAAATACCACATAATTGCGTCCAAAACCACTCTCAATATTTAGTAACTGTCAAGAGCTTAAAAATGACTTCTTGGTCCTTTCTCTTGCGTAAAAAGTTTGATAAATTAAAACATCATTACATTCTCCTTCACTAATAAGCAATCTTGGACATCAGTGAAAACCTGTAATATCCCCAATTTTAATAAAGTGACTTTATTAAGTTAATTAATTGAGTGGTCCTAAAATTTAAATAATATCAAAAGAACTTATTTAATTAATTAATTAAATTATGAAATAAAGGGGCCAAAATAATAAAATATTGTCGGCATATGACCTAGTGTATCTTTCTAGACACTTCTTGGAGTTCTTTATAAAGAGATGGCTTTGCATTGTAAACCATCATGGAATGTATTTGAACTCTTCTTTGTATTGCCGGAAGCTGGAGGCTAAAGGTGGTTTGGTTGTGTGCAGTTTCAGAGGTGGAAGACCCTCCCTAGTTTGTATTTGCAGTTTCGGTGAGAGTCATTCTTCACCCTAATTTGTCGTTGGAAATATCATTTTGATATTTCACATTTTGCTTCAAATTTGTGAAGTCTTCTTGCGAAGACAAATTTGTGCATATAAATATGATCTAAGAATACAAGTCTCAAATTGACAGTGAATCATTTCTGTGTTGAGCTTTATTCGTCAACAATAGTACATTTGGCCTCTGCGAACCATATGCTTAAATCATATCAATTGAGTGTGTCAAAGGTAGCGAAGGTTGAGTGTCGGAGGGTGCCAAAGTTGAAGTGCGGAATGCAACGTGCAACCATGTGGTGTGTGGTGTGCGGCAGGTAGACTGCAGTCGTGCGTTGTGCAGTGTGTGGAGTGTGAGCGGCGTGCGAAGGTGCGGTGTGTGTGCGCGGAGTGCAATCATGCGGTGTGCGGCCTTGTGGTGTATGGCGTGCGGTGTGCAGCCGTGTGGTGTACAACGTGCAATGTGCGACATGCAGAGTGTAGTTGTAGGGTGTGCAGTGTGTGGTGTCCAGAGTGTGGAGTGTAGACGTGCGGTGTGTTGTGTCGTATAGGGAAACATGAGTTCAACTATTATTACATATTTAGTGTCAAATTGTATTGGTGCATTACAGTGGTATCAGAGCTGGTGATTTTGCTAGCCTTCCAGGAGAATCATGGCACCTAGTGATGGAATGGAAAATGCCCACATAACAACCTTGTTGAGGGAGTTAACAAGACGTTAGCAACAACTTAGTAAGACCCTCGCAAGAGGATACCAGTAGACAAAGGAGACACTCAATCACTTGACAGAAGCAAGTATGAAGGGAGCTTCACAACGGTTCAACACAAGGATGACGATGTCAACCTTCCTTCCAAAGATTGAGCAACAAGAAATGCAAACACCCACTTTGGCCGAGTCATTGAGGCAATTCAAGCGGGATTGGGTTGATGGTGGTGGCAGATGGACATATCTCTCAAGAACTACATAGACCTGAGGATGAGGTATCCATCCTCCGAAGGTAATAGAATCTACAACAACATTCTCAAACAGGGGATCGACAATGAGTTACTTAATACCATGCACCCCAAGGAAGATGAAGGCATGCTCACAACTTCACTTTAGTCACAGGAGGATATGCACAAACAAGAATCAACAATTGTCCCTTCAAATGGAGAACGCCAGAATCTTCAAGACAACCATAAGGATGAAAAAAATGCTTTAACAAATTTTGCCAAGCCAACATTGGCCAATCAACTTTATGGAGATGCAAACTCTACTAGTGATCCTTCGAATGTGAAAGCTCTACAATTGGTTGAAGAAAATAACACTTTGGGGATGTAGATCGGGAATTGAGTGACATCATATGAGTCTCAACATCAGGAACCAATACTTGTTGAAGGTGACAAAGAAACTTCAAGGGATCATGAGGATTTGCTTCACATCGATGGGCAGGGTGTTGTTTATATCAAAGTAGAGTAGTGGAAGCTTATTGGAGATTTGCAAAGGTTGGATGTAGAAGGTTTAAGGAGGGTGCACACATGGTTATGATGAGGCATGGAGATTTCACTGAATATGGGTACTGGTGTCCGCACATGCTTTGGGATCCTGGAGCCTGTCAAATTGCGGACGGTTTATTGATTGCTTGAGGGCAAGCAACCTTTGGGCTGAGAGGACTATAATGTCCCCAATTTTAATAAAGTGACTTAATTAAGTTAATTAATTAAGTGGTCCTAAAATTTAAATAATATCATAACGACTTATTTAATTAGTTAATTAAATTATTAAATAAAGGGACCAAAATAATAAAATAATGTCGGCCTATGACCTATTGTATCTTTCTAGACACTTCTTGGAGGCCTTTATAAAGAGATGGCTCTGCATTGTAAACCATCATGGAATGTATTTGAACTCTTCTTTGTATTGTCGGAAGCTTGAGGCTGAAGGTTGTTTGGTTGTGTGCAATTTCGAAGGTGGAAGACCCTCCCTAGTCTGTATTTGTAGTTTCAGTGAGTCATTCCTCACCCTAATCTACAGTTGGAAATATCATTTTGATATTTGACATTGCGCTTCAAAATTGTGAAGATTTGAGAATACAAGTTTCAAATTGGCAGTGAATCATTTCTGTGTTAAGCTTATTCATCAACAATAATACATTTGGCCTTTGCGAACTATATACTTGAATCATATCAATTGAGTGTGTCGAAGGTAGCAAAGGTTGAGTGTCAAAGGGAGCCGAAGGGTGTTGACTGTCGAAGGGTGCCAAAGGCAGAGTGCGTTTGGAGTGCGAAGTGCAACGTGTGGTTGTGTGGTGTGCGACATGCGGCATGTAGAGTGCAGTCGTGCATTGTGCGGTGTGCGGAGTGCGAGCGGTGTGCAGAGTGTAATCGTGCGGTGTGTGGCCATGTTGTGTACAACGTGCAGCGTGCAATGTGTAGAGTACAGTCGTGGGGTGTGCAATGTGCAGAGTGCAGGGTGTGGTCGTTGTGACGTGCGGTGTATTGCATTCCACAGACTCTGTAGGCAACATTTCAACAAAAGATTGTAGCTCTTACACACATCACAGATGTAATCAGAAGTGCAGTGCCAGAATGGCGTCCTTTGCTTCTTGTTTCTTCTGCAGCTAATCAATTGTGATATTCCAATCAATTCAAATCTCCCCAAAAATCTTATCTCCATCAAGAATCAAATATTGTTAGATTTACTCTGGGATATTATAAATGGATTGAAGCAGTGTTCATTTTAAATACATTCTTTCTTTTATTCCTCTGCTTGGGTAACTTTCACCTTTCTGCATTCCTTCTTTCTATCTCTCTAGCTGCAGTCCATAACCACTCCCTCTCTTAGTCGATGCCCTCTCGCTTCCATTTTGTTTCCTGTGGTTTTATGCCCCTTCTCTCTCATCAATGTGTTTGGGGGTTTATTTCATTCCTCATGCTTCTTTTCTATTCTCCTTTCTCACACGGGTTCTTGACAAACAATGACCCAGGCATTTCTTGGTTGCTGGCCAAGGTTGTGATTCAACACCAGTCAAATGAATTTGCTTGTTTGTGCAGGTTATGTTTATGCTGACAAAGGTTATTCCAATTATGTCTTTGAACCTTCACAGTACCTTATGTTTTCCCATGACTTCTGTATCCATCCAGTGCACAAACATGTGAATGGGTTGCTTTCTATTTACACCAGTCGATGGCTTTGTTTTCTACATAGTACCTGCAACAATGTCTTTTCTATTTCATGTCAGGGCTTAGACAAATATCCTCATAATCTTTGCATCCCCTTGTCCTCTTCCATATAAGTTTTTGCATTGATCATGATTTTTGATGGGTTAATGCTTCTCTATGTGTAAGGTTTTAACTTTTGGGTGAGAAGAAGGTCCGAATCTGATTTTCCTTTACCAATTTCTTCTAAGGATTTTGTTCCTTCTCTTCATGGAGTGCAAGGGACCAAAGGGGAGCTTTGACAAGAGCAACAGAGAAAAGGAGACCACACTTCCTCCAACAATAGATGATAATGGAGTTGAAGTCCAAGCTTTTATTAGCTTGTTGGACAGAATCCAAGACATGGGTAAGATCTGTAAAAGGAAAAGAATGAATTACTCTTTTGCATCTTTGGACAGCCCTGTTATCAAAGACAAATCTCTAGGGAAGCCTCTTTTTGAGTGGGAGGATTTCTCTAAATTGGCGAGCAAAGATAGGCCATGCCCACCTAGGGATGTGATATTACTTTTTTACCTGACTTCATTAATAGAACCATTTTTTTTAATAAAATCACTATGAACCATACTCCAGTAAGAATTATGTGAGTGACATAAATAGCCCTATATCATCAACCGTGGTTTCCAAAAGAACAACACTACTCAAATCTGATTGGTTCCCCATTGATACAAGTTTGATCTTACCAAACAATTAGCTGAAAGAAAATTTCTACAGAATTATACCAAAAAAGTTTGATCTAAGGGAAAACACATAAGCCTCAAAATAGTTAAATATAAACATTCATCTCAGAAGATTCACATAGCAAATGCTTTACTTCTTCACTACAGGACGGGACTCAAATTCCAGACACAAGGAGACAAAGAGAGTTTTTTCTAAGGTCCCTACCTAACTTGTCCAGCTTGCAAATAATGAAACTTAAATCCTAACCAATTCTCAAACATATTTTGAAATTTGTTTTGCAAAATAGGACTGGAAACTTGTTCTAATTTCGATGTTTTTGGGTACATTAGAGGTAACTTTTTCAATTTATAGCTCATTTGAACTCTAAGTTAGAGTGCAACATTATATGCCATTTATTATTATTTATTTAGTAAAGAGAACTCAACCCATAAGTGGAGTAAATAACCCTTCTTAAATTCAAATTCTGCAAATGCATGCTTTATGGTAAATCCACTGCGTAATCATTATTTTCTTGTGCCCCACACCCCTAGTATAATTCGAGAAATGTAGGGTTCCTCTCCAACCATCCTTAAAACATCCCTATAACAGCATATTACCATCCCCATAATTTGGCAATTTAAAAATTATAATCTTCTTGTAAGATGAAATTATAATCTATACATTAGGTCAAATATTCTTGCTGGTTATAATCTTCAAATCAAAGACTCTTAAAATATTTGGGAAGGATTAGTTAAATGAACCATGAGATGAAGTGCATTTTGACTATGAACTACAAATATTCATTTTTAAAAATGTGAAGCATGAAAACTTAGGGACTCAAAAACAAAACTATTGGAACCAGACATCCAAATCAATGATCAAGTATAAATCTAAAACTTGATTTCCATCTAATCCACTTCACTGCTTGTTAACCTCAAAAGTGAGGAAGATGTTTGTCCACCAGATGCAAAGAAATCCCATAATGAATCCAATCTAGAACCTTTAGTTCTATTGATGCCAATGACAAACTAAAGTTTGATTCCAATAGCTTAATATTGTATGAGTCACCAATACATTCTCCATCATATGTGTGTGTACGCGAGTGTGCGGAGATAAAGTGAGATGAATATAGGTGTGTCTGTTTGTGTGCACTTGTCCACATGTGTGTGTATAAACGTACATGCTAGAGCAGCATGCTATAATTTCCTCCACAACAAGAGAATATTAATTGAAACTCTATTAAATGCCAAGTAAATTTCATAGCAGCTATAAAAAATTGAACAATATTTTATTAAAAGCTTTACCAAGTATGATGGCTTGTGTTAAAGCACTTTGTAATGAGTGCACATGGCAATGCATACACACTACAAAAGCACCATGATGAAAGGGCAAATAAAAATACATGATTCACAACCATCAGGATTTTGAATATAAGGTCACTTACAAATTGGTTAAGATGGTTGTTGGGTTGTTGGTGTTGTTCTTTCAATAGTTTCAGGGGAGTTGAGAATCGATGTTAGAGGAGTTGCACAGAATTGCATTTTCAAGTTGCAAACATGATTTTTTTTCACCTTTTCAAGCTTAAAAAGTGTTCAAAGGATTCTATGTGATTTTATTAATTAGATGTAGATAATAGAAAATAAAAAAAGAATATAACAATTGCTATTACATCATTGTAACAAATCCATGACATTGCAACATCACAACAAATTTCCATCAAACAACTGACTAGAAGAATTAATAGCAACCACTTTTTAGTATTCACCTACTAGCCGGTAAATTCTAAGCAATTATTAGCGCCTAAATGCTTGTCTCCATTATTTAAAAACACGTTAAAGACAACAGCCATAATCTAAAGGATTAAAAAGTGAGAAGCTAAGGTAATGATATCTTTTTTTGAGACCATCTTGAAGACTCCAAACTATAGTATTGTCTATTCCTTATGAAACCACAATATTCTTTATCATATAGAGCTTGATTGATTGTTTTGCATTGCTACTTTGTTTTTTCTCACAAAGAAAAAATCTATATGCCAAACTATACTCTGAATTTTCTTTTGAAGATGGCATGCAATTTCTTTAGATACATTTTTGAGTCTTTGAGAAATACCCTTTTAACACAGTTGTTGGGCACAAGAAGATAAAATGAAGCTTTCTCCAGTCCAAAGGAGAAACAGTGAAATAAGGTCCAAGTACACTGCGGCCAAAAAAGTTGGATAAAAGGTAAGTGTCCTAACAACAAAGCATCTTGGTACTTATCATGTCAAGGATTGGGTTGGGGCATAACAATGTAGACAAAAAGTTGGTATATCCACTCTCTTTAATATTTTCATGGGTATGGTATAAAATAAATTTATCTAATTTTTAATAAATATTGTGTATTTCTTTTCGAGCTTATTACTTTATTACTTTATATTGTCTATCTGTCAAAAAAATTCTATGATTTATATTTCCTTTAACACATCTCTCTGATTCATCTCAGTTGAAGTACAAAGTTTTTTTTGACTAAGGTAGGAAGCTTTTGAAAGAGATTATCTCAGGTAGTAGAAAAAAAAAAAATCTTTGCTTCCCTCTTTAGTGACCTCTATCTTATCCTATTTACTTCTCAAACAAATAATATAATACAACAAAATGTGTTCCTGTTGCATATAAGTTCTCGAAAAATAAATAAATCTTACTGAAATTATAGCAAGTATAGTATGTCAAGATACTTATGGGATACATTTTCTTCTTTTGTTTGCAGTAGTACTATGTAATTATCTATTGTCTTCATTGTATGTAGTGTAACTTTCTGTTGAGATATTTTCACCATATCCTGATTATCTAAACAATCTACCTAAAAACCACCAACATAATGTTCATGCCTTTTTTTAAAAAGACCTATTGCTATCTTCCAATACAATCTTAGTTGAATCAATAACGATCATAAAATTCTAAGTTCATCAATTATAACTAAACAAATTTCTAACATTGAAAATGTTACAAAATCTTCCTTCAATTAACTATAAGAAAACCTATCCTTAAAAGATTTTTCAAATGTTTCAAAAAATATTGTACGTATTTCAAAATTATTCTATAAAATTATATAAACTATAAATAATGCCTCCTTAGCATACTAATTTAAATGTATTTCTTATCGGCCGATCCCTTGCACCTTCTTCTGGTGCAAGTGATAATTACATATTTAGTGTCAAATTAGATTGGTACATTGCATTACAAAACCACTTCAATCCAAAAGTACTGGCAAAACAACTAAATTGCAGACAGCATTGTTTAAAATAGACATAGGAAGTAAATGATTGCAAATAAAGACAAATGTGAACCGTTCTCATTTTATAGTACAAATTGTTCATATAACATTTTTACAAAGAACATGATAATAGATAAATAGGAGATATTTTCCACAGTAAATAAGTTAAATTGTGATATTACTATTAGAATTACACAGTTGAATCCTATCAAGATTACACAGTTGAATCCTGATAGCAATATCAGAACATATCAGGACATGCCAATAATCATATAGATCCAAGTAAGCACAATGAGTATCAACTGAATGTGATCCAGAACCAGGAAATAATAAAACTCAATCAATTTATATAAGAAACACAAAGAAAGCAACAATATTGATTGGAGACGATTAACACCAGGCTATCCGATAATACAATTTCCTCTTGGATCGCCAAGGGCTATTTATGTGATTTTATAAAACGAAAAAACTATCAATATCCATTAATGACCAGGAGAGGTCAGTGGAACTAAAAAGAAAACTGAACAAGGAACAGACCTCCAAAACAACTAAAACTTCAAAAGAAATTACATAATCTACATTAAAATATAGAAGAACGCAGAATGTAACGAGTTGGGAGAGCTAATTGCTAGTCTCATAGAGATCTTAGGGATAAGACTAGGGCGGCCACAGAGAGATTATTAGGGCACAACAATTATCCTTCTGAATCAACAGGAATGTGGACATCTCTGTATCTGCAAACATATGGAGCATGATGACCAAAATAATGTCCTGCCCACCTGCCCTCATCAATGTAGCTTGCATTCCACACAGAGGCATACAAAAACATGGGTTTGGAAGGAAACTTCTCTCCTTCCTTGGCTACATCACTCCTCACAATCTTCCCATCAATCAACCATTCAATCCTTTCAGGTCCCCATCTGATAGTATACTCGTGGAAGTCCTCAGAGCAATCAAATCCAAGCTGATGAATCTGTTCCCTGTTCCCAGAGCCCTCTGTGTAAAAGTTAGTTTGTACAATTCCCTTGTTCTTGCCTAGAAATTCAAAGTCAATCTCATCTTGGGTTTTGTCTCCCTCGAGGGATGAGAGATAAAAACTGCAATTCAGTCCACTGGTGTCTCCATCTGGGCACTTAATTCTTGAACTGAAACTGCCGTATTTGTATTTCCTCAATGTTCTCCATCTTGCTCCTCCTCTCTCGTCAAATGTGATGGCAATTTCTTCTTCCTCGGGCTTGTGATGGCAGACCTCAGGGGTGTAATCCACTGCAATCTCTCTCAGCCTCATTGTTTCATAAACCAATGAAGGAGCTTTGGCTAGGGCAAAATCTTGAGATGGGCAGCTACCCAGATGGGTGTTCTCTGCATTCTCATATACCTTGCAATGGGAAGCTGATGAATCTGCAGATGCGTCCATGGCTAAAGGTGAAGGAATTGAAATGAAAAATGACAAAATCAACCAACAATGAAATGCGCCCAAAACATTGATCGCACCCTGCCTGTCGCCTGCATTATATGGAGATGCGTTGATCATATCTCAAAAGCTGTACATGCCAGGTCATTTAGCATTTATTAAATTGTTCGATCTCCCAACTTAGCAGCAAATTTCTGAATTTTTTTGATCTGTGTGTTTGTGAATGAATGTGGAAATGGTAAGGGTGACTTGTATTGGAGGGAAGGGTGCTCTATCAACTTTGAATGTAGTGTGGTATAGGAAAGGCATTTTGAATCTAAAAAGTTCTCCATATGAGTAGAATTAGGATATGCTTAAAGGAGGTTATTATTTAAAAGTCATTTAGCATTTGTAAACCTGTTCTCACATTTGAAAAAAAAACATTTCACCTTATGTGAATGACTGTGGAATGGTAAGGGTGACGTGTAGCTGAGGAAAGAATGCTCCATCAACTTTGAATGTAGGGTATAGGTAAGGTATTTTGATTTCACATTGCTATCCATTGAATATGGATATGTTTTAGGAAGGGGATTATTAGAATTTTTTTTTTATTTTTGTATAATTAGGAGAAGAGCATTATAGTCATTATAGTCAACTTTATGTATTTATAGATCTTAAATAGTATATTAGATTTCGATATTTTTTTTTTGTATGTGACTTAATTGTTTATAGCTATTCTTTTGGCTTATGGATACTAAAGATGAATGTTGTGATATTTGTCATTCATACAAGAGTAAAAAAATGGTCATTTAGAAGTGTCCTCTGATGCCTACTTAAAGATGTCCCAATAGCCTTGCCTACAAACCCCTCAAAATTGCCTATATTATCCAGAAATGCCCTAGTAGTTGTGTGGTGTGGGTATCAATAGAGTTGCACAACTCCTCCAATTAAAGTTGACAAATTTTAACTATTGAGGGCACAAGTGAACGACTACTGGTACGTGTGAAATTTATTAATAGTCTTTTAATTATTATTTTTTTGGTTTCTTTAAAGTTAGTAATTGGGGGGTTGGTTGAGCAAGGAGTGAACAACCATTGGAACATGGTCAGCTACTCGGTCTGCTCCCCTAATAGGTTTTATAAATTTCATATAAATAATTATTGCTAAAAATTTAGTTGAGAATTTTTAGGATTTTGATATTCTAAAGCATAATTAGATGGTTGATAGATGCATATATAAATAGTCGTGTTTGTCATACTTTGTTTTTAATCACTTAACATATCCTTAAAGATTATATTTACATTACTAATATTATTTGTGTTTAAAAAATAGTCATTGTTTTATAAATTAAGAGCAACAATACTAGGGTGTTGGCCCCAAGAAAGGCCATAGACAAATAGGTTACTTATGACACACGAACCAAACAAGTCATTAACAACTCACAAGCCAAAAAAGCCACTTATAGCATAGAAAACAAACTACAAACAACACATAACAAGAGTGGGGCACACAAACAACCAAACTCAAACACTACATAGTAACTACTTGGGCAAGATCCAAGAGAGGGAAACACCCTCATCTTTAAGAGACCTTAAAACCCCAAAATCTCTCCACCTAAATAGAAGATGAAAGTAAAGATCTTGGTAGACAAACAATCTCCACCTCCAAGAGAGACATTAAATGGTCAAATAGGTGTATTCACACACTCTCCACCTCCATGAGAGAGGGAACAACCAATGAGAAAATATTTGAAACCCCAAACTAGAGCCCCATGATTATAGCCACTAGACTAGGGCCACCACCAAACTTGCAGAAACAACATCCACCTCAATAGGATTGTTATGAATGCTGGTATAAATCAAGTGAATCCACATCAACAGGAGCCTTTGGAGTAAACATTGGGCTATGTCCAACCAAGCCCCCAAATTGGGTTCCCCATATCACAACCTTCGAACCAGGACCATCACCTAATCTATAAAAGAAACATCTACCTCTATAGGACTGTAATGAGTGTAGGAATAGACATGGCAATGGAAGACCCACCCATTGCCAATAAAATGAATATTAGTATAATAATGCTCTAGGCCTCCACAAAAGGGAGAGAACACTATACCAACAAAACTATTCCTACTACCATATCAAATTGAGCAAGGAAACCAAGGGGTGGCCTGCATCAAAGGATCTTCATCAACCTCCATCAAAGGATCTTCCTCAAAATTTTATAGGGTAACTATAACTTTTAGATGACATTTAAGTTTATAGAGTTTATTAAAAGTTGGATTTACACACCCTTCTTGCTTGCAAAGACTAAATCGTCCACCTAAATTGAATGTCTCCTTAAAAATATTTTTTATTAATTTCAAATTTTGAACTTCTTTAAAAATAAAACAAGGCATTGACAAGCCTCACCCTTTACCAAAAAGGCTTGGTATCAGCCTAAAAGTTATTTTACAAGTAATAATGGATGGATAATACATCTTTAGTTCCTCATAAACCAAAACAATAACACCAATATAATATTAAAACCCCTATATAATGTATTTTCCTTGTTATTTAGTGTATTCATTCCTAATAAGACATGCTAGGATCACTAGTGTCCACAACATTGCAAGATTTGGAAGCTCCACCTTTATATATAATTACCTTAACTTTGTATTTCCAATAATAATCATAAAACATGCACTCAAATGGGACCACATGCCTTTTGTGATGCAAAGCAGGGGATTGGTAACTTACAGTGTACAACCCAACTAAACAATAACCAACTTCCTAGGAGCATGGATGAACCTACTTCTTTCACAATTAGGCCTATAGCCTAGTAGCTCCCATGAAGGGGTCAATTAATATAATTCCCAGCCTCGACTTCATATCCACAATCTGAGACCACTTTTGGATACCCTTTTGGAAGTTTAACAACATATCAAGAAATGAGGTGGGGTTGTTTTGGAATAAATGACTCAATAATTGACTGGTAATCTAAAGTAGGCCTAATTAGTACAACATATTGAGTTTTTTGGGCATACTTTCTTGTGCAGGCCTCTTGGGCTAAAAAAAAACATTTTGGGATCCTTTTGGCATTTTACAACATATATAAAACTTGGGTAAGGTTACTTTGGAGCAAAGGCCTCATTAATTGACTGGTAACCTGCACATATAGGTCTAATCAGGCTTGTTTGAATGACTGCCAACTAGGTTTCCACAACCTAGACCTCAAAGCTCCCAACCACTAGCCCAGAGCTTTCCTACAAACCCTCACCCCTATGCAACTTATTTATGCCAAAACATAGTGTTTCCTAACTAGGGCATCAACAAATTGATATCAAACTTCATCCTCTGCTCCTGCAACTTTGAGAATATGAAATTATACACAAAAATCATTCATCCCACCAAGTTACAAATTTTTCTACCAAGGCAACCAAAAGAAAACACGTTTTCTTCTTCCAAACCCTCAAAACCAAGGGTTTTTAGACCATTTTCGGTAAATTGGCCAAACTTCTTTAAATATTAATGAAACTGGATGGCCCCACTACTAGTAGTTAGGTAATTCAATGCTCTAAAGAAAAAAACTAGTTTTAGACTATAAGGAGGTAGTACATGTCGGTATAAGTCTCTATAACAACAAAAACACATATAGAAAGTGCAGGTAAATAGAGTAAAACTATATTTCTTTGTCTCCAAAATACCTCCAATCCTTTGTTCAGGTTTTAAAAGGTATATTTAAGCCTTTTCCAACTGAAAACAATTGACTCTTAACGTCCCTTACATCATTTGATTCTTCATCTTCCTTACATAAAAAAATTTGCAAAGTTGCAAAGCAATGTTTGCCACAGATTACAAAACTTGACTAAAACGTGACAACCCTATCTAATATCGACCCCCACACAACTTATTACATTGAAAATGGTATATTATGACCTTATTACATCACATTTAGACTCAACAACATAAAAAATTAACCTTAGACCAAAATTGCACATCTTAACTTGGTGCCTCTACACCATACACCCAGAAAAAAAGAAGAATTCAAGTCACCTTGAGGACTGTGCTACAATAATTCATGCTTGAACACATCTTTGCTTTGTTCTCCAAGTGTCTTTACATCTGTTAAGTCTTTCCATTGGATCAAGTACTGAAAAGTAACATTGGTCTTTGCGTTTGTGAACTCTTTGGCATCTCAAAACTTCTCCAACTTGAACAACCTGCTTGATGAATGTTGTCTGATCTTCTCTACATTTGGAACTTATGTTAAACCTTTTTGAGCACCTGCAAAACATACCTCTGCCATCTTTACCATGAACTATCTTCCTCTTTACTTTTGTTGCATGCTTGAACTTACCCATATACCCTTATAATTCACCCTGAATCAATCCACCTTGTTCCTTCATCTCTTCTTCATGTCTTGCCCTTATACTCAACTTGTATAATTCTTCAATGTATGCTTGCACATCCATGTCTTTTTGCTTTATATTTTGCAGCCTCTTGTATAATTGGATATTGTAGTCACTTGGTAGGAACTTCTCCCTAAGTGTTGCCACCATCCTATCCCAAGAGGTTATCTTAGACTTACCCTTTTCCACCTTTTTATCTTTCACACAATCCCATCAAAGTAGGGCATGTCCATTCAATATTGATTTTTCCACCTTCACCTTTTGGTCTTCTTGTACATCTTCACATTCAAAATGGTTATCCAATGCCCCTATCCAATCTAGGAGCTCTCTCCATCTAACCTTCCTCCATACATGAGAAAATCCACTTTTGCCTTAGAATCACTTCCTTTGATTGCTTTCAGGATTCTTTCTGTCCCCATATTCTTAGGATCCATCTCTCCTCATGAGATTCTCTTGTAGGGTTTTCATTCTCACCATCTTCCCCTTCCTCTCGGTCACTCTCATTTGTGGTGACCCTGTCTCTCCTTTGATTTGTTTCTAATGCTGCAAGTTTGGCCAAAATATCATTGCAAGACTCCCTCATCAACCTCAATTCCCTAGCAAGGGTTGCACTACCTTTTGGGGGCATCTTGTCCTTTCAAATTATAACTTTTCCTTCTTCAAACTTGAACATCTTTCCTTCAAATGATGAAAACCTAGGCTCTGATACCAATTGATGCAAAGCAGGGGACCAATAACTTGTTTTCAACCCAACTAAACAATAACCAACTTCCTAGGAGCATGGATGAACCTACTTCTTTCACAATTAGGCATGTGGCCTAGTAGCCCTCCTGAAGGGGTCAATTGGACATAATTCTTAGCCCTGACTTCATATCCACAATATGATAGCACTTTTGGATACCCTTTTAGAAGTTTAACAACATATTAAGAAATGAGGTGGGGTTGTTTTGGAACAAATGGATCAATAATTGATTGATAATCTGAAACTAGGCTTAATTAGTACAACAAATTGAGTTTTTTGGGCATATTTTCTTATGTAGACCTCTTGGGCTCAAAACAAAAATATTTTGGGTACCCTTTTTGGCATTTTACAAAATATATAAAACTTGGGTAGGATTACCGAAAGTAAAAAATCAAGACCAAAGAAAGGAACAATGATCCAAGAGAGTTAATTGAAGAGAAGATTGTTACCATGAGAAACACATAAACTTAGAGCAATCACCAAAAGAGCCAAGACAAAGAGACAATAAGTTTTGAAAGGGGAAAAATAAAGAAAAACCCCTTGTGAATTATGAATGAGGCAAAGTCTGAGAGAGAGAGAGAGAGAGAGAGAGAGAGAGAGAGAGAGAGAGAGAGAGTCATTTACAATAACAATGTAATGTTGAAATGAGAGAGAAGCATCTCTTAAATAAAGATGAGGAGAGGAGTTACAAAGCAACTCACAAATATATGAATGTCACCATTCATAATAGGTGTGTGCAAAGTGACAACATCCTCTAAAGGAGGATAAACTATTTTCCTTAATAAAAGAATTACAGAGAAATGACATGTCCACCTACTTGTACTAGAGGACAAAATACATGTAGGATACCTTGGTTTATCCTAAATTTAATAAATACAACCAAGGAAAGATTAACTATTCTAACACCCCCCTTATGCTTTACTTGGGGAGTTTACATCAATGGGTATCAACCCCAAATTTTTACAATGAGATTGAAACTTCTCTTTAGAAAGAGGCTTTGTCAAAATATCAGCAACTTGATCTCCCCCTTTGCAATAGATGAGTGACACTTTCTTGTTTTCAACTTGTTCTCTAATGAAGTGATGTTGGAGAGCAATATGCTTTGTCCTTGCATGAAAAATAGGATTCTTTGCCAAGTCAATGACACTTTGGTTGTCACAATACAAAGATGTAGGCTCTTGTTGAGGTAGACCCAAATCTTCAAGTAATCTTCTAATCCATAAAGCTTCTTTAGAGGCATTAGTACATCATTTATATTCAACTTCAGTAGAACATAGAGAAATAGAATGTTTCGTTTTACTTTTCCAAGAAATGACACCTGCATCAACAAAGAAACAATATCCACAAGTAGATTGCCCATCATTGGGATCTCCTAGATTTGAATCAGTAAATCCTTTTAAAGTAAAATCAAAATTTGTATAATAAAATAAACCAACATCAATAGTGCCCTAAAATTCTTTTTGCAACTTTGAAATGAGTTTGTTGAGGTTTAGACATAAATCTATAAACTAAACCTACACTATAAGCAATATCAAGTTTAGTAAGAGTTAGATAATTTAAACTTCCAACTAGTCTATACAAAGTAGCATCAACTAAAGGAGTTTTCATATCAAGCATTAACTTAGTTCCTAATTCACACGAAATAGAAACATGAACAAAATCATTCATTTTAAATTTTTCTAAAAGATCGTGAGCATATTTACTTTGAGATAGAAAAATACCCTTAGGGGTTTGCCAAATTTGCATTCCTATGAAATAATGTAAAATCCCTAAATTAGTTATTTGAAATTTTTGATTAAGTTGAAACTTAATATCAGAAAATAAATAATTTGAACTTGAAGTAAGAATCAAATCATCTACATATAAAATGATAATAACAATGCCATCTTCACTATATTTAATGTATAGATTAAGATAATTTTTACTTCTATTGAAACCTTGATAAATAAAGAAAGCATTGATTTTGGAATACCATTCTCTAGGAGATTGTTTTAATCCATAGATAGATTTCTTTAATTTGCAAACTAAATGTTCATTATCTTCTTTAATAAAACTAGGAGATTGAGCCATATAAATTTCCTCATGTAAGTCACCATTCAGAAAAACACTTTTAACATCCATTTCGTGAATAGGCCAATTTATTTTAGAAGCTAAAGCAAGAACAAGTTTAATAGTAGGAATTTTAGCAACATGAGAAAATGTCTTACTATAATCTAAACCTTCAATTTGAGAAAAACCTCTAGCAACTAGTCTAGATTTAAACTTACTAATTTCCTTATTGACATTTAATTTTGTTTTGTATAACTAGTTGCATGAAACCAAATTCTTACCACGAGGTAAACTAACTAAATCCCAAGTTTTATTAGAAATCAAAGTGTCAAATTCTTTTTTCATAGCTTTTTGACAATGAGGTTGTATGTTAGCTTATTCAAATGATTTAGGATCATTAGTATTCATAATAGAAGACATCAAAGCATAATTGCAATAATTAACTCTCCTAGGTTTAAGTCCACCCATTTTAGCTATATAATCATCACTTTCATAAAGTAAATTTTTTAAACCAAATAGGTTGTCTCTTAGAAGTAATAGACTCATTACTAGAAGAAGAATCATGAGGAATAGAGTTAGTATTATCATCATCACTATCACTAGAAGAAATGGAAATAGATGCATTAGGAGTAGGGTTTAACGAGGCTGGTCCTCCACAACCACAACTTTACTTCCACTAAATTCAACAACTTGCATATTAGAACAATCATGTAGTCCATTTTATACAATACAAACATCTCTAGCAACTTGAACTTTGTTAGTAGTATAATTATAAACTCTATATCCTTTAGTTTTATCATCATACCCAACAAATATATAAGGAGAAGATTTAACATCTAATTTATGCCTCTTTTGTTTAGGTGTATGAACATAAGCAATTGAATAAAAATTTCTTAAATTTGTCAAATTGGTCTTCCTACCAGACCAAACTTTTTCAAGAGTTTTATCTTTTAAGTCTTTAGTAGGAGTTCTATTAATGAGATATGTAGCACAAAACTTATAATCCATATTTTTATAAAGCAACAAACATCTAGTCATTTCAACAACAGTTCTATGCTTCATTTCCGCCACACCATTTTGTTGTGGTGTATAAGGAATGGTAAGCTCATATTTTATACCAAAAGATTTCAAATATGAATGAAAAACATTATTAACATATTTCTTCCCATTGTTAGTTCTAAGAATTTTAATCTTAAAAGCAAATTGTCTTTCAACAAACATATGAAATTCAACAAGTATATCAAGAACTTGATCTTTACTATGCAAGAAATAGATCCAAGTACTTGAAAAATTATCAACAAAAGTAAGTGCATACCTAGATCCTTGGATGAAGTTATTCTCCATGGGTCCCAAAAGGTCACTATGAATGAGGGGAAACTTATGATATGCCCTCCAAGATTGACCACGTGGAAAGGGTTCCCTATGATCTTACCACTCATGCAACCAGTGCATATAATTTTGGAAGGAAGAATATTAGGCAATCTATCAACCATATTTGCTTTTTGCATCAAAGAGATATAATCATAATTCAAATAGCCAAGCCTTTCATGTCATACATTAAAGTCAATATTAGCATGTAATGAGTGCCTTGAAGTGACAAACTCATAAAATTTAAATAAGTTATCATTATCCATTTTGGCATTAGCAACAACTTTGTCAGTTTTAGGATCAATAACATAGCACATGTCCTTATGAAATTCAATCTTATAATCTTGACATAATTGAGCAACCGAAAGAAAATTGGATTTCAATTCAAGAACATAAAAAACATCATGCAATTTTCCATTAGGAACAGTAACATCACCAAAACCTTCAACTTTGCAACTATGATTTTTAGATAATTGAATTGGTATGTTTGAAGTAGCAGGATGCAAGGAATAAAAAACTTCTCCATGAGATGTAACATGTTGAAATCCACCACTATCAATAATCCACTCTAATGGGTTAGAAACATTATAACTAATGGTAAATGCACGACGGGATTCATTACCATTACTCTTCTTATGATGAGGCTTTTGATTATTTTGATTCATAGGCTTCGTATCATTTTACTTTTTAAAATAATTGTTTGTTAAATGACCATCTTTCCTACAATAGGTGCAATGGGGTTTTTTATTAGGACTATTCTTTTGATTATGATGATTGTTATTTTTGTTTTTGATTAAGGAAAACAGGTTTTGATGGGTTCCTAAAACCCAACAGAGCTATATAATAAAAACCTAGAGCATATAAACGTTAAGTATCAACCAAAATGAAACGGGCAGTCCAAACAAAACAGTCCCAGAAGAAACAGAAAGCCAGGGTCAAACCCCTAAAAAACCAGGAAAATAAAACCAGGGGCGCAAATCAGGCAATGTCTCTGAGAATCTCAGCAACACGCATCTCCAGCTCGGTCATTCTACCCGCAGCTTCTTTTAGGTTAGCTAGCTCTTTATTAGCTTCCTAGTTTTCCATCTTATTAGTGGCCTCTCTTGTCCTCTTCTTATTTCCCTCTTCTGGAAGCTTCTCCCTGTCACTAATCAACGGCTGATCCTCCTTATTCCCTCTTTGCTCCTCAAATTTGTCAATGATCACCTTAATATTATCATTTGAAGTCTTTAGTATATTGTAGCTTTGCTTAGCTATTTTGACCATTGAGTCTTCAATGCTTTCGACTCTTTTCTTCAGCTCGTTCACTTTGCTATCCAGCTCTCTATCCTCCGCAATGTTCTTGTTATTGTTAATTATGTTATCTTTCTCCATCCTATCCATTCTTTTTTTCAGCTCGTAGATTTCGTAGAAGGTCCATTTCGTGGTTCTGTAGCTATCAATGGCACTGTTTTTTGCATTGTTCAGCACGTCCATATGAGGATCCTCCCTCACATTATCACTAAGAATCACCAAAGCTGGATCAATTAACTCTTCCATCTAGATTCTTCCCTCCTTGTTCTCCTTAACCAAAGTCCTAACTATTTCTCTCTTTATCCCCATTTTTGTAGAGACCGTGTCAAAATTCCTCCAAACAACTTTCTTGTTTTTTCCAGTAATGCTGCAGGTGTAATGATCTTCCCCATATTCCGCAAAACCTTGACTCTGATCATCCTCCTCATTACCCCTCCCCTGACTATCCTCTTTTATGTCTCTCTCCTCTTGTATATTTTCCCGACTGTCCTGCCTCTCCTCCTGGGTTTCCTCCTTAATCCGATTCACTCTTTTGAACCTCGTTGCCCTCTTCCCTGAGCTTGCCTCCTCATTCTGAGCCAACAATTTGATTGTTATCTTCCTCTTTACTTCCGTCTTCCCCTGCTTCCCGCCTTGTTTCGTTTTTCCCTCTTCTCCAGAACTCTCATTCTCTGTTTCTATCCTATCCGCATTTTCGTTGTACTCCCTGTCAAAGGAGATCTCAATGTGTTGTTTTAAAGACTCCATTTTAACTCTTTTCTTCCCCTTCTTCGTCTGTAGAGGCTCTTCCTCCTCAGTATCCGAGTGCATATCTCGGCTGTCCTCGGTATCAGATGGGACATAATCCTCACCAGAACCCTCCTCAAAATCATTATTTCCCTCCTCCATACATTTAATTTCCTTCCCCATAGTTTGAGCTTTAAAGTACTCATAAATTAACAACAATAAACCCTCATGGAAAGCTGGGTTGCTAATGTATTTCTCCTTATAGTCATTAATGTTTTCATTGATGGACGAATATAGGAAGAAAGGAATGGATATCTTTGCCCCATACCTGAAATGGTTGAGTAGCACGAAGTGGTGAGTGCTGATGCGGTCAAATCTCGTATCCAGAGAGATAAATTTGATGATAGCCCACAACACGAATCTCCACAGTAGCTTGATTGAGCTCGGCTGGTAGAAAGTGCCCTTCTTCACAAGTGCTTTCTTTTCCTCCGCATTTTTAACAAAATCTGTCAGAGCTTGACTAGAAATCTTCCTATCCCTATAAAATTTCTTCCCAATGATGGGTATACTAGTCACAGCCGACACAATTTCCTCTGTCACCATGAAATCCACCCCATCAATTTTCACCTTCCCTTCATTCCAGCTTTTCACCATCATCTTCGTAACTGAGGGCTTCCACCCATGAAGACGCTCAATGAAGGTAGTCACTTCACCCTTTTTCAAAATCTCGCAAACCTTGGATCTTAGTCGCCATTTTTCCGTTTCCTTCTCTGATTCCCTCTTGTGCCTTTCACCCACCATCTCTGCAATATCTCTGCCTCCTCTGTTTCTGGTATAATTCCCACTAAAAGCCCTCTGTTTCCAAGTGATATTGAGTTGATGTTTCGAGAGACTTCTTTTTGCCTCGTGAATGCTATAATCAATTTTATGCCTCCAAGTGTGCCGACGAGACCATAAAATGATAATCCCTCCGCCTCTCCCGTACTTGCACAACATTCGATGATTCTTCCCCCATTTGTCATAACTCTTCATATTTATCATTTTATAACTCCGAGTATGCCCGGAACCCAATCACTTTCAATGATACCTAAGATTTTCGGCGGTAAATTATTTCCGTCATTCCACCTTTTAACTCCCTCACTCTTGACTCCCATATTTTTCAGCCTGTCTGCCACCTGGTTGGCTTCCCAGTATTCATGTACCACATGGACCTGATCAAATGTTTTGAGGATTTCTCTGCACTCCCCAATTATGTTCCCAATTGTCCATGCAGGCTTGTTCTTTTCATTTATGCAATCTATGATGTTCTTTGAATCCCCCTCTAACCACAAATTCTTGATCCCCATTTCCTGGGCTAGCCTTAAGGTGTGGTGTGCCACACTCACCTCATAATGATTGTTATTTTTGTTATGATAGAGCCTAGAATTAAATTTGTTATTGGAATAACTATGATGATTATTATTTGATATAAATTGATTTTGATATTGATTTTCAGACATAAATGCATGTTCATTAGATTTAAGAGTACCAAATTGAATCAACTTTGTTTCATCTTGACGCAATAAAGTTTGAAAAATGATATAATTTAATTGAGTAGCTAAACTAGGAATCACAAGATGAGAATGCACATTAGTAATAATATGTTGAAATTGCCTAGGAAGAGATTTCTTTAAAATAATATGAATTAAACAGATATCAGCTAAAGTGACTCCTAAACCATTTAACTGACTTTTAATGGAATCAAATTTTACCAAAAAATCATCCATAGATTTAAAATCAGTATAACTGAGATCCTCCAATTGATCTTGGAGTTGAATCTTTCTTGTTACATTAGGGCTATCATAGGTGTTTTTAAAAATATCTCATGTTGCATGTGTTGTAGTACAATTAGCAATCAAAACATATAATTCAGGACTCAAACAAATTCCAATTAGGCCAAGTGCTTCCTCATTTTTAACATTCCAAGCGCCTATGTCATCTTGAGGAGTAGTGGTAGATGGAACAGAAGTAGCATTAGTAGCAACATCTAACATATGTTTAAAATGGAAAATGAAGGAAATCTGCATTTTCCAAGCATGATAGTTAATATTGTTTAATTTAATCTCAGGAATAAGAGTAGACATAATTGCACAATAACATAAAAATAATGAGAAAAAACTTTATGATTAGAGAATAATGAATAAAAGCAGTGATAAACGAATGTCAAATAATGATAAAATGGAATTTAACACAATGTTAATAAAGATTTGAATTGATTAAATAAACATTTAAAAAAGTTTAAATTTTTGTTAAAATGGTTAAAAACTATTAAAAAATGAAGTAATACTCTTATTTTAAAAACTATTTAAAATAATGCAATTAAACTATGTAAAAAACATATGATTTAAAGTATTTTAAAAGTGTCAAAATAATACAAAACCGTTCAAACTAATAAAAGGATATGATTACCTGTAGAAATGGGATTGGAGCGTAGGAAAGGTTGAATATGGCAGAGTTGGGAAAGAAGTTGGAGTAGAAACATTATGTTTTGCATTGGTGGGAGCGAAGGAGAAGAGACGTTATGTTGGGTGGAGGGTAGGGTAAAACGGAGAGATAAACAACAAGGAGTGAAATAGACAATGTTTGAAGCATCTTTGACAAGAGCGGTTGGAGCTTCAGAAAAAGAATGGAATCCCACTCAAAAGACAGAGACAATGTATACAATTTCAAGACTGGGCGACGTTTGGGAGAATACGCAAATTGAAATCTAGTATGGGAGAGACTAAGGGCCGCATTTTTTCTACTTTGAACCTTATGTGCTGCTTGGATTGGAGAGACAGAACGTGGTGAGACTGCCTCTTTCTTACTTGGGGCATTTTCTACCGAATTGTTGTGGGGTTCAGCCGTGGTATAAGGTGAAGCATATTGCTTCTTTTTAGAGTTGGAAAGCAGTAAAGAGCGTCTGGGTGAAGCGTTTCATTAAAGGCAGAAATGATATGCAAGGTGGAGGTAATCCAGAATGCTAGTTGACTGTAAATATCCAAAACGTTATTTGAAGTGGTTATGAGGTTCTCGCAGAGGGTCAGGTGCTACCAAAAACAACTTGCAGACATAAGAAATGTATGGAATATCCCAACCTGCAGATTATAATAGAGCTTCCAGAGGGACAATAAAAAAGATATTATTTATAAAAAAATAGAGATTTAAACAACTTTTGATTAAGATAAAGCTGCAAATCAAACATTGTTAGAACATAGATGGAGTTAACCTATAGATGAAACTTATTAAATATTGATTAGTATAAACCTGCAAAGAAACTGAGAGATAGTATTATATCAATACAGATACACAGAAATAGATGAGAGACCTGCAAATAAACTCGAGGAAAAGAAGAAAAAAAATTGTAACCTTGCATTTGCAATACTGAGGTTAAGTTATTTTTAGAAATTAAAAAATATAGTAAAATCTTTGGCGCCAACCCTTCCAAAGAGGGTTAGTAACAAAAATATAGAAATTAGAAAATCGTTCAAGCACAAATGAGTTAAGAAATGACTTCAAGCTTCTCTTTCTTCAAGAATGTCTCCAAAACAAGGTGTGCTCCACAAAATGGTAACCTTCAACAACTTTCACTCAAACAAGGATTAGTAACCTATGCTCTGATACCATGAAAGGAAAAAATCAAGAGCAAAGAAAGGAACAATGATCCAAAAGAGTTAATTGAAGAGAAGATTGTTACCATGAGAAATGCATAAACTTAGAGCAATCACCAAAAGAGCCAAGACAAGGAGACAAGAAGTTTTAAAAGGGGAACTCATTTACAATAACAACATAATGTTGAAATGAGAGAGAGGGACATCTCTTAAATAGAGATGAGGAGAGGAGTTACAAAATAACTCACAAATCTATCAATGAAACCATTCATAATAGGTGTATGCAAAGTGGCATCATCCTCTTAAGGAGGATAAAGTATTTTCCTTAATAAAACAATTACAAATAAATGACACGTTCTCCTACTTGTACTAGAGGACAAAATACATGTAGGATGCCTTGGTTTATCCTAAATATAATAAATACAACCAAGGAAAGATAAAATATTCTAACAGTTACTTTGGAGAAAAGGCCTCATTAATTGACTTGTAACTTGCACATATAGGCCTAATTAGGCTTGTTTGAATGGCTCCCAACTAGGTTTCCACAACCCAAGCCTCAAAAATCCCAACCATTAGCCTAAACATGTAACAAATAGTGTGCCTAAACATTTCCAACCATTACAAACCACTTTCCAAGGGCTTTCCTACAAACCCTCACTCTTATGAGACTTTTTATGCCAAAACATAATGTTTCTTGACTAGGGCATCAACAAATTGATATAAAACTTCATCCTCTTCTCCTGCAACTTTGAGAATATAAAAGCATACACAAAAATCATTAATCCCACTAAGTTACAAAATTTTCCACTGGGACAACCAAGAGAAAACACGTTTTCTTCTTCCAAATCCTCAAAACCAAGGGTTTTCAAACTATTTTCAGTAAATTGGCCATAACTTCTTTAAATATTAATGAAAGTGGATGTCACCACCACAAGTAGTTAGGTAATTAAATGTTGTAAATAAAAAAAAACATTTTCAGACCATAAGGAGGTCATACACATCTGTACAAGTCTATGTAACAACAAAAAAACCAATAGAAAGTGCAAGAAAACGGAGTAAAATGTTATTTCTTTGTCTCTAAAATGCCTCCAATCCTTTTCTCGAGCTTTACAAGGTATATTTAAGCCTTTTCCAACTGAAAACAACTGATTTTTCATTAGACACCTTACTAACTTCTTTTTTATATTAACAAGACCATTTTTAAACAATAATTCTCTTGTTTTGTTTTTGATTAATATAAAAAAAAATCTATTTGTTCAACAAATTGGAAAGGTCAGGTAAAAGATGTTTTCTTTTGTCAATAATTTGATAGGTTCTTTTTTTTGTTCAAGAGAAACCTCTATATGGGGGTCATGTTAATTCTCTAATGTTGTGACCAATTTGGTCCTTTTGTAGAAGATAGATTATTAACAATGTTAGATTTAGTATGGGCAACATTCCATAGAATAGCAGTGGTCAATTCTTGTAACCCCCTATTTTAAGAGCATACTTATTATTTTAATATTGTTGAAAGGATTAGGATTCCTTGGACTCTTCTTAGGCTCATTATCACTCTGCATAAGAAAATTATGTTGTTGAAACTAGAACAATCCAAGGAATCATATTAGCTTGGCATCTATAAAAAAAATTTGCAAGGACTATTTCAAGGTTATCAATTTATATGTTATAATAGCATTCATGGCCAAAACTCAAGAATTTTTTCTCCACGCAAGATTGTGGAATAGATTATGCATCAATTTGATAAAGTTAAGTCTACCAAAATAACTTATATTCCTTGGTTATTATCAAAATAATTTAATTGTTTTATAGGAGATGAAACATTTTCGATATTAGGGTGGGTATCAATTACCTATTATTATTTTAAATATAAATTTTTCTAACCTAAGGGTAAATAGTTTCTAGACCTGGATTCACATTTGTTTACAAATTTAGCATGTGTCATTGCTAAGTTTGTCAGCTATTTATTGAATATTGTTAAGTTTGGGTTTTGGAATAGGGGTTATTTAATGTCGGTTAATTAACAATATCAACACTATTAGTTGTAGGTATATGTTATCAACCAAATTTTGCACTCTATTAAGCTCTGAAGCTTAATAATCTGGCATACCATGGGATTCACTTCTGCATGTGGGATATACAATAACATAAATGAAACCTCTGGGTTCTAGGCCGGTTCCTATTGGATAATCACCTTTTTTTAGACTCGTATTAAACCTTGAAAGAAAAAGGGATAGAAAAATACAGGAAAGAACTGAAAAATAACATAAAAATGTAGACCTTCTGTCCTACTAGGTGATACACCAAAATGCTATGAATCATAACCTTACACAACTAAGTGTTGGTTTGGTATAATCTGACTTAAGGGGAAAGTACGAATTCTCTATATAGGCTTGCATAAATGTTTCACAGTAGGGTTTGAAATGAAACTATTAAGGAAACGAAAATTTCACTCAACAACCTTCACAACATAACATATACTATAACCTGCAAACAAACATACACTCCAACAAATGGGTACCTAAATGAGACAAGATAATAAGGAATGATAACATTCACAAGACTACCTTTATCAATCACCTATAATGTACTCAGATATGCAGAAAAGAGAAAGAAGACTTGAAATAACTCATATAAAACTTGCTCCAAAACTCAGTTACTGTAAATTATGCTTCAAAATATTATTTACAGGCACATGCAAAAAACTCCTTAAGGACACACAACTGTCACAAAAGTCTCTTCTGCATAATCATAACTAATTCTCCAAAGAGACTCAAAAGGCACTAAGTACAAACTCTTCAACCACCAAGCGTCAGATGCTAGAAAAAAAGGCCCCAAAAAGGGGTCTAGAAGCCATGGAAGAAGGAAAATTGATTGGAAAAAGTCCTCATAACCATAAAGGAACCTTAAATGCCCTTGAAACAAGTCTAAGAAATCTCAACAAGCTCATAAAGCCCCTTCAAAACCCAAGAATAGGTCTCATTTCGGAAACACTCCTAAAATCCCTCCAACATCTCCTAAATATGCTCCAAAGCTCATAGATGCTCTCCTTATGTCTCCAAATGGTTAGAACTTCCAAGAAGAAGTCTTTAAAGCTATTAAAAACACCCTTACCTCTCCACCCCCGAATTATTATTGATTCCTCCTAAATATTTTAATAATCATTAATTGATTTATAAAATACATCAAGTAATGATTATTAAATTACATAGATTTCTCAATAAAACAAAAACAAAGACAAAATATTATATTACTTAATAATATAATCATATATTAATGAAATATATTATTATATTATTAAGTAATCTAATAACATATGTATTAAAATGTCATCAAAAGGCATTGACAACGGACTTGAAAAAACAATGCAATGTGTTTAAGGGCGACATAAAGCCCAACCCTAAAACACATTGCATCATTTGATCTTCTTTGCTTTGAGTGAGAATGAGGGTTTGAGTTGCGAGTCGCCGCCATGGATGGAGATATTCTGCCTTCTTAAGCTTCCTCATCACTGTTTCATCCACAAAACTCTGCAAAGCTTTGTACTACTCAATGGTGAGTGCATACTATGACCCGAGCTATCTATTCTGAGAAAAGCGTTGAACAAAAAGATTTTAAATGAGTGTTTTTCTCCTTTTGTGGTTGTATTTGAATGAAGAGACCTTTCGTATGTCGGGACTTTCCCATTTTTCAAACAATCTTTTCTTTACTGGTCGTCATTGAGGAAGTTGAGTGATTGATGCAAAATCAATTTCTGTAAATATCTCCTTATTCGCGAATGCCAGAACGTGTCGTGCCTACTTCTTTGCACACAAGGAACCTTTAAGTGTTTACAAATAAAAACCCATTATGGTTGTAGTCCGCAACTCTCATTCCCGTGCATTTTATGCTTAAGTTATGTCTTGTAAAATATGTGCTTTATTCTGTTGCAAGAAAAAAGAAACGTGGAACAATTTCTCTTTAAATCACCGTTATGTTTATGCAAAAATTTGTGGCTCCATTTGCAGGAAAAATGATGGAATTTTGGCCTTTCTTGTCCGTAAACTTCAAACGAAGCTCTTTCTTTGCATTACCCTGCTGATGTGTGGCTTGTTTTCCTTGAGACACTTTTACCCTCCTCTGGTAGTAGAAGAAAAAGGCCACAAGTTGTTCATCTTCATACTCATGTTTTTGTTGCTCGACCTTTTGTAATTGATGTCATTGTGCATTATACTCATGTTTTTGTTATGAAACTGTCTTTGGCTCCATTTTCTCTTCGTATGGTTATACTCATTGTTTGGGATTTGAAAACTCGGTGCATTCACATGGATTATCTGTAGCTTGCCATTGATTACTCCTTTTGTATCACTGATAACCATGGAAGAAAACTCAATTTCCAACCATTTTTTGAAACACTCAAACATCTTGAAGATCATTAAGGTTGTCTCATGGTCTCTAGCAATCAAATTTAGCGACTTGGATTTGCCCTCTGTCATATTTTGTTTCTTTGAGTGAGATCACTACTATGAGTAGTTGCTTTGAATTAATCAATTAAGAGTTTTTTTTGGTTACTGGGTAAGTGAACAAAGACGGGGGATCAAAAAGGGGGTATAAGATGCCATTTTTTTTCTAAAATCAGCAAACTCTGAACTTCAATGAGAAATTGAGGATAGTTACACTCAAATTTTTAAAATGTGACAAAAACAAGAGTTGTTCTACTCCAAATCTAGTTTCTAAACTACTAATTTATTTTAGAAATGGTGGATATTAAGACCCTCAAAAAGGGGAAGCACAAAAAGTGGTCCTGTTTTTTGTGAAAAAACATAACATAGCGTGTGGTGTGCTCCCCCTAAAATGATAATTTGTTTTTTTTTTTAAATTCATCGCTCCGGTGAGAAAATAGCTAACACCACCTAGTTTATCCTGGATTTTCTACTAATTTTTTGATGAAAGTGTGATTTTTTGCCATTTTCCAAAGTGGACACATCCTGAAAACGTGAAATTTTTGTGTGCTCCCCCTAGAAATCATTGAAAACTAATTGAAAATCAAAACTTCTTTTTTTTTTAAAGTGTGTAGAATGAAGTCTAATTTCTAAAAATGTATTTTTTTTCAAAATTCGATGAACGAGCCAAAATCTATGCACAAATGAATACACATTGGTTTTTGACAAAAATCAAACGCACTTAGAAAAGAAATTAGAGATGAAAAAATTAGCATAATGAGAATTCAAAATAAATTACATGGCTAGATAGTTATCAGAGAGATCTACAATATCATGTCGTCTGATTTTATCGTTATTCAACCACATGCAAACCTGACCGGGACCACACAAGAAAAAATGTTATTTTTTCTAAGTTTGCTGGAAAACATGTCTCAGACCTGTTTGAATCCTCCAAGCCTTTGGATTGGAACTCCAAGGCAAATCCAAGCCTTAGGCTTGGTAAACGTCAATGTCGTTAAAAGAACGCATGTCGTATAGGGCACACACGCTATGCAAATTTATGGTTTACATAGCGCATGCGCCCTATAGCATGTGTGCCCTATAGCGCATGCACCTTATCTAAACCATAAACACTCCCTAAGAGAGAGAGAGAGAGAGAGAGAGAGAGAGAGAGAGAGAGGAAGAGAAGGTGAGAGAGAGGG
>MU225845.1:1492923-1522811 GCA_018584345.1 Thuja plicata
CTAGTGTGTCCACCTCCACATGTTCCTTCACATTGGAAGGAATACTAACATGATCCACCTATGGCTTGCCACTGGGCAACCTAGGTGCATTAGGGTCACGACGTGCCATAGGTCTATCAAATGATGACCCCCCACCTCTACCCCGAGACTCTAGAAAGTCAAAATAATTTGGCACCTCCTTCAGGACAAACTCACAATAGATTTTCCTCAGGAAATAGATAGGAACCTCATGATTGTTACAGGGAGGGGAATTAAAGAGCATCCACCATCTATCCCAAAAGTTTGTTTTTATATCTTCATTCAAGCACCAATGAATTGAGAACCTCCTTGTTTTAGTTTTAAGAGTTTCAGTTTCCCCTGACTTTTTGAAGAGTTTGCAAATGTCGTCTTTTGTGATTTCTTTCTTTTTTATGCCCTCATATGATAATTTATTTGCATAGTATTGTTTTTGTTCTTCTTTATTGTCGTGCCATAAATTTAGTTGCCGACTAACTAAACCTACTTGGGTCAAGATTAATTCTAATGATTTTGAAAGTGTTGCCCTTCTAGGATTTGTACCAATAGAATCTTTAAACCTCCTAATTAAAGATTCTATTTCTATTTTCCCTCTTTCTATTTGGTTTATCAAATGTTCATGTGTTCCATGAGGATGTTTCTCGATTGGTGGAGGCGGATGGGATTCATTTTCTTGGTTATTTTCAACATCCATTTGTTCATGAGGAGAAGATGGAGGGTTTGGTTGAGGGTTTTCTGTGGGGAGATCATTCCTTCTTGCTAATTAAAAGAAAATCTATTTTAAAAGTCTAATTAAACATAAAATTAAAGACAAGAAACTTTGATAATAAAATTTGATTGAAAACTAAAAATTAAACCTAAATTCAATACAAATAAGGTACATGGTTGTAGAATCACTTATGTCTTCTTCCGGTTCGGCCTTGATGACGTCCTGGAGCCAGTTTTTGCTTCAATTTGATAGAGCAAAACCCACAATGAATCACGTACGCGCTATTTTCTCTGATTTTTTGGCTAGCTGTGGGTTTGGGCAAACAAAATGAGCCACTTTTTTGGCTTCCCTAACTTTATATAAAACCATATAGGGCGTGCGCGCTATAGCACGCACGCCCTATGGTTTAAATTTCCCAAGCCATAGGGCGTGCGTGCTATAGGTCGCACACCCTATAGTCTACATGCCCTATGTGTGTATGGGGGACCAAAAAGGTATTTGGCACCTTTTTGGTCCCCCATCTTGGTGCATATACTCTAGTATCTCTGATACCCTTACTATGTTGTTTCTCAACAACCATTAATGATAATGTTTCTCCACTATTATCACTGCAATGAGTTCTTGACTATAATGTTCTGATAACAATTTTAAGAGAAATCACAGGCACCAATTTGTAACATTCAACTTACTACTTCTAATATAATCTTGTTGTTCTTTAGATTGGATTTCACTATCACCTTCATGCTTGATCACTGTGTTTATAACATTCTTCAAATATCTTTCAATGATAGAGCTTCCTCCGTCTCATGAAAGTGAACAATACTTCTCTTTGTAGTGTCTAGGAATGTCTGAAATCATGAAACAATTTTTTTTTCCAATAGCAATCACGCTTTTAAAATCTATTCCTTTTTTGGGGTCTCCATGACATCATAAGAATCACCAGTAATCTCCACAACACTCATCCGATTACCAATTGTAGCCTCCCATCTTCCTTTCTTAGATCTACGTGACTGAATATAATGTGATTGTTTATGAGGTGAAGGCTATGCTCTCATTGGCTGAGACCGTGCAAAATGTCATTTTGATGTATTTAACATTTCTGATTGATTTTTCTCTGGTTAAACAATCAACATTTCATTGTTGATTTAGTGTTATTGTAGCATGTATTGTTGGTTATGTTGATGCTCAATCACTTAAAATCCATCACTGTTCTTTACCTTCTTGGTGACTGTTGAAGCACTTCTTTGATTTCCTAGGTCACTTTCCACTATCTGGCACTATTGTTGGTGATTCTAGGACTGTCATCCTATGTTCTTTATGATTCATAATTTGCAGATCCACACTCTTGTAGTAGATGTTTCAACATCTTTTGATGCTTCTATTAGCCATTGGGTTCCATAATTTTCCTCAAACATGACCATAGGGTATGTGACAAGTTTGAAGATGATTGACTAACAAAGAGGACTTAAGAGATTCTTAAGAATAATAGTTTCCATTTGTTGCATCCCTTAAGAGTTCTTATTTTCATTTGCTGCTCTTCAATACATATCTACTACATTGAATGAATATGACAGCTCCTTCACTATTGTTGTTGATGTATTTTTCTCTTTGGCATACATCACTGATCATTATGACACCTACTTTTTATAATATCTTTAACAACCATATCGCTGTTGTTCTCAGTCCTCCATGAGCATTTTTCCCAAAAATGAACAATAAAGTAAAAGGTTTCATATGACAACATATGTCCCTTTAACACTTTACTTTGCATAAAACTCTTTGAACAACGAATTGAATCTGTCAACAACTATAATGTTTTAAATTTAAACAAATCTGTCCCTTAAATAGTCTCTTTATAATTTCCTTCAGTTTACTTCTATAATATTGTTCATTCAGTAACCTTTGTCTTTTGTCCATGATTGAGATGTATGACTGTACTTATTTCCCTGCATAGCATTTATCTACATAGTGGTTGTGATAAGAAGATGCTCTTGATATCTGATTATGATCCATTGCTGCCCCAGGAACATTATGGCTGAAAATACCTCATCTCTTGATGCATTTAAAATATTGTTATGCATGATGTATGACACCTTTCATAATTGCACCACATTTCAATGATCTTTACTTTTGATTACTAAATCTCTTAATTGGTATTATAGGAAAACCACACACCTCACCATTTGAGACCCCAGTGTCTTCACCTATTACTAGGACGCTTTATCCATGCAATCATTTGTTCTTGAAAAACTTGCATCCATGCTTGCATGGATATAAGCATCCTACAATATATGGGGATACTCAACAAATTGAGGACCAACAACCTATCTTGGATACTATCCCAACAAGCCGAGCTCCACCCTTGTGGGAGCCTCATTTTACCCCACTTGTCGGGATTCAAACCTGTATCTGCGCAGTTAACAAACTTGTCAGCAATAAAAATTACTTTTTCCCTTTCCTTGTAAAGTTGTTGTGATCTTTCTTTTCTAACTTTTGTGCTAGCAAAATGGGCCTTGATGGTAAAGGTAGACAGGTAAAGGGTTTAGTTAATCACACATTGCTTATATCTTTTGGATCTAACAATCTATCTTTTCTCTCATGCAGGAGCTCGGGATCAGGACTAGAAAGCTCAATAGATAACCGCAAAGATTTAGCCCTCTTCTCAACCAGTCAACCCACAGGCAATAACTGGTTACCTTGACCTCTTATATTTCTATCTTTGTCATTACTTTTCTATTTTTCTTTTACAAAAGATAGAATAGGCTATACTGACGACTTGTGTGAGAATTTCTTTTAATTCAACTCATGATGTATAATACTTACTTAGATGAACACAGATTTAAAAATTTTGTAAATTCATATGAACAATAAATCTTTCGCCTTTTCTCTCATTCTTAAGTAATCTATGAAAGCATTACTTGAACAATAATAAAATGAAGATCAATAAATCCAATGCACCCCTTTAATTGTTGCACATAATGTTTATAAAACAAAATTTGCATGGAATATGAAATTTTTCAGTAACATTTTTGGCGATCTCTGTTGGATGTTTTCTTGCTAAACATAGGAAACCAATAGCTTTAGATGTATCCATTGGGCAATGAGTCATAAAAGGCACAAAACTCAAACTTTTGGGAAGCAGAAAACTGAAAATAGACCTATGTAGGATACTAGTTGAGTGCAGACTTATGACTTGTGGTATGGGATAGCTCCCCTATTATGAGTGATAGGTATGCACTCGGGTGGCATTAGAAATTGGTTTGTTAAGTGGTTATGAGAGACTAAATTTTACAACAACAACTCTCAACCGGTTAAATATGTTCGAGAAATATCATGAAATGAGTATGCATGATGTATGACAGGGAAATAGACACATGTTGTATATGGCAGATAGTCCTTTTATGAAGGTATCTCGAAGGTATATAACATGTTGAAAACTGTTGAGACCCACTAACAAAAACCATAGTGCAACAACACTTAGGGAAAACAAGAAAACCAAAAACCATAGTGCAACAACACTTTATTCAGAAAAACTAACTTAATTACAAGGCAGGAAATACCTCAAAGAAGGGTTTGACGTGAACACCATTGACTGGCATTGGCATGCTTTCTCCTTCAAGTGTTGACAACTGAAATAAATTATGCTCCTTGCATTCTGTTATCACAAATGGGCCTCCCCAAAATGAATCAAACTTAGTATGCTTACACGGTCTGCTCTTGAGTTCATCCCACTTGAGGACTATGTCTCCAACATTAAATTTTCTTGGTCTTGCTTTCCTGTAAAAACTCCTCTTGACCTGCATCTGTTGAAACTCCATAGTCTGCATAGGTTTGTGTCTACTCTCCTCCAACGCCATAAGCTAAGCATAATGTACTTGCAAAGAATCTCCCTCTTCAAAAAGAACAAGATGACTAGCAAGGTCCAAATCTAGCAACTCAATAGAAATAGTAAACGAGCCTCTTTTCCATAGACCAACATGTACGGAGAGTTACCAATTATCTTCTTAGGAGTAATCATTTCTAGCCAAAGGGCATCCTTCAACTTAGAGTGCCAATTCCGTTGATTATCTTGTAAAGTCCTCTTGATAATTCTAATCAAATTCTTTTTGGTGGACTCTGCCAATCCATTGCCCTGAGGGTAGTAATTTGAGCTAGTGCTAAGATATATATCATGTTTAATTTCCCAATTAGTCACCGTCAATCCTATGAAATCAAGTGCATTATCGGATATTATGGAATATGGTATTCTAAATCTGTGAATGATATCATCATAAAAGTTTAAAACAACAGTTTCATTAGCATCTTTTAATGTTGTTGCTTCTGTCCAACGAGTGAAATAATCAGTTGCAGTGATTATCCACTTATGTCCTGCACTAGACGGGGGGTTTATTGGACCTATAAAGTCAATTCCCCATTTCACGAATCGTTGTTCTAACTTGATTGGCTGCAAAGGTAAAGATGGCAACCTCTCTTTCCCTGCAAACATGGCACATTTCATACATTTCCTGACATTTACATGGCTAACCTTGGAAATAGCTGGCCAATAATAGCCAACCCTCGTGATTTTAAAAGCAATAGTCCTAGGAGAAAAATGACCTTCTGAAAGTCCATCATGAAATTCATACAAGACCTTTGCAATTTGTTTTGAATCAATGCACCTAAGAAGGACACCACTGTGATCTTTTCTATAAAGAACATCATTAAATAACACAAAAGGAATAGACTACATCCTATAATACCTTCTCTTTGTTGAATCCAGACCTAGGGGACACTCACTTGTCTTCAATAAATGAACCATATCGTGCAACCAACTTTCTACCCTATTACTATCCTCTACTTCATGCATAACTAGAGATGATTCCATTTGTTCTTGACCTTCTAAAGCTTCATCACCAATCATTTTCTCACAAAGGCCTTTACCCTTGATTAGATTAGTAACTTGTATATCCACGTCATACTCCATGACCCTTGTTATCCAATGGGCTCTTTCTCATTTAAGTCTCTACTAAGTAAAAACTCTTTGTCACTTGGGTGAGTTACTTGCAGATGCACCTTATTATGGGTCAATAAGTGCCTGAATTTCTTGAGGATGTTCAAAACAACAAGGACATGATTTTCTAGAAAGTTGTATGTTTTCTCATACTCCTCTAAAACTTTACTAGAAAAGGCAATGGGCTTCTCTAACCCCTCTGAATTTTGTTGGACCAGCATTGCATAAATAAATTCAAACCCCCCATATGCATATAGAATAAAATCCTTGCTGAAATCAGGATTTAGCAAGGCAGGAGCTGCTACTAAAGCCTCCTTAATTGTCTTTCCCTTCTCTCGTCCAATTAAAAGCTGCATTTTTCTTTAACATAGTTGTTAGAGGTCTCAAAAGATCATCAATATTAGGCAAGAAACGTCTAACAAAAATAATTATGCCTATAAAGGATTGCGACCCCTTCTTATGATGTGGTAAAGGTAATTCTAAAATGGTTGCAACTCTTTCAGGGTCCACTGTAATACCTTGTTTAGAAACAATATATCATAATAGCTTACCTTCATGTACTACAAACACACATTTCTTGGGATTAAGAGAGATTCCAACCTCCTTGCACCTTTCAAATATTTTCCTCATATGGTTGATATGTTCTGTTGCATGCTTAGAATAAACTGTGATATCATCAAGGTATACTAGCACAAATTTGTACATAAGGTTGCTAAAAGCCATATCCATAGCTTTTTGAAAATTTGCACCTGCATTTCATAAACTAAAAGACATCTTTCAGTAGGCCATGGTTCCCCATTTGGTTGTAAATGCAATTTTAAACTGATCTTCTTCATTAACCAGGATTTGGTTATATTCTAAATAACCATTCAGTAGTGAGAAACCTTCATAACTAGAAACACATTGAAGAATTTGTTCCATAGATGGCAAAGGGTGGCAATCTTTCAAGGATGCCCTATTAAGGTCTCTAAAATCAACACACAACCATAATTCCCCATTCTTTTTTCTTATAGGAACAAGGCTAGATACCCAACTAGTATGCTTAATGGGATATATAATGTCACTCTTATGAGTTTAAGAACTTCCTTATACATGAGCAGTTCCAACTTTGGGTTAACAGGTCTCTACTTTTACCTTATTGGTTTTGCATTGGTTTCTAATTCTATGGTATGTTGAGCAAGTGTTGGATTAAAACCTTTCAAATCCTCATATTTCCAAGAAAACATATCACCAAATTCTTGAAACAACTGAACATAAGATTATTTTTCTGAATATGAGCTTACCTTTCCAAACTTTAAACTCTTAACCGATTCTATCTCCAAATTGGCATAATGTTCTTGTTGGGCCAACGGGCTGGTCTTGCTCTTTCTTTCTTGGTCATCTGTGTTGAATATTGTTTCCAAGGTCACAAGACCTTTAGGAAACCTATTGGACTTAAGCTACACCACTTGATCATCATAATTTTTCTTCAGCCTATCCTGATTAGATACTGAAAAAATGTCCTCTTCAAACAAAAACTGCAGAATCTGTTCATCACTTTCAAACACTTGCCAATTGATATTATTATCAGGAACTGAAGGCCTAACAATAACTTTAATATGCTACTGTTCACAACCTTTTGTAATACTATTAGGAATATTAAACTGAGCTCCAATGGCAACTAACCTATCAACATGTTGGTTCAATTTCCTAGGAATTGCAATTATACTAAAAGCATGAAAATATTCAATTGCATCCCATACCCTATGCTTATAAGCTTTCAAAACATCATTCTTAACAACATTTATTCCTTTTACCTGATTGACAACTAATTCACTATCACTATGAACTTTCCGAGCCTTAATACCTCTTTTCCTAGCCCAATCCAACTCATTGATCAAACTTTAGTACTCAACAATGTTGTTAGTGCAAGAAAAACCAAATCTGAATGTTGCATAATACTTCTCACCTTTAGGAGATACTAGCATTGCACCACCTCCAGCACCATGCTTACTTCTAGCACCGGCAAAGAACATTTCCCAAACCTCATTTTTCTTCTCTGGAACTTCATTGGTTGCCTTAAAAAGATTTGGCATTGTCAAACCAACTTCTTGAAACATGTAGTTCCCTAGACCAACATCTAGAACAACACTAGCCTTAGCTTCTAAAGCATTCTCTACTACCCACTCATCTAGTAGGATATCTAGAATACTCTTTGTTTGGGTATTCGTTTCATTAATGGCTGAAACATCATTATCATCAAATGCAAGGCAGTTTGCATTCATGACATTGGGTACATAGGGCTCTATATGGTCCTTTGCTAACGCCTCAGACTTAATGGTTACTTTGGTTCTGTATCTAGTACGGAATATCATATGAGACCAATCAGATGAAAGATACCCTCCTATCTTGGCTGTGAATTCTCTTGATAAACATAAGGCAAAATATGGAGGAAGATCAATGACATAGATATCTTGAAGAATAGAGAAGTTAGGACTAGCATAGAGGGTTAAACTTGCATCTTTGATCAAGCCTACTGTATTAACTGATGAACTATCAAGCTATACTATTCCCTTTTCAAAAGGCTCATATTTCAGTCCTAGCTGGTCAATTATCTTCTTAGGCATGACCAAGCTTGTGGCTCCACTATCCACCATACAATTGTGTACCAAATTGTTTCCAATTATTAATGAAACATAAAAAGGAGGTTGCTTTGCATTCTTACCTTGAATAGTAACCTTTTCTTCGATGTTGCTTTGAATCTTCTTTCCTTTATCAACATTAACTAACACAATCTTACCAACATCTTCAATAGGCTGTTGCATAACTACTTATTCAGACAATGCCTTCTTCAATATCTCAAGTGTATCGGAATGGCCAAAGAATCCCACATAGTCATTGTGAAATTCATCTTCTTCATGCTATCCACAATATTAAAAGACACTGCTAGATGTTTCTTCTGGTGTGTTTTGGCTATAACAAGGTCTGCATCCTTGTGGGGTTGACTTTCCTTGGTTGGGATGGCAGGAGGTCTTTTAGTATGCTTATAGTTGGTGTAGGTGATGGCTTTGCAATTGCAAAATTCTTTCCTTTTTTGGTTTTTTGCTCCATGTCTGGAGCTCTTTTCTTAGCTCAAGTATTGGCTGTGATTGAAGAGTCGCCATTTACACCACAAAAATATTCTCCTTGCCAATTGAGGAATGTAGTTGCATTAGGTTGCACATCTTTTTGTGGCTCAGATACACTAGAAGATGCATCTGGTTGTGTGCTTGATGCATTCTGTACCATAAGTGCTTGATTAATTACCATGTTTGAACACGTAGCTTGATTGTGTGCTTGATTGCAAGGATAACACCATTCATATTCTGCTGCTAGGTTATTTTGTGCTGGAACAAGATCTCTAACTGGATTTGCAACATTAAGAGGCACTGGGTTGTAAGGCTGGAAAGGCCTTTAATTCAGATTTTTCCTCTGACCTTGGTAAGATCTTTGATATGGTTGTGCCTATTTTGTTGATATGGTTGTCCCTGCCCTTGATATTGCTCGTTAAAACCTTGGGTTTTCTGCTAAAAAAGATGTTCTAGCCCCTTGATATTTCTTCTTAATGTTGGTTAACCCAATTGTGCATGTTTTCTTGTTTGACTCGAATATAAACTAGGCCACTAGCCCTCTTGTTGATTGTAAGGGTGCCTTGTGTGGTAATCTAGTGATTGCTCTTAACTTCAATTGATATTGGATCCTTAGTTTGTGCTTCCAAGTTGGATTAAGTAGAAGATGTTGATATGAAAAACATTCAAGTAGTCCTTGGAAGCTTGCACCAGGTGAAGTTGAGGTCACTGATAAGATTTCACTTGGTAGAGTCCAAGTCATCTACGATTCCTTGCATTCCTAGCTAGAACTAGAAGTAGAAGTTAAGCTTAAGTTTAAGTTTAAGTTGGAGAGTAGGTAAAGAAAATTGTATTTTCATTGCACATTGTGAAGCCAAATCTTTAGAAGTGCAAGTAAGTTAAAATCCATTGAATGAATAGTGTAAGCCCCCCTAAGTGATTACTAGCAAATCACATTATTTCATTCAGCGAGTGTCCACAATAAAAGTAACCTTGAAGTCATTTCACGATCTTAATTTGCAAGCTTAGCATGAGAGATGACCTTCTATCAAGAGAGGATTGAATGTTTGGTGTCTCATCCTGAAACATTGAGTATTTGATTTTGCATGTTGTAGTGGAAGAAAACTCACATCAACAGAAATTGGTGCTAGAAGGAGGGTTGAACAAAGTTCATTCGTGGAGCTATCAACAAGAGTGGGATTTCAAAGTTACATTTGATATGTGAGAGATCTCTTCAAAAGTGAAAAATCCAAAAAAAAAAAGTGAAAATCTTGGAAATTTTATTTTTTTTTAAAAGTGAAAAACTTGAAAAATTCAAAAAAGTGAAAAATATAAAATCCAAAAGGAATGTTTTCTCAATGGATAGGCGAGTGGATGTTCTTCCCATTTGGTTTGATTTGAGAAAGAGGCTGCACCCACTTGGATTATCTTAGCTGGCGGCATAAGGGCAGTGTAGGATACATGGTACCACATATCATGAGGAGATGCATTGTTTTATTTTCCTTTTTAAGGTGGATTTGGCATTAAGAGGAAGAATTTATTTTTCATAGGTGTATGAGTTTTGCACTGCTTGTCAATTCAGAGTCGGAGTTCCTTGAGTTCAAAGACAATGTCAATAGGAAACAAAGAAGTGGATATGGAGGAAATACTTGGTGCAGTGTGCATAGCGTCTCACATTCAGAATCTACTTGCCCATTATGTCAAGACACCGTGGACTTAATCAAGTTTCAAATGGGTTGGTATGAGGAAGTATTGGCTGAGGGTGATAAGGATTTCTTAAAGCTTTCAAGATGGACACCAAAGAATGAAGAGGACACATATTGCTCAAGTTGGGAACCAAAGGATGAAGAGGAATATGAGTTGCATCATGAAAGCATGGTTGATCTTAATGATCAAGATAACAAAGTAGATGATCCACTTTCGTGCATTACTCCAGAAGAGAAAGAAGTTGATAAGAAAACCAGAGAGGCAATAGAATTCATCCAAGGAAGAGAAAGGATAGTATGAAAAGATCAACATGTGGAAACATCTAAAGAACTTGCAAATGGATTATCAGGTGGAAGAAGATGAAATATTTGGTGAGCTTTCAGGCATAATAGAAGACATGGTCCTTGAGGATAGGCTGCAAGAAATTTCAAATATCCTTGAAGAGGAAGACAGTCAAGTGGATGAGTTGAACAAGGAATTACAATATATCATAGGTGAATCCAAGTATGAGAAAAATTTTGATAGAGCATTCCAGGACATCATTACCACCATATTCTTTGGGGGGTGCTTAAGATCTCATGGAATAAATATGAAAAGAATCATTGCCAAAAGTATTTCAAGATAATTGAGTTACTGTGAGTGGCATGGTTCACCATCAACACCGAACTCTAGAGGATTTACCACTTGGGATTGATTTTGATGAACTTATGAGGATATTTGGTGATGGTCTTCCTTCTAGTTTTGAGGATTCCAAGAGTGATGAGATTCCACGTGAAGAATTGCAAGATGTTCCTAAAGAAAAATCTACATGCGACTCCTTGGGAGAACAAGATGAAGAACAATTTGGGTTGATGCTAAAATTGTACATTGTGTTAGAGAATCTTTAAGAGATATTTGAGGGAGAACTCGTCAAGAAATCTTTAATTTTTAAGGATGCACTTAGCGATGCTCACAAGGATGCATGGTTCATATGGTATAAGGACAAGCCACCTAAGGTAGTATTCCAAGGCCTTTATTTCACGACTGATTTTGCCTTGATCACTCACAAGTTTGATGTTGATGCTAGTGGGATGGTCCATCACCAACTTTGACCTCCCGAAGCTGTGAAGAATTTGCAGGTTCCATTTAAATATAAAGCATGCCAGGTTGTTTCTTTCCCGGCTCTTAATGTTCAAAGTTATTTTGGAAAGAAAACTTGTTTATGGATTGATCATCGACCCAATGAATTGCCTCAATTATTGATCTTCCATGATAATTTTCTTGAGTTTGAGTTTTAGGTTACTAAATTTTTTTCGGCGTACAAGGATAAGCCTGCGAGATTGAGAACTATCAACCAAGCCTTTTTGCTCTTGAACATCCTGAAAAACTTTGTTAGATCAAGTGTATATATCGGTCTAGTCAGGATCATCCCTTTACAGTATTGTATATAGTTAGAGTAGGTTTATCTTGGACCATTTGGTTCAAGAGGGTTAGATTAGGTTTCCCTTTTTGTATGTCTGTTTAAGTTGTCTTAGGGAGCCCAGATAGTAATTTCTCTCGAGTTAGTTGATTGGAAGTTTGATCGAGTGGCTTAGTCAGTTAGTGGTTTAGTTTTCCTTAGAGGGTCAGTTTGTAGGTTTTACTTGATTCGTTTGACCCAAGTAGTCTGCTTTAGTCTAGGTGCTTTCTTTGGTTAGTTTAGTTTAGAGGGATCCAAATTTGTGAGAAAGGCGATGATCATACAACACATTCTGGTGTTCTCCCAGCTGTTTTGTTCAGTTTGTTTCTTGGATATTTCTTTGTGAGGTTCCCTTGAATGGGGGATTGTTCCTAATAGCCTTATCTTGCGAAAAGGATTTGTCCTAAATTTGGATTGGGTCACAGTTGTATTTTGAGTACCTGAGTCATTCGATTACTGCATTTTACTCACACTTAATTGCTCTGAGTTCTTTGGTAGTTCCAAAGTGAAGTTGGATTTAGTGAAAATCATACACCTGCTCCAGTGCCACTATGATCTTCCAAACCCTCGACGGGCTTCATTTCTTGAAAGCCAAACAAAAGATGGAAAGGTGAAAGAAAAGAAATATCAACAGAGAAAAAATACAAAAAAAATCAATATGAAAATGAGAAAAGTAAAATAAAATTGGCTAAGGGTGTCAAAATACTTCTTCCGGTGCTACCAAAAGGAAAAAAATAACTAAAGGTAGAATTGTGTTTGTGGTTAACCACAACGATAACCTCATCGGGGCTATTGATGCCTGACTGGAAGCAGGGCCCTATCCAAGATGCTTTTGGAGTAAGGATATCTAAATAGCTAAGTTTGATGGATCCAAGAAGATTTCCAAAATTAATGGTGATCAGGGAATGAACACACTTGCACACACGTAGATAATCGAGGATGAAGGCTCTTAGCTCAATTCATTTTTTCTTCCATTTTGAGCGCATTTCCTAGTTGTTTGATAGGTGAAAGTGGATTTGATCAAAGATTCTTGGTTCCAAATGAGTTTTATCCTTGAAATGTTCAGAGACATATCCTTGGGGGGATGCTATATGTTGTGAGGTTTTCACACCATTGCCCCATTGCAAATGGGGACCCCCTCTTTTTTCTTTGGCAGTAGGAGTAGTTGTCTTAGGTATCTTATCCCCCAACACACTATCATCCCTTAAGGATGGGGTAAATCATGAATACTCCACGACCTAAGACAATTTATCCAAACATCGCATGATGTTAACCCAAATCATCCCTATATAACATAGGACGGGGATTAGTGGTTCCTTCACAACACTTCCTCTCACTAAGGGCCTAAGGGCCTCTCTTGACATCAAATCACCCTCAAATGCCCCCTCCACTTAGGATGACTCAAATTCCATGTATTTAGTCCTAAAAAGGTTTTAACCACTCAACACATTCGTTAGACTGGTTTTTAAAACTCTTCTATGGACTCTTGCTTCACAAGACCATGATAAAACTAATAGCCCTATCCGGCTGGCTTTTGGGACACAATCCTAATTTTCCCCAAAGGACCCACAAAATAAATTCCAGTTTCTGATACCCTTTTGGGATCTCCACACTCTCCTAAAGTGCTTTCTTATGAACGTCACAAGGGACTCAAATATGCAAAAGACTAGAGACCTAATGAGACAATTAGGCCCAGGTTTACAAAGGGACCACCACCACTACTTGTTGTTTCACCAAAAAAAGAACCTAAATATGAAGGGGCATCCAAAAAATCACCAAAACCAAAGGGGAATCCCTTATTTCGACACCAATCTAACAAAAACTCAACATCTTCAATCAGACAGTAGGTGGTCACATCTAAATGTCCACTTAGGGCATCAGATTTCCACACTGTCCTTGCAACTCCACAACAAAATATTTTGGAAACTTAAATTACATGTTCCTAACTTGTATTCCACAAAGAATCATCAATTTACAATGATGGATATACAAGTTATGACCATTTGAATCAAACAACCCTAGATTAATGGACTTCTCATATCAGTGCACAAGAAAAATACACAACTTCTGTTATAAACCACTTCAACTCACAAAATCAACTGAAAATGAAAGGTATGTATGTGCATAAAATTTCCAAGTCAGTGTGAGACCCCAGGTAGTCCGTACATGTTTGTACCACACATTTCTGCAGGAAATTTGAACAAGTTTTATTTTCTTTCAAAGCTTCAATTTTGTACAATCATCCCAACCCCTTCAAAATGATTTTTTGGGATATATATGACCATCCCCAATGGTTCCTAACCACCATTTGAAAGTTGGAATCCGTTGGGATCAAAATGCAAAACTTGACAATATATGTTGTCAAAATGCAAAATTGCATTTTTGACAACTTTTACAATGTTGCTAGAAAAGTTGCATTCTCTTAGAAACTAGACCCTCCATGACATGGGTCTTTTCCAACATATTGAAAACATTAAAAAAGATTCCTATAAGGACTCTGAAACCCCTAAAAAACATAACTAATGCCCCTTGGCTCATATGTCCATGGTGGCTTATAATACACCATTCTAGGGCATTGAGTTACATATTGGGGAAAATCCTTATTACAAAAATTGAAATGAAACCATCAACACACTCCTAACTCCTCTATCCCATCCTTCATTTATTTCTTCACCAATTTGATCAGAGATGGGTGCTCCTACACCATACTCCCCGGGAGAAGAAATCTCAAGCCCACTTGAGATGAGGTGTTGAAAATCTGCACCATGAGCATTGATCTGTTGTTCATTCATCCAGACTGATTTAGAATCAGGCTTACGTTTCCATTTTACCAAATATTCCTTGTATTCTCTGTTTCTAGTCTTCTTTTCCATTCTAGTGTCCAATATATTTTCTTGTATTTGGGAACTATCACCTGCATCCACATTACACTTGTATGGGGTTAAATCAAAGACATTGAAAATTGGAGACAACCCAAGGTCAGGAGGAAGTTGGATTTCATATGCATTTTGTCCACACTTCTTACAGGGTCCAACATTCCTTTGTATGAGCTTTGTGTACCTACCCTTTGGAAGTATTTCTTTCTTTAGATGAACCCATACTAGATATCCAACACTAAACTGAACATCTCTCTTCTTTTTGTCATCATATTGTTTATAATTTTCTACAGATTGATGTAACTGCAACTTTACTTGTTCATGTACTTCTTGGATGGCAATGGCAAAATCTTCCCCATCTGCACTGATAGGATCTCCTTGAGGAAGATCCCTTAATTGCAATATACCCCTTGGATGTAGACCATACACAATTTGAAAAGGTGATCGACCATTGCTTATGTTCATTGTGTCATTATAAGAGAATTCATCTTGAGGTAACACCACATCCCACTTCTCACCATGTTGTCTAGCTAGACATCTTAACAAGTTTTCTAGAGACATGTTTACTACCTTAGTTTGACCATCTGTCTGAGGATGGTATGCTGATGAAAAAGCCAAGTTGGTACCAAGTTTCCTCCATAATGTCCCCCAAAATTTCCCTATGAATTTGACATCTCTATCTGACACAATGTTCTATGGTAACCCATGTATTCTAACAATATCTTTGAAGAAGAGGTCTGCAACATAAGAGGCATCATATGCGGTCTTTCATGGAAAGAAATGAGCTATCTTGTTGAACCTCTCCACCACTACAAAAATATTATCATACCCCCTCTTTGTCCTAGGAAGACCTAATACAAAATACATACTTATGCTTTACCATGGCCTTGATGGGATGGGTAGAGGTTGATAGAGCCCTGCATTAGCAGATATCCCCTTTGCTTTTTGACAAATCGCACATGTTTCCACAAATTTCCTAACATCTACTTGCAGCTTTAGCCAGAAGTAATTCCTCTTTACTAAATCAAGTGTCTTATCAAGACCAAAATGTCTTGACATGGCTCCATAATGCTTCTCTATGATAATATTCAGTCTCATGGAGCATTTGGGGATGCACAATTACCCCCCTTTGAAAATAAATCCATCCTGTATCAAAAATTCAGAGAATTCTACATGATAATTTTCACCAAAAGATGCACATACTTGATAAGTTTCACCAAAGTCTTCATTTGTCTCATACATGTTCTTCAAGGCTTCTATTCCAACACTTTAAAACTTTATTTGATTCACAGTCAACACCCTTATGCTTAATGCATCAACCACTTTATTTTTCACCCATTTCTTGTGCTTGAGAGATAATTTATATGCTTGAAAAGTCTCCACCCACTTCATGTACCTGTGGCTGAGCTTTTCTTGACTATTAATGAAACTTAGGGCCTAATTGTCAGTGAATACAATAAATTGTCTTGGCATTAAATAGTGTCTCCATTTCTTTAGAGACTGAACCAGAGCATACATATCTAGATCATAGGAAGAGTATCTTCTTTTTGTTTCATTTAAATTTTCATTGAAAAATGCTATAGGCTTACCTTCCTGACTGAGTACTTCCCCTATTTCCAAGTGGTGTGCATCACACTCCACCTAAAATATTTTTTAAAATTATGGTAAAGCAAGTACAGGTTGTTGAGAAACCTTCTTCTTAAGTACTTCAAAAGATACATCATCCTCTCTAGTCTATAAAAAATTACATTTTTGACCCCCCTTTATAGTCTCAAGCATTCAAGCACAAACATGACTAAACCCCTTTATAAACTTCCTATAAAAAGTTGCCAATCCATGAAAACTTTTAACATCACTCATTGTTCCAAGGGTAGGCCAAGAAAGAATAACACTCACCTTTTCCTAATCCATTTTCCACTCACCTTGAGATATAACAAAACCCAAGTATGTGATTTCCTCCTACATAAACATACACTTCTCCAAATTTATCATTAGTTCCTCTTCATGTAGCCTCCTTAGGACCATATCTAAGTGCTTTAGATGCTCTTCTTTTGATTTGCTAAAGATTACTATATCATCCAAATAGACAATTACAAACTTTCCTATAAACTCCTTTAAGACTTCATTCATAAGTCTCATAAATGTACTAGGGGCATTGGAAAAGCCAAAAGGCATAATTGTCGACTCATATAACCCCCCATTTGTTTTAAAGGCATTTTTCCATTCATCTAGTGGTCTTATCCCAATCTGGTGATATCCACTTTTTAAATCAATTTTTGAAAAGTACTTAGCATCCCCCAAACAATCAAGTAAATCCTCAATCCTAGGTATGGGAAATCTATACCTTATGGTGATCTTGTTGGTGACCCTTGAGTTCATGCATAGCCTCCAAGTGCCCTCCTTTTTAGGTGCCAATACTGCAAGCACTACACAAGGGATCAAACTATTGCCAATCAGTCCTAATTCTAGCAACTCTTCAATCTGTCTGGCCAACTCTGCATTTTGTTGGGGTGTGAGCTTGTATGCTTCCTTGTTTGGCAAACTAGACCCAGGGATAAATTCTATACAGTGGCTTATATCTCTGACAGGAGGTAGAGATGTTGGCACTCCTTCTGAAATGATGACCTTATACTGATCCAGTAACTCCTTCATTGCAAGATCTATTATCCTCTCCTTCTTAGATGCCTTCCCTGCTCCTAGAACCTTGGGGACATGGATAAAAGCAAAACACGTTCCTCATTCTTCTGTGATCTCATTCATGAACTCTTTTCCTTCCATCACCAACACCTTAGCCTCTTTTCCTTTAGGCTCCTCTTCATTTTCCATCAGAGCTAACAACTCCATCACCTTTCCATCTTTAGTTATGGAATAGGTGTTTCTATAACCATCATGGTGTGTCTTGAGATCATATTTCCATGATCTCCCAAGTAGGCGATGCCAAGCATTCATATTAGCCACATTAAACAAAAATCTATCCTTGTAGGACCCTATATGGAAATCCGCCCAAGCCTGCTCCTCTACAATAGCTTGTTGACCTTGGGTGATCCATGAGAGTTTGTATGGACAAGGGTGAGACATTCTTTTAATCTTAAGCTTCTCTATCATTTCCAAAGACACAAAGTTTTTAGTAGAACCATAATCAATCAAAACTTTACACACCTTACCTCCAGACTTACAAGTTGTCTTGAAGAGGGACTTCCTTTGTGGGGGTTCCTTGTTAGGCGTATCATTGATAGTAACTTCTCTTCTGATCATCAGAGCCTCTCCTCTTTTAGGGTATCCATATGCATCTGGAGCATTCACACTCTAATATGAGGTAGTGCTTTGACAGTCTCATTCTTGAACCAGATTTGTCCTCCTTTCTCCCATGGAACTTGTGCTTTCTTTCTTTGGACATCTATTTGTCATGTGCCCTTCCTGATTTCAATTATAACATATGATAGGTCCTCTCCCTTGTGACCTTCCTTTGAAGTTAAGCATCTTTCCTCTGAATTTACCCCTATAGTTGTTACCATTTTTGTTACCTTCGCCTTTGTTATGGTCTTGGTTAGAATCACCTTGGAAGCCAAAACCATTCCCTCTTCCTCTGAAATGACTTCTTCCCCTTTGATGTCTACCTCTTCCTCTACCATTATGATCTTTTTTTCTCTTGAACTTCTCTTCCACCTTTGATTCCAATCGATAACATTTTTGTACTATCCCAGGGGTGTGTAGGTTCAACTCTTCTTGAATAGAGAACATTAGCCCATCCATGTATCTAGCTAACTTCTCTCTTTCTGTCTCCTTTGTTTTGGAATTCATGCACAATTTCATGAACTCTTCAGTGTATGTGTTTATGTCCGTATCCCTTTGCCTAAGGTTTTTGTCTCCTCATATGGAGTTGTACCTCATAATCTTTTGGTACATATACTTCTTTTACCAAACTCACCATTATCTTCCAAGTAGACACTCTATTCTTGCCTTCCTTCTCTCTTTCATCTTGGATGAAATTCCACCATGTCAGAGCATATCCTTTCAACTTTTACTTTTCTATCTTCACCTTTTGGTGTTCAGGAATGTCTTCATATTCAAAGAAGCTTGTGAGGGAGTCAATCCAATCCATGACCAAGTCTGGTTTTGTTCTCCCACTGAATATTGGCAGTTTAAACTTCCCATCCATAGTCCTTCTCTCCATTGACTTTAGGGAATTTAGGAGGGGTATCTGGTCTGCAGGAACTTCCTCTTCTTTCCACCTTGGGATCTCCTCATCATCCAATTCCCCATCATCTCCAGAGTTTTCACCCCTCCTTCCTCTCATTTTGCCCCTCATTTCGTCCATCTCTTCTCTCAACTTCCTATTCTCTGCCACCTGTTGTCTTACAATCTTTGGAAGGTCCACATTTTCCATCCTTTTTGGAAATTCTTCTCCTCCTTCTGTCATATCTTCTTCAATTTCTTCTTCCCAAGGGATCATTTCCCTTGCTCTGATACCACTTGATGTAGAGCCTACCAAAACTTAGGTATCTTATCCCCCAACACACTATTGTCTCTTAAGGATGGGATAAATCATGAAAGACTCCACACCCTAAGAAAAGTTCTCCAAACATCCCATGATGTTAACCCAAATCGCCCCTATACAATGTAGGACAGGGATTAGTGGTTCCTTCACAACACTTCCTCTCACTAAGGGCCTAAGGGCCTCTCTTGACATCAAATCACCCTAAAATGCCCCCTCCACTTAGGATGACTCAAATTCTATGTATTTAGTCCCAAAAAGGTTTGAACCACTCAACACATTCATTAAACTGGTTTTTAAAACTCTTCTATGGACTCTTACTTCACAAGACCATGATAAAGCTAGTATCCCTATCCGACTGGTTTTTAGGACACAATCCTAATTTTCCCCAAATGACCCACAAAAAAAATTCAGTTTTTGATACCCTTTTGGGATCTCCACACTCTCCTAAACTGGTCTCTTCTGACTCTCACAACAAGGGACTCAAATATGCAAAAGAACATAGACCTAATGGGGTAATTAGGCCTAGGTTTACAAAGGGACCACCACCACCACTTGTTGTTTCACTAAAATAAGAACTTGAACATCAAGGGGCATCCCTTGGCTCGACGCCAATCTAACAAAAACTCAACATCTTCAATCGGACAGTAGGTGGCCACATCTAAATGTCCACCTAGAGCATCAGATTTCCACGCGATCCCTGCATCTCCACAACAAAATCTTTTGGAAACTTAAAGTACATGGGCCTAACTTTTATTCCACAGAGAATCATTAATTTATAATGTTGTATATACAAGTTATGGTCATTTGAATCAAACAACCCTAGATTAATGGACTTCTCAGACCAGTGCACAAGAAAAACACACAACTTTTGTTATAAACCACTTCAACTCACCAAACCAACTACAAATGAAAGGTATGGATGTGCAGAAAATTTCCAAGTCAGTCTAAGACCCCAAATAGTTCGTACATGTATGTACCACACATTTCTGCAGGAAATCTGAACAACTTTTATTTTCTTTCAAAGCTTCAATTCAGTACAATCATCCCAACCCCTTCAAAATGAGTTATTTGGGATATGTATGATAGTCCCCAATGATTCCTAACCACCATTTGAAAGTTGGAAGCCGTTGGGATCAAAATGCAAAACTTGACAAGAAATGTTGTCAAAATGCAAAATTGCATTTTTCACAACTTTTACAATGTTGCTAGAAAAGTTGCATTCTCTTAGCAACTGGACCCTCCATGACATGGGTCTTTTCCAACTTATTGAAAACATTAAAAACAATCCTAGAAGGACTCTAAAACCCATAAGAAACATAACTACTGCCACTTGGCTCATATGTCCATGGTGGCTTATAATACACCATTCCAGGATATTGAGTTACATATTGGGAAAGTTCCTTATTACAAACATTGAAATCAAACCATCAACACACTCCTAACTCCTCTATCATATTCTTCATGTATTTCTTCATCAATTTGATCAGAGGTGGGTGCTCCTGCACCACAAAGGATTTGCGATGAAATAAGTTCAAACCTTTAGAAAATCCTTGTTCCAACTTCAATTTGATATTAGAAAGCCAAGATAGATTGTGGGAGGTAGCTCTATTGAAGGCACGTTGAATCCAAAATCTAGAATCTGCACCTTAACTCCTATGAAGCTGAAACCTATCTCAAACATCTTGAAAACTATTTATACAAATATAACTTAAAGTATAATCACTTATACTTAAATGTTATATTTGTATAAATCCTCTTGCCCTTGAACTGAAAAAATGGCTAAGTCCAATTTTCGGCCAACTTGGTGCAAAATTTTGATTTGGGGATGTTGTTTGTGTTTAAATTTGACATGGCTTCAGTGGTGAAAATTTTAAAATTTTGATTTTGGCTAAGGTATTTACTTACTTTGATCTTACAAGGCAAATCTCGAAATAAAATTGAAAATCAAAATTGTATTTGAAATTTGGGCAAGGTGCTTGGTGCAAAGTCAATTCCTAGTGTGGTCGTTCTTACAAGATTTTAATTTCTAGCAGGCCAACCCATACAAGTTTTAATTTCTGGCAGGCCAACCCATCAAAATTTTCTCATTTATGGCGAGGTGATTGATACAAGTTTTTAATCTTGGCAAGGCGACTAGTACATCAAATTTGATTCTTGGCTTGGGGGTTCTAACAGGACGTATTCTTGGCAACCCAACCTTGACATGATTATGTTTTTTCAACTTGTCGATTATGACATGCTTTAACACTTTGAAAAATTTCGATTTATGTGTCAATTTGAATCCACAAGCTAAGCGTTTTTTTAAACCAAGCCTTTGTTAAAATTTGAAATTAATTATTGGGTCGTCTTACCTTTGGAATTTTCAAAGTTAATTTTAATCCTTTTGCTTGGCAATTTCGATTTAATTTGGAGGCTCTTGATGTTTTAATTTTCAAAATTAATTATGGAGCCACGAGTGGTAATTTTAATTTTAATTTTTTGGGCCCCATGCTTGGTAAAGTTCGATGCTATTTTAGAGCCCACATGTTTGTTACAATCGAGGCAATTTTAAACCCCCATGCTTGGCAAATTTCAAAGTTAATAGGGCCTACATAATTCCAATTTAAATTCAAATCCCCCAAGTCGGCCCTTTTATCAAGGTGGTTGAAGATCTCAATGTTGTTTTAATCCAAGGGTGGCGATTTAATTTTAATTGTTTAATTTCCCCATGCAAGTCGTCCCTCTTAGCCCATTTGAGTTGGGTATTTAAGAGGCATTTTGGCATCATTTCGAACACAAAATAAGAGAAATTTGCCTGTGATTTTTCTTGCAGGTCCAATTTTTCCAGCTTGGAGTGATTTTTGTGTGGTGAAGAAGACTTCATTTGGTAGCGATTTCCATGCCAAGGGTTTAAAATTTCATTTCCAGCATTGGGAGAATTCTTTTGGCACCATTTTCAACCCCCTTGGAAAGCGATTCCCATCTCCTTTATGCCCAACGAATTGCAGTTATATGCAGATCCGAATTTGGAGTTGGCACATTGCAATGTTGACATCATTTTCGCAGGCCTAGGGCATCAATTTACTTGTCTATACTTGCAGGGCTGATCATTCCAATGGGGCAATTATCATTGGGCATCATTTTCAAACCCTTGGACCCACCGAAGTTCATTTAAAGGCATCGAATCCCTTTTTTCATATTCAGATCAGAACTATAAAACTTGCTAATCTTCCCTTTGAAAGACAAATCTGCGCATTTAAGTGCCACAAAGCATTGCCAAATCGATTAGAGTGCTGAATGAGGTTTTTTTCAATTTGCAAGATAAGAACTCAGTGATTTTCCATGGACGTGAGGACGTATTTGCCACTGTTTGCATACAGATCTGGGTTATATTTTGCATCTTCATGGACAGATCTGGGCACGATCAGCATTGATTTAAATTTTATTAAATTTGGTTTCGAGGGTCTTCCATTGATCGAAGTTCACCAACAGAGTGGTGAACTTCCCTTGTCTCTTGTTTCTTTGCTAGCATTAGCTTGTGTTGTTGCTTTCAATCTTTAATGGAAAATCAAACTAAGTAACAGACAAATACAACTAAGTTAGCAAACAAACGCAAACTCTAACTTAACTAGTTGGCAAGAGTAAGTGAACATCAATTTGACAATCAATGCTTATGGTAATCAATGAACAATTCAGGGCAAATTTCTAACTTGGGTAATTAGAAGGCTAAAATTGGCAATCTAAGTTGGAATCAATCTAAGGTTTAAATGATCAAGTTAATTGAACTCAACAACATTGCAATCTTAACTCAATTGACATAATCAAATTTTCAAGTTTTAACAGCAATATTTTATTGAATCAAATGAAGTAAGACTTGTTTTTTGCTCTTGCAGGCTAGAAAGGAGAGGGTGTCAAGTTCAAGCTTGAGGAATTCATGAAAGAAAGGAAGGTCAACCAAAGCAAAAGGGTGATAAGAAGGAGAAAGGGTTGAGTCAAGATTCATCATTGGGACAACTTAGAATATTAGAGCATTGATGGTATACATATCTTCAATCATCACGCCAACAAGTGAGCACTTCAAACTCAAGTTCAAAGATCTCAAGTGGAAAGGAAAGTTCAAGGCAAGATGAAGATCAAGTTCAAGAGTGATGCAAATTTAATCAAGATCAAATCACGACAATCAGAAAATTCAAATTTCAAGCACAAGCAATCACAACATGTCAAGTGTCATATTTTCTCATTGGTTGAGAAATCATTGTAATTTTCTTATTGGACTATGATTTGGTCCCTGTTGTCCTCAATTTTGCATTCCCCAAAATTGGGGCAACCCTACAAAATTCTCATTGATTGCTAGGAGTTTTTCTCTAAGAGTGTCAATTTTTTATTAGGAGTTATATTTGACAGGATCAGTTATCCCTTGGTCCTGTTTTGTTTTACTTCTTACAAAGCATCCAGTCTTTTTGTCTTTTTTTGTTTTGCTTTGTTTTGCGTTTTATTTTTGTTTTCGGTTTAGTTGTCACCGTTGTGCTCCAGTTGGTCTTTAGGTAGTTCTCACGTCCTTCCAAGGCCAGTAAAGAAATGGACTTTTTCCTATCAGTTGCATAAAACGAAAGCTTATTTTGTATGTGAGATAGACTTTAAACTCTATTCTAAAATTTCGCGTCATTCTGCGAAGTTTTGCTTTAAGATTTTAATAATAGCATGATTCTACATCATATCTGCATTATCAGATCATTAAAGTTTTAAAGTCCCGTATAAAATTATTAAGTTCTTTCTTTATTTAAAATTTGGCTTTTAAAATAACATTTGCGCAAAGGGTGTTATTTTTTCTGAAGTCTTATTTTATTTAATCTTGAAATGATAGGATAAAGATGAGATTTATATATAAATTAAAGTTTATTTATAAATTTTGAATTTTCATTTTAATGATCTACTTTGCATATATTTATTTTTTAAAAATAATATTTTGTTCAAAAGTCTTTTAAATCGTATGAACATATGTTTTTACAATTTAATTACGTAATATATTTTTTGGAATATATATATATGGCTTTATGATATAAACATTAGTTTTTTTTAAAAAAATATATAAGTATAACTCTATTACTTTAAAGTAATATGTTATAAAAAATATATGCAAAGAATATGATATATTTTCTTGTTTAAATTTTGGCTCTATTCCTTAAAGCGTCGATTTTGGAACTTATAACATAACGTTTTAGCGAAAATGTTAATCGCGGCTGGGAGGCGTTGAAATTAAAGGACTTTGCATATTTTAATATGTCAAAAATAAACTCCCACGACGTATGGCGTTGAATCTCAATAGAAATACATATATATTTCAAAGCACCCACGGCTTATATAAGATGGCGTTGATTTGTTATAATATGGCATATATAAGACCGCTTAAAAGCCGCGACTCATTACATGGCGTCAAATTACTCCTTGTATGGCGTTGGATTTTAATTCATTTACATATTGTTTGACATATGTAATGAACTTTAAATAAAGCCCGTGTTTCACTAAAGTCCATGGTAATGTTCAAACAAACAATAACATATGCGTTCGAATACATTCAGATTGCATATGTTATTTCTTTATTAAAGTCGTGGATAACTTAAAGTTATCGAGTGCTGCATATATGCATATACGTTTTTCTTTGAAACCCACCGTAAAAGCCAGTGGAAGCATGGCGGCGTTTTTGAATGCATGAACGTTTTTGTTACTAAAACAAAAAAGACTCCACCAAAGGCTGCGTAAATGCATGGGAAGGATGTTTTGAGTCTTTGAAGATAATTTCTCTTCCACAAATTGGTGTGGTTTTGGCTGGAGCTGCTTGCTGTGGTGGCTTCTAAAACAGAGACTCTTTCTTTCCTATTTAATTCATGCCATAAATTTCTTCAGTTAACATGAGTTTCAAGGAGTTCTTCAAAAATGTTTTTGTCTTAGTTTTAAATTTGAATTCCAGCTCTTGATTGATTCTTTCAAAGGAGAAAAGAATGTCATATTCATAGGCCACATTTTTTAAGAATTCTTCTTCTATTCTTGTTCTCATGCAAATTTTGATGCATGATGAACACTTGTCCTTCCCCAAACCAAGACCAATGATATTGGCTTTGATTTTGACAGGAATTTATTAATTTTGAGGTTTATATAACTCTGCCAATTTCCTCTAATCTGCAATTACGAATTTCATTTCTATTGCCAAGATTTGCTTTGAAGAGGAGTTTTGTTTTTTCCCTTTGCATCCAAGGAAGGTAAATTGGTTATTTTCTTTTTCTTGTTTTGCATTCTTTATGTTTTATATGTGTTATGCTCTCTTCTTTTCTCTCATCTTTTCTAAGTTGCATATGAGAATGCAATTTATTCTCATATGCAGTCGGGATTAAAAACCCCGTTCTTATGGTGTTTCTCCAAACTGCATAAAGTGCAATGTGTTGTTCACATATGCAATCAGCCCATAAAACTCCACCATTTTCGTATCCCCATTTGAAAAGGAGATGCAAAGTTTTCCATGTACGAACATGCTTAAAAAGCCCATAATAGAAAAGCCCCAAATCTGCAATTCTTGCTTAAAAGTCCACCATGCTTCAAAAGAAAAGGATATTATCCTCCTTCTTGTCCTACTTTTCAAAAAAAAAATGCATTTGAGACAGAAAACCCCACTCATACCTATTTCTCTATCTCCGTAAGGGGTTGTCCTTTCCATTCATTCTTGCATAAAAGATGGATTTCTCTCCTCTTAATGATGAAATTCTTTGTTTTTGAGATTTCTATGTTACAGTTACAGCTGCTGCGATCCTTGCCATGTTAGAGAAAGGATCTACATCACGTAAGTACAAAGGAAAGAAGAAGATGAAGTACCAATATGATAAGTATCAAAGCTCCGTTGTGGCATCTCAACTTACATCCTATGTGGAAGAGATTCATGATACAGAGATTGGTCATTCGAACATGGAGGAGTTTCTAGAAAGGGTGAAGGCATCCACCAAATATGACATGATCAACATTCACGAAAGTTATATTCATCATGTTGCTACTTTCCCAACAGCTGCATTAGAACCTGAGTTTGTAATGGCATGTGCAAGAAATTTTGATCCTACTTCCAGGACGATCAAGGATCAAGATGGGAAGGTGGTGATTAGTCTCGATCCTAATACCATAGATCGAGTGTTTAAAGTACCGACTACTCTGATTGTCATGGATCTAACGATGGAGAAATCTTTCAAAAAATGGGAAAATGGTAAGACGACTTATCTAAGGTATATGCATGACAACTGGTTGATCACTAAAAGACCAAATATGGCCAAATGGCCTAAAGGCATGCATAGATCCGAATTCAAGGAGGAGGTTCACGATCTTATCACCTTGCTAAGTCGTGTTGGGGGTTTGAAAGAATCCAATCTTTTCGAACCCTGGATGTATAAGTACTTTTCCTTGATCCTCAAGTCAAGGCAGATATTGTTTTGGGGAGAATTGATTAGTAATACCATTTGTGGGCAACTAGTACAAGTGCCTAATACATGCACTTTTTACATGAATTCATATCTGATTTACATTGTTGCTGCTCTAGGATCTTTCTCAGGGTTATCTACTAAAGGAGACCAGATGCAATTGCCTATGTGGGAGTACTATGATCAATTGTCGTTAAAGTCTAGCCGCATTCATTTTAGAAGAGTGCAAGATACATTATTTGGATACTATCGGTGCCTGTTTGACAAGGAGCTTCCGAATAAAAGAGTTTCGGATGAAGCATGGAGCAAGGTTAGCGAGTATGGATGTATCTTTCTACAGTTTCCAAACTTCACCTATCTCAGGGTGGGGTATTTCCGAGAAGAGCCATATACCTTGCCTAGGTATCCTATGGATAAGCTCATTCTCATGGAGTTAGCTCGACATCTTATGGTTGTGCAAACGCATCAGTCTTCTCTACATAGACCAGGTGTGGGTATTTCCTCACACAATCCTTTGAGGATTGGCTGTTATTCACTCGACACGGTACCTAAAGAAAAATCCATGGAGTTTGAGCTTCAGGAGGTTAACTTAAAAAGGTTTATGGCACGAACTTCATTTGATTGGAGAGGGATGAATGATAAGATCCACAGACAATTTACTCATGTTCATCGCCTTGAGGATATATGGATTGACCTCTGTACAGAGCTGGATATTGCCAAGATGGACTATTGTCACCTTACAATCAGGCAGATAATAGATTTCCGTCTTGCTCAGATTCCTCAAGGGGTTGAGGATGATGATGACATCTTGGATCTGGAATATCGAAAGCATCGTCTCAAGAACTTGCCCATTGCATCTCCATGTTGGTCTGTGAAGGAAAACGTGTCCATATGGGATAGATTCCAGAGCATCTTGGATAATACAAACATTTGGCTAAAGAAGAGGGGCTTAAAAAGCATCAAGGTTAAGCCTGGCCGAGACTTTGACCTTACTGGTCCGTTGGGTGCAAAATCAGAAATCAGAGGTAAGGGCAAGGGAGAATCATCCTCATCAGATTTTCCAGTGATCCAGAAGCTAGCTATTAAAGGAGGTAAACTTATACCTAAGTCTCCTACTCCACATGCAATGCTCAAAGTCAAAAGCCCTGAGATGATCAATCTTTCAGATAGTGAGGAAGATTTGCAAGTATTAGTTACTCCTGAAGCATTACAGCCACAGGAAGCAGTTGAGATGCAAGGTGTACACGAGTCCTCTCTGGAGATTGATGAGCCTGCCATGTCTCCACTTGACACAGATGTTGATTCATTTACGACACATCTACCTCTTACACATGCTACTGCCATTGTGCCAGCCACACCCATCTCCTCTGTCACCCCAACACAGAGAGAGGACTTTTCACGTGTGTTTGATGAGCTTCATGAGGATCTGCCTAGACTTGATACACTCATGGCTAAATTTAATCTGGCATCACAGATTGAGTTGTTCATTGAGGAGAAAGTATAAGGAGAATCAGTCTTAATAGCAACACCAGTAGAGGCAATCACATATATACCTTCTTCTTCTCAAATAGAACTGGTGACTAACATGGTTCCAGCTGATGGTACTACTTCATCTTTTGTTCTGCCTCCTTGGTTGGGTGTCATTACCCAAAAGAGGAAAAGCTTGAAGTACCTTTGGAGGAGGAAGATCTTGCTCCTAAGAGCAAACCTCGATCATTGAGAATCAAGAAGGCTAAGGTGGTTTCCAAAATCATGGTTGATAATCAGAACGTCAAATATGCTGAGGTTGTTGAGCCTATTTCATATAAGCCCTTAGATCAATGTGAGGGCACAAATTATAAAATTACCAGGGTAGAAGTTGGTAAGCAATCATTTGTAGGATGTTAGATGGATGTTCGTGATGCACTTGATCACTTCACAAAGAGATCTGATAAACTTTGGCAAAAGAAGCATATGCTGAAAGAGGAAAACATTCATCTACATGAAACACTTGAGAAAAGTTCTTTTCAGCATGCAAAATTTCTTTTCAACATGGATGAGTGGGGCAGCCAACTTGAAGTTCAGGGCGTGATGATTAGGGATGCGCATCGTATTTTTAGAAACATCAAGAAGATAACTGATCGTCTGCAAGAGGTTGTTGGATCCTTGGATCGGCAACTAAAAACTCTAAGTGAAGACTTGGAGGTGTGGGAGAGAATGGCGGAAGCTGATCTTGATGTATTGTGCACCTATGAAATAATTTCTTCAAAAGAGTTGTATTTTGAGTTTTTGGATCAATTGGTGAACAAGAAGCAAGTCTTGAAGAAGTTGATAGGAGATGTTCATGGATCTTTTTAGGTATGTGTTGAGCATAGGGGGGTCATTCTCAGAGCTTTTGATAGCTTGGCATACAAGCTAGTGACGGAGGATGGAGAACTGTTTGGTGAAGAGTAGGCCTTGTCGGGGTTTGCCCGGATAGTTCATCAAGAATTGGAGGATAGCACTTTTAGTTGTAGTGCTATGGATAAACTGGCAAGATTTGGAGTTGCTTTGAGTCAACTGTAGAAAGATTTAGGTGGATACAATGGTACGATCTCCAAAGTGGCAAGTGTTGCGCGTAAAACTGTAAACATAGTTCAACACACGGGAGCACATGATCCAACTATTGTTCATAAGTCTCTTACTCAATTTGAGACTTGTATTAATTTCCTTGAAAGGTGTTGCTACAACACTTAGTTTTAGAAGTGTAGAATCTTTGACAGATTACACGAAAATATGTAAAAGCATACTCATGTAATCATGCTCAAGGTACATTAGGTCATGAAGCATTGAATAAGTCAAAGTTAGTTAGTGATAGATAAGTTTTTAATAGTTCAAAATTGGTTAGTTAGGGATAAGGATTGAATAAGTCAAAGTGATTGAGGGTTTCCCCTTTCTTCTCCACTTTCCTCTCTCCTCTTTTCCTATATAAAGGAGGGAGCTCATTGTAATCTTGGATCTTTTGTTTGTGCAAATAAACTATAGGCAAAACTCTTGAGTTCTGAAAACTTTGTGTTTCATTGTAACAGAGTTAAGCATTTGAATAAAGGAATAGAGATTGACAGACTTTGTGTTGTTGTCTTGAAAATCAATGAATGTATTCTTATGTTGCATTTGT
>MU225845.1:1522872-1548495 GCA_018584345.1 Thuja plicata
TGAAGACTTTGTGCTTTAGGAAATCGGGGTTACTATAGAGAGTAGTGGCTGATATACTCCAAGGACTGAAGACTTTGGGCTTCAGTATTGGACAATAGATTAATAGAATACTTATTTGAGGTGAGGAAATGAGACTTTGAGCTCATTGTATCACTTCATCTTTAGATAAATCAACTGCTGCCTCGTTTGATTGTTCTTAAGTCAATCATCGAGTCACCGGTATTATTGTTGCAAGGTGAATTGTATGTGTTATAGTTCAGTTCTACTTGAAGCCACCCGCGGTAATAAGGGAGCCTCCCCTATTGCTGAGAGGAGAGAGTAATCTCACATACTGCTGCCTAAAACACACATTTTGCAAGTTGTAGTCTTAGTGACTTGCAAAATATTTAGCCAACAGTTTTTGGTGACTCTACTGGGGATTGAACACTATTTTAATTACAAGGTTGATAAGAAGTTCACTTAAGAAGACTTTGAGCTTCTATTTAATTTTCTCATCTCGGAGAAGCAACAGAGGACTTTGTGCCTTTAACGGACACTTTGCTTCTTTTACAATATTTTATTGTTGTTTTTGGTTTAAATCTATTATCTACCTTCACTTTGCAATCTTTTTCTGAAATAAGAGAAAAGGGTTAATCGTTTATTCTATAGGAGAGAAATAGGCGAAAGTTCCATCCCAAAATACTTTCAGAAGTGATTTCTTCTAAGTTGGTCCAAGTGATTCAAAGTGGAAGAATTCAAGCAGTACTACCGACGGAGGAAGGGTGAATCGTCAAAATTTGTACCAAGTCTTGCTCAGCAAGCTAGGCTTGCTCTTCTAACTCCTACATCACCGCTCACCCGGACTACCAGTTATCCACCATCAAAGAAAAAGACCTTGGTTTCTAGTGAAGAGACTTCTCCCTTTTTCAAACCATTAGTTCAATCTACTCCACTTTTTGCTTCAATGGCTGCGGGTCCATGGTGAACAGCTTTTGGTCCTCTTGACCTTACTCCACTTGTACACACTCTTCCCCCAGGATCTCGTAAGAACTTTCCCAAGTTTTATGGAGGTGGAAAGCAACATCCCGACGAGCATATTAAGGCTTTCTACATTGCATGTGGTGTGCTCGGAGTGGAGCATGAAGATGTGTCAGTGAGGCTCTTTGTGGAGACTTTGCAGAGCATTGCTTCTGATTGGTTTTTCAATCTTGCTACCGGTTCTATTACAAGTTGGGATTCACTCTGTACCAAGTTTGAGGAACGTTTCAAGCCTGCAAAAGATGAGCATGCTTTGCTCACTCAATTAACTCAAATGAAGAAAGACGCGCAGGAAGGAATGCGTGAGTTCATTGCTAAGTTCAACAAGTTGGCAAATAGGATTCCTACTGCTTCACAGCCTACTCCTGAAAATCTAAAGTGTTTCTTCATCAATATGCAGTTGCCTGAAGTCAATTTGTTTTTGAGACAATCAGTTCCTATAAGCTTAGCTAATGCTCAAACTCTGGCAACCGAGATCGAAGATGATCTTATCATGGCTGGAAAGATCCGAAAAGACAAAACAAGAGGGAATTTTTCAAATGGAAATTCCTATAATGATGCATCTACTTCAAGTAGTACGGATCTAATGGTTCAAAAACTAGCAAATGAAGTGCTAGCACTTAAGAAGAAGATCTCTCAAGGATCATTTGCTGCCCCGTATAAGGACATTCCAAGGAGAGCATTTCCTAATGCCGCTCATAATTATGCAGCAAAGAATCAAGCAAAGCTTCCTCCTCCTCCAGAGAGGCTTTCTCTTGAAGCCTCTCCAGGCAGGACAACCACGGGGTATTATGAAAATGATCAACCTGGTGTAATACTAGACGATTATCAAATGGAGGAGAATGTTGCTCATTATGTTGAAGATGAGGAAGCAGCTGGCGACTCTAATATTGGGTATGTACATTACGATGGTACCGATCTAGAGGAAAATTTTGCTCAAGCTTATGCGGTTATGACACGATTTCAAACAAAGATGGCGCGACAGAAGGAAGAAGAAGATAAGTCAAATCAAGGTACCCAGGTGCCCGTTACTATTGCCAAAAGAGGAAATCCTCTTCCTATTCTTCCTAAAAATAGCCAAGTAAGTTTTTCTCCTCAGTCAGTATCTACTAATGTACCGAAACCTAGTGTGTCTAATCCTAAGAATCAAATAGACATTTCTCTTACATCCTTGGCAAGTTCGTTCCAAGCTTTTGATATCATCGACCATGCCAAGAAGACTAAGATCCAAATGTCTGAAGTAGAATATTTACAAGCATACCCAGATCATCTGGAAAGGCTTAATAACTTTGTCAAAGAATCTCAACCCACACAGACTTCTGTTGCTATCCCAGACTCAAAGAATCTTCCAAATAACTTGGTAACAATTCCTTCATCCGTTCCAGGAAAAATAAAACCTTTTTATATTTCCTTGTTGATTAACAGTTACAAGTTAAGCAATTGTGTCATTGATTCTGGGGCATCAGATAACATTATACCTGCCAAGGTTGCTAATGCTTTAGGCCTAACTTTGACAAAATCCTTCGGTAATTGTTATTCCATGGAGAATAAACAAGTACCGCTTAAAGGTCAGATCAAGGATGCTCAGTTTGCATTTTCTTTCTTCCCCAAAAAGAAGATTAAAATGATTGTCCTTGTTGCTGATGTTCCTGCCTCCTATGGTATGCTCCTGGGCCAAAATTTATGTAAAGATGTAGGAGGAGAATTAAGCATGGATATGTCTGAAGCATGAATTCCTGTTAAAGGGGTTATGCAAAAACTACTTCCAGAGAGGGAAACAAAATATACAGTGGTAAAATCATATGATCCTCGCTCTCATATTCTTTTTGAGTCAGCTGGCGTGGGGAACTATTATCTTCACAGCTCTGAAGTCTCAGAGTTTGTTGAGGGTTATCAATCTGAAGCCTCAACATCCTTAACTGATGAAGACAAATTTGCAGATGCCGAGGAAGAACAAGTTTCGGACGAAGTACCTGTTTCGCCCGGGGATCCAAAAAATTCTTTTACAATGGTTGAAAAAGCTATGCCTCCAACATGGTTAATGATGACTCATCTGCTTTTCGATTTCCTGATGCAATCAACTCTAATGAGGTATGGGTACTTGAATTTGATGGTAGTTGTGCAGCAACTGGTTCAGGAGCCGGGGTTATTTTGATTTCTCTTCAAGGGGAAAAGTTTCCATATTCCTACAAGTTGCAGTTTAACAACACCAACAATACTGCTGAATATGAGGCATTGCTTCTAGGTATTGATGCTGCACATAATAGAGGAATTAATAATTTACATGCCAAAGGTGATGCTAAGCTCGTGGTGTGTCAAGTAAGAAATCAGTACCAAACTAAAAATGAGCGACTCAAGCACTATAGGAACTTGGTGTGGGACTACATAGAGTTGTTTGATGCTTTCAACATTCCTGCAATTCCTAGAGAGATCAATGATAAAGCTGATTCGCCTGCAATTTCAGCAACTTGTTTAGTACCACATGAGGAATTCAAGCAGGACAGATATACTATCCAGTTAGTCTATCGTCCTAGTGTTCCTGATAATTCAGATCATTGGCAAGTTTTTAATGATGATCAGCAAATCATTAACTTCCTAGAAACAAGGGATAATTTTGATGAGTTGTTCTTTGAAGGAAGTAGTTCTCCTCCACGTGAAGAAATTTCTGGAAAGAATCTTGAAACTGGGGAAGAGGTCATTCAGTTGAAACGAAATAAAATTCCTAAGGGGCTAGTTTCCCTGGAAAGGTTGTTTGATAAGCATGATCGCTAAGTTAAAAATCAACAAGAAGCCGGATCAAGCTCCGTCATGGAATATGAAAGGTATAACCTAAATACGGAAGTTGATCCTAAGTTTGTCAATATTGGCATATGTTGCACACCAGAAGAAAGGCATCAGTTCATTCTTCTCTTGTCCGAATACATTGATGTACTAGCATACTTGCATGATGACTTAAAGTCCTTCCGACCAAAGGTAGTATAGCATGATATTCCCTTGAACACTGGAGCTGCTCCATTCAGGTAGAAGCAACGACAGTATAATCCCAAAATCTCAGGCACCATCTTGTCCGAAATCCAGAAGATGCTTGACGCAAGGATCATCTTCCCAGTACAACACTCAACTTGGGTGGCTAACATTGTTCCAGTTCGTAAAAATAATGGTGAAATCCGCATTTGTGTGGATTTTCGCAGTCTGAATCAAGCATCTTTGAAGGATAATTATTCATTACCGATAATGGATCATGTGTTGCAAACCGTAACCGAATCTCAAATGATGTCTATGCTTGATAGTTTTTCTGGCTATAACCAAATTGAGGTAAGGGAAGATGATCAGTATAAAACAACATTTACCACACCTTGGGGTACTTTTGCTTACAATCGAATGCCTTTCTAATTGATAAATGTTGGTGCGACCTTTCAGTGTGCCATGGATCTGGCATTTCAAGATATCATAGACAAGTTTATCGTGGTATACCTTGATGACTTGACAATCTTTTCCAAGCAGCGCTTAGATCATTTGATTCATCTTCAGCAGGTGCTCGAAAGATGTCGAAGGCATGGGATTTCTCTTAATCTAAAAAAGTCTATCTTTCAAGTTATAGAGGGTAAGCTCTTGGGACACATTGTGTCCAAAGAAGGCATTAAAATTGATCTAGAGCGGGTCAAGTCAATTCAAAATCTTACCCTACCTACTAGTAAGACTGCAGTTCATTCTTTCTTTGGGAAGGTGAATTTCTTGAGGTGCTTTGTTCCTGACTTTTCTGAGAAGACTCGTCATATTTCTAATATGATGAAAGGGACGACGATTTTTCGGTGGAGTCCAGAAGGGAAGGCCTCTTTCAAAAAGATTAAAGAGGCGATCGCACATGCGCCAGTGTTAGTTTGCCCAGACTACACTAAAGATTTTATCCTATATAGTTATGCTTCTGAGCATACTATGTCGACAATTCTTGTACAAAAAAATAAAGAGGACATTGAGTCCCCTATTGCATTCATGAGTTGTCCACTAAAATCACATGAGTTGAAGTATTCTTTGATGGGAAAGAATGCTTATGCGGTTGTAAAAGCTGTAAAATATTTCAGATTTTATATCTTAAACTCTCATGTGGTGGTTCTCGTTCCGGATACCAAAGTGAAGTCCATTCTGGTTCAACAAGAATTTGGAACAAAGAGAGGAAACTGGGTTGCCAAGATCCAAAAATATGACATTGAGATTCGCCCTACTAAGCTGGTCCGTGATAAAGGTTTGTGTCAACTGATGGCAGAGAATGAACCAGATAAAGAGAAAAACCTTGAGGCTTTGCCTAAACTGTTGTTCGTCAGTACAACTGACAAGTGGTATTCTGATATCGCATATTTTCTTACTTATGGTGAATGTCCTACACATCTCACTTACAAGGAAAGAATAAATTTGAAGCTCCGAGCAGCCCATTTTGTCTTATGGGATAGTGGTTTATACAAGCGATCACTTGACGAAAACTTCTTGCGATGCGTTGATAAGGCGCAACAGGTTCGCTTGTTGGAGTCATTCCATGACATGGCATGTGGTGGGCATTTTTCTGCACCAGTAACTGCTCATAAAATTGTGCGAGCCAAGTATTATTGGCCGACTTTGTTTGAAGATGCATATAGTTGGGTACGCAAGTGTGATCGTTGCCAACAGTTTGTTGGTAAGCAGAAACTCTCAGCTTTACCACTAAAGCTAGTTGTGATTGAAGAGCCTTTCCAACAATGGGGACTTGATTTCATCGGTACCATTAACCCAACATCCAGTGTTGGACATACTTACATCCTCACTGCAACTGATTATTTCACCAAGTGGGTGGAAGCCATCCCAGTGAAGAATGCAACATTATTAGTGGTGTGTGCATTTTTGAAGGAGAATATAATTTCTTGCTTCGGTGTGCCAAACAAAATTATAACGGATAATGCTGCAACCTTTTCATCTGCAAAGCTTATGCAGTTTTGTTTTGAGCATGGTATTACTCTCGCTCATTCGTATCATTATTATCCCCAAGGAAATGGTCAGGATGAATCGAGCAATAAGAACTTGGTTACCACTATTCGCAAGTTAGTGGATGATAATCAACGTTCGTGGCACAAAGTTTTGTTTGACGCTTTGTGGGTAGACAGGATTACACCTAAAAGGGCAATTGGGATGTCACCATTCCAGCTTCTCTATGGGGTAAATGCAGAAATTCCCATAACTATCGAGCTTCCCGCTCTTAACTTGGCTAAGGCTATTGAAGATAGCACTTTTCAGGATTCCTTGGACAAGCAGATAATGTTCTTACATCATTTGGAGGAACAAAGAACTCAGGTGGTTGATCGGCTTGCAGCACATCAGTAGCAGGGTAAAGTACTTTTTGATAAGAAGGCTAGACAGCGGGAGTTTCAAATTGGAGATCGTGTTCTACTTTGGGACAAAAGGCGGGAATCGAAAGGAATGCATGGAAAGTTTGATACTCTCTAGAGACGACCATTCACTATTCATCAAGCCGCAGGAGAGAACACATTTATCCTAGCATACCGTGATGGCACTCCATTTGCACTTCCATATAGTGCCCAGCATTTGAAGCATTACTTTGAGTAATGACAAGATAAGTATCACTATACATAATGTCCAAGTCTTTTGTTTTTTTAGGTTGTGTGTCTTTTTGTTTTGGTCGCCTGACTCTATAGCCCAATGGAGTAGATAAAGGTAATTAGAGGTCTGGATTCTGCACTCCTCTTTGTTTCAAAGAACAAACGAGGAATTTTCCCTAGTTAGAGCCAGTTGTTGTCCTCAATTTTGCATTCCCCAAGATTGGGGCAACCCTACGCAATTCTCAATGATTGCTAGGAGTTTTTCTCTAAGAGTGTCGATTTTTTGTTAGGAGTTATATTTGACGGGATCAGTTATCCCTTGGTCCTATTCCGTTTTACTTCTTACAAAGCATCCAGTCTTTTTGTCTTTCTTTAATTTTTCTTTGTTTTGCGTCTTATTTTTGTTTTCGGTTTAGTTGTCACCATTGTGCTCTAGTTGGTCTTTAGGCAGTTCTCACGTCCTTCCAAGGTCAGTAAAGAAATGGGCTTTTTCCTGTCAGTTGCATAAAATGAAAGCTTATTTTGTATGCGAGATAGACTTTAAACTCTATTCTAAAAATTTGCGTCATTCTGCAAAGTTTTTCTTTAAGATTTTAATAATGGCATGATTCTACATCATATCTACATTATTAGATCATTAAAGTTTTAAAGTCGCGTATAAAATTATGAAGTTCTTTCTTTATTTAAAATACGGCTTTTAAAATAACATTTGCGCAAAGGGCATTGATTTTTTTTTAAGTCTTCTTTTATTTAATCTTGAAATGACAGGATAAAGATGAGATTTATATATAAATTAAAGTTTATTTATAAATTTTGAATTTTCATTTTAATGATCTACTTTGCATATATTTATTTTTTAAAAATAATGTTTTGTTCAAAAGTCTTATAAATCGTATGAACATATGTTTTTACAATTTAATTACGTAATATATTTTTCAGAATATATATATATATATATGGCTTTATGATATAAACATTAGTTTTTTAAAAAATAAATAAATATAAGTATAACTATATTACTTTAAAGTAATATGTTTTAAAAAAATATATGCAAAGAATATGATATGTTGTTTAAATTTCGGCTCTATTCCTTAAAGCGTCGATTTTGGAACTTATAACATAACGTTTTAGTGAAAATGTTAATCGTGGCTGGGAGGCGTTGAAATTAAAGGACTTTGCATATTTTAATATGTCAAAAATAAACTCCCACAGTGTATGGCGTTGAATCTCAATAGAAATACATATGTAGTTCAAAGCACCTGCGGCTTATATAAGATGGCGTTGATTTGTTATAATATGGCATATATAAGTCCGTTTAAAAGCTGCGAATCATTACATGGCGTTGAATTACTCCTTGTATGGCGTTGGATTTTAATTCATTTACATATTGTTTGACATATGTAATGAACTTTAAATAAAGTTTGTGTTTCACTAAAGTCCACGGTAATGTTCAAACAAACAATAACATATGCATTCAAATACATTCAGATTGCATATGTTATTTCTTTATTAAAGCCGTGGATAACTTAAAGTTATCGAGTGTTGCATATATGCATATGCGTTTTTCTTTGAAACCCATTGTAAAAGCCAGTGGGAGCATGGCGGCGTTTTTGAATGCATGAACGTTTTTGTTACTAAAACAAAAAAGACTCCACCAAAGGCTGCGTAAATGCATGGGAAGGATGTTTTGAGTCTTTGAAGAGAATTTCTCTTCCACAAATTGGTGCGGTTTTGGCTGGAGCTGCTTGTTGTGGTGGCATCTAAAACAGAGAGTCTTTCTTTCCTATTTAATTCATGCCATAAATTTCTTCAGTTAAGATGAGTTTCAAGGAGTTTTTCAAAAACATTTTTGCCTTGGTTTTAAATTCGAATTCCATCTCTTGATTGATTCTTTCAAAGGAGATAAGAATGTCATATTCATAGGCCACATTTTTTAAGAATTCTTCTTCTTTTCTTTTTGTTCTCATGCAAATTTTGATGCATGATGAACACTTGTCCTTCCCCAAACCAAGACCAATGATATTGACTTTGATTTTGACAGGAATTTGTTAATTTTGAGGTCTATATAACTCTGCCAATATCCCCTAATATGCAATTATAAATTTCATTTCTATTGCCAAGATTTGCTTTGAAGAGGGGTTTTGTTTTTCCCTTTGCATCCAAGGAAGGTAAATTGGTTATTTTCTTTTTCTTGTTTTACATTCTTTATGTTTTATATGTGCTATGCTCTCTTCTTTTCTCTCATCTTTTCTAAGTTGCATATGAGAATGCAATTTATTCTCATATGCAGTTGGAATTAAAAACCTCGTCCTTATGGTGTTTTTCCAAAGTGCATAAAGTGTAATGTGTTGTTCACATATGCAATCAGCCCATAAAACTCCACTTTTTTCATATCCCCATTTGAAAAGGAGATGCAAAGTTTTCCATGTACGAACATGCTTAAAAAGCCCACAATAGAAAAGCCCCAAATCTGCAATTCTTGCTTAAAAGTCCACCATGCTTCAAAAGAAAAGGATATTATCCTCCTTCTTGTCTTACTTTTCAAAAAAAAAAACATTTGAGACGGAAAATCCCACTCATACATGTTTCTCTATCTCCGTAAGGCACTGTCCTTTCCATTCATTCTTGCATAAGAGATGGATTTCTCTCCTTGTAATGATGAAATTCTTTGTTTTTGGGATTTCTATGTTACAGTTACAACTGTTGTGATCCTTGCCATGTCAGAGAAAGGATCTACATCACCTAAGTACAAAGGGAAGAAGAAGATGAAGTACTAATATGATAAGCATCAAAGCTCCGTTGTGGCATCTCAACTTACATCCTATGTGGAAGAGATTCGTGATACAGAGATTGGTCATTTGAACATGGAGGAGTTTCTAAAAAGGGTGAAGACATCCACCAAATATGACATGATCAGCATTCGAGAAAGTTATATTCATCATGTTGCTACTTTCCCAACAGTTGCATTAGAACCTGAGTTTGTAATGGCATGTGCAAGAAATTTTGATCCTACTTCCAAGAGGATCAAGGATCAGGATGGGAAGGTGGTGATTAGTCTCGATCCTGATACCATAGATCAAGTGTTTAAAGTACCAGCTGCTCTGGCTGTCATGGATCTAAAGATGGAGAAATCTCTCGAAAAATGGGAAAATGGTAAGACGGCTTATCTAAGGTATATGAATAACAACTGGTTGATCACTAAAAGACCAAATGCGGCCATATGGCCTAAATGCATGCATAGATCTGAATTCAAGGAGGAGGTTCACGATCTTATCACCTTGCTAAGTCGTGTTGGGGGTTTGAAAGAATCCAATCTTTTCAAACCCTGGATGTATAAGTACTTTTCCTTGATCCTCAAGTCAAGTCAGCGATTGTTTTGGGGAGAATTGATCAGTAATACCATTTGTGGGAAACTAGTACAAGTGCCTAATACATGCACTTTTTACATGAATTCTTATCTAATTTACATTAATGCTACTCTAGGATCTTTCTCAGGGTTATTTACTAAAGGAGACCGGATGCAGTTGCCTGTGTGGGAGTACTTTGATCAGATGTCGTTAAAGTCTAGCCGCATTCATTTTAGAAGAGTGCAAGATGCATTCTTTGGATACTACCGGTGCCTGTTTGACAAGGAGCTTCCGAACAAAAGAGTTTCGGATGAAGCATGGAGCAAGGTCAGTGAGTATGGATGTATCTTTCTACGGTTTCCAAACTTCACCTATCTCAGGGTGGGGTATTTTTGAAAAGAACCATATACCTTGCCTAGGTATCCTACAGATAAGCTCATTCTCATGGAGTTAGCTCGACAGCTTATGGTTGTGCAAATGCATCAGTCTTCTCTACATAGACCAGGTGTGGGTATTTCCTCACGCAATCCTTTGAGGATTGCCGGTCATTCACTCGACACAGTACCTAAAGAAAAGTCCATCGAGTTTGAGCTTCAGGAGGTTAACCTAAAAAGGTTTATGGCACGGAGTTCATTTGATTGGAGAGGGATGAATGATAAGATCTAGAGATAATTTACTCATGTTCATCACCTTGAGGATGTATGGATTGACCTTCGTACAGAGCTGGATATTGCCAAGATGGACTATTGCCGCCTTACAGTCAGACAGATAATAGATTTTCGTCTTGCTCAGATTCCTGAAGGGGTTGAGGATGATGATGACATCTTGGATCCAGAGTATCGAAAGCATCGTCTCAAGAACTTGCCCATTGCATCTCCATGTTGGTCTATGAAGGAAAACGTGTCCAAATGGGATAGATTCCAGAGCATCTTGGCTAATACAAACATTTTGTTGAAGAAGAGGGGCTTAAAAAGCATCAAGGTTAAGCCTGGTTGAGACTTTGACCTTGCTGGTCTGTTGGGTGCAAAATAAAAAATCAGAGGTAAGGGCAAGGGAGAATCATCCTCATCAGATTTTCTAGTGATCCAGAAGCTGGCTATTAAAGGAGGTAAAGTTATACCTAAGTCTCCTACTCCACATGCAATGCTCAAAGTCAAAAGGCCTGAGATGATCAATCTTTCAGATAGTGACGAAGATTTGCAAGTATCAGTTACTCTTGAAGCATTACAACCACACGAAGCAGTTGAGATGCAAGGTGTACACAAGTCCGCTTCGAAGATGGACGAGCCTCCCATGTCTCCACTTGACACAAATGTTGATTCATTTATGACACATCTACCTCTTATACATGCTACAACCATTGTGCCAGCCGCACCCATCTCCTTTGTCGCCCCAGCAAAGAGAGAGGACTTGTCACGTGTGTTTGATGAGCTTCATAAGGATCTACCTAGACTTGGTACACTCATGGCTAACAATAATCTGGCATCACAGATTGAGTTATTCATTGAGGACAAAGTACAAGGAGAATCAGTCTTAACGGCAACACCAGTAGAGGCAATCACATATATACCTTCTTCTTCTCAAATAGAACTGGTGACTGACATGGTTCCAGCTGATGGTACTACTTCATCTTTTGTTCTACCTCCTTGATTGGGTGTCATTACCCAAAAGAGGAAAAAGCTTGAAGTACCTTTGGAGGAGGAAGATCTTGCTCCTAAGAGCAAACCTCGAGCATTGAGAATCAAAAAGGCTAAGGTGGTTTCCAAAATCATGGTTGATGATCAGAACGTCAAATATGCTGAGGTTGTTGAGCCTATTCCAGATAAGAACTTAGAGCAATGTGAGGGCACAAATTATAAAATTACCAGGGTAGAACTTGGTAAGCAATCATTTGTAGGATGTCAGATGGATGTTCATGATGCACTTGATCACTTCACAAAGAGATCTGATAAACTTTGGCAAAAGAAGCATATGCTAAAAGAGGAAAACATTCGTCTACGTGAAGCACTTGAGAAAAGTTCTTCTTTTCAGCATGCAGAAGTGCTTTCAGAGGACACTCAGCGGCATATTAATTATTTGGAAAAGAAGACCAAGATGATGGATGAGTGGGGCAGCCAGCTTGAAGTTTAGGGTGTGATTGTTATTAGGGATGCACATCGCATTTTTAGAAACATCAAGAAGACAACTGATCGTCTGCAAGAGGTTGTTGGATCCTTGGATCGGCAACTAAAAACTCTAAGTGAAGACTTGGAGGTGTGGGAGAGAATGGCGGAAGTTGATCTTGATGTATTGTGCACCTATGAAATAATCTCTTCAAAAGAGATGTATTTCGAGTTTTTGGATCAATTGGTGAACAAGGAAAAAGTCTTGAAGAAGTTGATAGGAGATGTTCATGGATCTTTCAGGTATGTGTTGAGCATAGGGGGATCATTCTCAGAGCCTTTGATAGCTTGGCATACAAGTTAGTGACGGAGGATGGAGAACTGATTGGTGAAGAGCAAGCCTTGTCGAGGTTTTCCCGGATAGTTCATCAAGAATTGGAGGATAGCACTTTCAGTTGTAGTGCTATGGATAAACTGGCAAGATTCGAAGTTGCTTTGAGTCAACTGCAAAAAGATTTAGGTGGATACAATGGTGCAATCTCCAAAGTGACAAGTGTTGCGCGTAAAAGCGTAAACATAGCTCAACACATCTGAGCACCTGATCCAACTATTGTTCATAAGTCTCTTACTCAATTTGAGACTTGTGTTAATTTCCTTTGAAGGTGTTGCTACAACACTTAGTTTTAGAAGTGTAGAATCTTTGACAGATTGCACGAAAATATGTAAAAGCATTTTCATGTAATCATGCTCAAGGTACATTAGGTCCTGAAGCATTGAATAAGTCAAAGTTAGTTAGTGATAGATAAGCTTTTAATAGTTCAAAATTGGTTAGTTAGGGATAAGGATTGAATAAGTCAAAGTGGTTGAGGGTATCCCCTTTCTTCTCCAGTTTCCTCTCTCCTTTTTTCCTATATAAAGGAGGGAGTTCATTATAATCTTGGATCTTTTGTTTGTGCAAATAAACTATAGGCAAAACTCTTGAGTTTTGAAAACTTTGTGTTTCATTGTAAGAGAGTTAAGCATTTGAATAAAGGAATAGAGATTGACAGACTTTGTGTTGTTGTCTTGAAAATCAATGAATGTATTCTTATGTTGCATTTGTTGATCCTTGTTCAAATTGAATAGTTTCTTTGTTTATATCATCGAAGCATCTTTAATCCAAGTTTTCTGAAGATTTTGTGCTTCAGGAAATCGGGGTTACTATAGAGAGTAGTGGCTAATATACTCCAAGGACTGAAGACTTTGGGCTTGAGTATTGGACAATAGATTAATAGAATACTTATTTGAGGTGAGGACAGGAGACTTTGAGCTCATTGTATTACTTCATCTTTAGATAAATCAACTACTGCCTCGTTTGATTGTTCTTAAGTCAATCATTGAGTTACTGGTATTACTGTTGCAAGGTGAACTGTATGTGTTACAGTTCAGTTCAACTTGAAGCCACCTGCGGTAAGAAGGGAGCCTCCCCTATTGCTGAGAGGAGAGAGTAATCTCACATACTGCTGCCTAAAACACACATTTTGCAAGTTGTAGTCTTAGTGACTTGCGAAATATTTAGCCAACAATTCCCTCTAGTAATTGGTTGAAAATTTGGCAACCCTAGTTAGGGTTTCTAGGGATGAGTCTCGACCCTTTATTTCAAATGAATCTTGTCCCTTCTTTGTAATTGGACATTTATAAAAGGCCAAGACCTTCTCATTTGTAAGGAGTTGGTTAGTTGGTAGGTTAGAAAAGGAGCATTAGATTGGAGTAGTAGAGAGCTACTAGGAGATTAGAGTAGGTTAGCCAAAGGGAGAGTCTTGATCAATTTTTTTATGATGCTATTGAAGTAATGGATAATTCATTGTTGGTTCATCATGGTGAATTACTTAATATTACTTTGAAGTGTTGCATGATTTCTTCAATCTTTTACTTAGAGTAGATTTCATTTCATGTTGTTAGAAGTAGCTAATTTGGATGAAAGCAATTGTGGATGTTTTCTTGTTTGACTCGAATATAAACTAGTCTATTAGCCCTCTTGCTGATTGTAAGGGTCCCTTGTGTGGTAAGCTAGTGACTGCTCTTAACTTCAATTGATATTTGATCCTTAGTTTGTACTTTCAAGTTGGATTAAGAAGAAGGTGTTAATATGAAAACCATCAAGTAGTCCTTAGAAGCTTGCACTAGGTGAAGTTGAGGTTGTTGATAAGATTTCACTTGGTAGAGTCCAAGTCATCCATGATTCCTTGCATTCCTAGCTAGAAGTAGAAGTAGAAATAGAAGTAGAAGTTAAGCTTAAGTTTAAGTTGGAGAGTTGGAAAAGAAAACTGTATTTTCATTGCACATTGTGAAGCAAAATCTTTAGAAGTCCAAGTAATTTGATATCCATTGAATCAATAACGTAAGTCCCCTTAAGTGATTACCAAAAAATCACATTATTTCATTGAGCAGTGTCAATAATAAAAGGAACCTTGAAGTCATTTATCTTACTTTGCAAGCTTAGCATGAGAGATCACCTTATATCAAGACAAGATTGAATGTTTGGTGTTTCTTCCTGAAACATTAAGTTTTTTATTCTACATGGTGTAGTGGAATAAAAATCACATCAACAATTCCTACCTTCTATTTCCCTACCATGATCTCTCTCCTTACCACAACCCAAAAATTGAATGCCCAAAATGATACTCCACTCCTAACCCAAACCTAAGTCTTAGTTCTACATTATATTTTTTCCCCTCTTCATTGGCTTTGCCTCAATGATGACAACAAGATACACCACATTCACCTAAAGTACTAAGGCTACACCCACCTGCACCCATTTGAGACCTTCGTAAGGTAAAAACTTCTTGTGAGATTATGGGATACGAAACACCCAAGGAAAATGGGTGGTGATAAATGTATGGGCAATAGGAAAGGACCCTTAAACTTGGCAACTTGAACCAAATATTTCTTCTAGGGAGATTGAGTACAAAGGGAATATCTTTGAATTGATTCCATTTCATTTAGGGAAGAGGATTTTCTATGGGCTTCCCTTGGCTTATCGAGTGGTTCACATGTGTAGCTATTCTTGTTCAATGTTTTGATTGGTATCTCCCAAACGGATAATTTAATGTAGAGACATTAGTTATGAATAGCATGTTTAGAATCGTAGTGCAAAACGAAGAGAATTTAATTGCAATACCAATACCACATCTACCTGTTCATATTTACAATGAAAAACTTTGAGTTTTCCAACTTATTTGGTTCTATCTTGGTGATGGATCATAAAATGTGCTATGAAATATTGATACAAAAACTTCTACATGATTTTATGCCAAAAGTATTGTAGTACAACTTCATGGATTGTGGAAATATCATATTGCTAAAAAATAAAATCATAAAAATATTAATCTTATAAGTTTATAATAAATTTTATATTAAGGTTCTGAAATTGTTTTAAGTTTTCTCATAACATTACTAACTAGTGAAAAATATTTAATTAATTTTATCATGAATTTATTGCATTGATTATTTAATATAAATTAAATTTTAATACATTTAATACTCAGAGAAATTTATGAAACAAAAATAATAAAAGTAGAATAATATGATTGAGGTGGACCATTATATAAGCACATTGATATAGAAAACTCTCACTTGGTAATATAATACAATGAATTTTAAATCATAGGTAAAGAGCCATCATCCAATTTTTTATCAAGAGCTCCTTCCCTTTAATCTTCTTGTGGAAATCATCAACCCCTCTACACCCCATTTGAGACGATGCCTAGAACTACGCTAGTTTTGACAAGGTGTATCTCATATAAGAGGTGTAAAACATGGAAAGTACTTTGAGGATGATCTAATGTTATAGAGTTTTCATTAGTACTTTCTAAATTAATATGTATAGTTGTATAAATCACATTATTTACTTAATATATAATTTATAAAAGGAAAATCATATATACAAAATAATTGTTAATGGTCTAATTGGTAAAAATTGTAATGTTTTCCCATTATAGTTTGACTTTATTATCACATTATTGTTCATGATTGAAATAAGGAAATCTACAATGTAATTAAGCCTACACTTGCAAAGATTGTCTTTGTTCCTCCAAACATAGAAGCATGGACTTCAATTCATGTAGTCTATTTCCAACAACCAATTATGTAGTGATCATATTGTTTTTCAAATGTTGTTTATGAAACATATAACTAAATTATTATTTTTTATTAAGGGTAAAGAAGGTTTTGAAAGGACACCAAACCCTTTAAAAGGACAAAAAATTAATGTACAAGATAAGCTATGCCACACAACAATTATCAACCACACAATAGAAAGCTAGTTTTTGCAAACCAACAACCAACTAGGCACAAGAAGGTGTTTAAGGGCTCTTGAAACCCTTTACAAATGGTTGAAGGACAACTCATCAACAAACAAACAACAATAAGAAAGGGAGAAAAATAATGGAAATTAAACCACCTTTGGAAACTTTTAACCTCTACAAGCACCCTTAGCTAGGGATAGAGAGGCATGGTTATGCTTAAGAACACCTCTCTTCCTATGCAAGAAAGATCTCTCTCTCTCTCTCTCTCTCTCTCTCTCTCTCTCTACATACATACATACATACATATAGAATTTGTAAGTTGCATAAAGGGTGTGACAAATTACATTAAAGGTAGTTCCTCCCATTGGGGGAGGTGACAATACTTCTCGTAAAGAAGAAACATGAGCCTCAGTTGCTTGATAATGGGCCCTAAGATTATCAACGGGTGGAGGTGGTTGATTCAGGAGCATCTTAGGATCTTGGCAATCTTGCATCAACCAAAAAAGAAAAAAATGTGTTTTCTTGTTTGATAAGCCTGGTGTTTTGGTCAGTGGTCGATCTGTGCTTGGTATTTCGTGTTGAGGTCGTGACATTGTGTTCTTGGCTTCGTCCTAGATCTTATCATGTGATCACACATCAATTGGTTTCATTGCGTGTAAGTTATGACAGATTCTTTGCATGCTTGCTATATTCTTCATTTTTTTGGTTGGTTGTTGTGTTTCCCGATCATTTCATGATCTCCCAATGCAATTTTCCGTAGGTGGTCATGCCAGCTCATTGTTGTGTTTAAGGTCAACCTTTTTGTGTGATCGCATCACTTAGCTATTTCCTTGGAGATTGTTCCTAAAGATTTGGGTCCTGACCTATTTGGTTGTAATGTACTTACTCAATTCTTGGGGAATGTAATCTTTTCTAGGTTGACTAGATGTTGTGATGTCTTTATAAGCTTATAGACTTGTTCCCAAGGGACAAGGTGATCTCATAAGATTATTTTTCTTAGCTTGGCTAGAATTGTGAGGGTTTTCAGTGTAATCAGACCTGTGTGCTTGGCATGAATAACTTGCAAGTGAAACATGTTACAAATCCGTTATAAATGATTTTTGATGATAATAAAAGGTTGAATCTCTCATTTTATTGCTACTTGTCTCTTTTCTTCTATTGTGTTATATTGGTTGCAAGGTTTGGACTGATCTCCTTGAGGTTTCTCCATCCTTGACCGCGTCAGGTGGTATCAGAGAATGGTTGAGCATAAGGTTGAACAAGGTAGAAGTTGAATGAGGTTGAGATTCTTGTGTTGGTAGATCCAAGTTCCTGACTTGTAAAGCCCTAGACCTGTAGATGGTGAGGTGGCAGAGTGAAGATCTGACTTGCAATCATAGACGACTTGTACAAGGTGGCTAGGAAGGGTTTTTTGATGGTTGTTAATAGTTGAAGGCATACCGATTGGATACAGATTGCTTGTGTGTCTATAGATCACTGGTTGGAGAAGAATCTTGTAATAGATCACCGGTTGAACCTGAAGATTGGAAAATGTCGCCTAGAAGAATGAACCCTAGAAGGCTAGAGAAAATGATGGAAGACATTAGGGTTGAGATGAGGAATGAGATCAGAAATGTGTTGATTGAATTGAGAACGAATCTTGAGACTGAAGAAGAATATGAGGAAGTTGTTGAAGATCTTGAGACAATAGACACTGAGATCCCTGAAAATGAGGAGAGATTGATGAGAGTTGTGGCACAAGTAAGTAAAATTCATAGGATGGATGTTCTACTCTCATTGGTTCATTGGATCCTGAGGATTTGATAGACTCGATTGGAGAACTAGAAGACTCCTTTGAGATTGAAGATATCAGAGATCCATAAAGGGTTAGGATAGCACAGACTAAGTTGAAGGTTTATGTTGCCTCATGGTGGAAGGAACTACAGAAAGATAAAGAGGAGCATGGTGAGACAAAAGTCACTAGATGGAAGGTGATGGTTGCTAGGTTAAAAGCTAAATTCAATCCCGAGGATTATGAATTAGAGTTGTTCAAGAAGTTGCAGAACTTGAGGTAGAAAGACATGAGTGTGGAAGAACATACAGAAGAATTCTACAAGATGACTATCAGATCTGGTCACAAGAAAGTATCTAAGGAGAAGGTGGCTCGATATGTTAATGGTCTGAGATTTAATATTCAGGATGAGTTAAGTATGTTGATGATTTCTACTATTGAGGATGCTTATCAGTATGCATTAAGGGCAGAAGATAAGTTGAAGACAAGACAAAGTAACCCTAGAGGAAGAGAGAAGCAAGTTAGCAGCAATGGCAAAGAACAACAACCCATTGAAGTTGAATCTGATCAGAGAATACCTAGAAGAGGGAATGGTAGAAAGGAGTTCAAGGGTACTTGTTTCAAATGTGGTGGCATAGGACATAGAGCTTTTCAATGTCCTGAAGGATCTAGTAAGAACATGGGTAAACAAAATCTTAAGGCACATGAGGAACAAATTGCTGATGAAGTTGTGGAAAATGAAGTTGAGCCTGAGATAGGAGAGTCTCTTATGCTTAGGAGAGTTATGTTGAGTAAAAAGGAAGTTGAACCTTTACAAAGGAGGAATTTGTTTAGGATTGTTTGCAAATCAAGAGGTAAGTGTTGTAAGGTTGTTATAGATAGTGGTAGTACTGACAACTTGGTATCAGAAGAGATGGTGCAGAAGGTTGGATTGACGAGGCTTAAACATCCTTATCCTTATGGGATATGTTGGTTTTAAGATGATCACATAGTAGAGGTAAAAGAGCAGTGTTTGGTTAATTTTAGCATTGGACCTTACAAAGATGAATTGTTATATGATGTGGTGTCTATGAGTACTTGTGTCATACTTTATTGGGAAGACCTTGGCAGTATGATAGATGCACTACTCATGATTGCAGAAGAAACTTGGTCACAATAGAGAAGGATGGACAAAAGTTTACTCTAGTTCCTTTGAAGGAAGCAGAAGAGAGAATTGCAAGGAATCTGAGTATGGTAAAGAGTTATTGTTCAAAGAAGCAGACTACAGAGGTTAGTATGGATCGGAAAAGAAGGATCTTGAAGGTAAAACTGATAAAGGCAAGTTGGCATCTAACTGTAAGAAGGGAAGGGTAAGTGGAGCAGCAAAGGACCTTGGTTGCTGAACAAATGAGGGTTTGTAACAGAGGTAGATCAGTTATGCAAAAGGGAAGAGGTAGTAATTTGAGCTCTTGTGTTAATAAAAGATATGATAGAGTGAGTACAGAGAGGAGTAAGTTGATGGATCTGATAGAGGAGAGTGTAGAGGTACATAGGCAAAGAGTTGCAGATAAAGAGGATGTTTGGTTCAGAAGCAAGCATGGGATCTATGTTTCATGACTTGTCAAATGTTCATAAGTTGCTCTTGTGGAATATTTTATTTTACCTGGGGTGTCTAATGCAAGAGCATCTTAGGATCTTGACAATCTTGCATCAACAAAAAAAAAAAAATTGTGTTTTCTTGTTTGTCAGCCTAGTGTTTTGGTCAGTGGTCGATTGGTGCTTGGTATTTTGTGTTGCGGTCGTGACATCGTGTTCTTGGCTTCGTCCTGGAGCTTATCCTATGATTGCACATCATTTGGTTTCATCGCGCGTAATTATGGCATGAGATTCTTTGTGTGTTCGCCATGTTCTTCATTTTTCCGGTTGGTTGTGTTTCCCGATCTTCTGGTGGGATTTTCCATATGCAGTCATGCCAGCTCATTGTTGTGTTTGAGGCCAACCTTTTTGTGTGATCACATCTCTTAATTATTTCCTTGGAGGTTGTTCCTAAAGATTTGGGTCCTGACCTATTTGGTTGTAATGTATTTACTCAATTCTTGGGGAATGTAATCTTTTCTAGGCCGACTAGATGTTGCGATGACTTTATAAGCTTATGGACTTATTCCTAAGGGACAAGGTGATCTCACAAGATTATTTGGCTTAGCTTGGCTAGGATTGTGAGGGTTTTCAGTGTAATCTAGCCTATGTGCTTCGCATGTATGACTCGCATGTAAAACAACATTTTGCAAATCTGTTGTAAATGATTTCCGATGATAATAAAAGGTTGAATCTCTCAATTTATTGCTTCTTGTTTTGTTTCTTTCGTTGTGTTATATTGGCTGCAAGGTTTGGACCAATCTCCTTGACGTTTCTCCATGCTTGACTGTGTCTGTGGTAATGGTGATTTTAGGACCCACGCGTTCTATTTTATTTTGAAATCTATGCTTTATCCATTCACAAAAAATCAATCATCATGTTCCACCACCTTATTTTGTTTTGTCAATATATTTGAATTAAATTGCATGTTTTAAGACTAAATTTGATTCTATGAACATATATTTGCATGTTCCCAGTGTTGGAATGATAATTATCAAATTTTTTGTTTGAAGTTGACGGTATACAAATGTTATTTTCATATCTTTTACCAATTATATTAGATTGATATAGAATTTAACATTGTATACCAAGAAAGTTAGCAAAATTCTTCATTTTTTCTCACCATAATGATAGGCACAATTAAGGTTTAGAGCAGACACTTTTATCTCGGATCCAATTTGGTTATCTATGCAGGTGGAAACACCAAAACGAGGGTTTGACCAAGGAAATCCCCTATATAGCCACAACCTTTTTCCTTTCTTTGGGCTTGCATAGGCTCAGATCTGAAAATAGAGTAAGTTACAAGAGTGCTTAGTAAACTAAGATGAACAGTTCTAGAGTTTAGATGGAGAGAAACACCTTGAATAAGGCACCCTCCAACTATGTCTAGTGAGTTTTGGTGGTTGGAATTTTGTGAAATGAGCTTACAAGACCTCCTGATTACATTTCTAAACCTTTTTGTTGGTTTGGACAATTATTGTTTTGAAGTCTTCTATTATGTAATGTCCCCTTGGGATTCCTTAGGTTTTTACCTTATTTCTTACGATTCAAACTGCAATGGCTTGGTACATTGTTCTGATATATTGATGGTTGTGGATTTCTTGTTCTACAATACTATAGTTTTGTAGCAATTACATTTATAGGATATGCATTGATCTTTCAGCCATTAATATGAATTGACGAGCACTATTTGGGATTTATATACGATAGTGATGACTTGCAGTTGAGACTCTCCCTCATCAATATATGTGTTCGACAATATGCATATAAATCAGTCTTAATAATTTGGGTTCCCATACGTGGAATTTATGTTCACTATAATCAATAAAGTTGTCTGTGGTGATAAAATTGCTAAATCTGATCTTATCTTATAGTATATGCAATGGAATCTGATATGTTGCCTATAGAAACAGTATTGTTCTTTCAGATGTTGAGTTAAGCACTTGCAATGTCTGATATAGAGATCACTTTAGCAACGATAGAGTTGTTGTGTCAGATATGGATATATATTCTTGCAATATTAATCTAATGTTGTTTTTTATCTCTATGGTTATTACTTGAAATCAATGATGGATTCTATGTTCGATATATATTCCTTAATCTCTAAATTCTTAGATGTTGTCTTTGATTGGCCAATATATGCCTGCACCAAATGCCAATGGCAGTTCACTGTAAATAGAGATCTTTTTACGGACTACTAAATAAAAAGAGAGGTAATCAACGGTCCCTAAAATGGTTGTCTTCAATATTCTTATATATTGATTACCACTGAACGGTTGCATCATTGAAAGGTATACCCTTTCTCCATTGTGTCTCTTCCAAGAGAACGCATCCTTTCATAGTTAATTAATTGGTATTGCTAACAACCTAATTATTATCGTGCCTTGCCTTGCAGACGTCGATTTCTCCCTTACTCAATATTAGCAATAGTAGTGTTCCCTTAATCTGGATCAGTTTGTATTACGAATGTTCCTATTCATAACTTTCGGTTGGACTAATTTCCAATTGTTGTTTAGAACTCCTCACTCTCCAGCTGTAAACATCACACACTAACAACTGACTCCTAGGCTAAAAGTGTTAAATAGTCAAAGTTGACTTATTTTTTCCAAGCTTAATTTTTTCTTTAATGTATGATCTTTAAAGCAGGCCCTCATCAATGTATACATTCTTATGCTCTATCTAATCAAATAAGAAGCCAACGATATGGCTTATTTTGATTTCATCAATTCTTCTAATGAATATTATAATAGTTGTTTGATATATAAGTCGCTGACCACTTAATATTTCGTACCTCTTAAATATTGACTTCTCAATTGTCGATGACTAATCTCAATGACTATCGAATGACTCCAAGTCATCGACATGGTTATTGGATGCTCCTTTGATATATAATTAGAAGGATGCTATCGCACATTGTCATTAATACATCGTTGGTTATATGTGATCGACCTGAGTATATAATTGATATCTCTGCTAACGAGAAGGAAGCAACTTATTGAACTACTTCGCAAGTTGATGCTTGACGACTGCGACTAACGACAGCTTGTGTTGTCTTCCTTTATTTGACTAGGATAACAAGGGAAATACTACTTCGTCCTTTATCGTTGTTGTTTGAATGGTCATCAATACCATTCAACAAATTCAATCTCCGTCTTTGTATTATCGATCCCCTATAATGAGATCCTTTCCCATGTGCGACCTGGAAATAGTGATTAGATTTTGATGGTATTGCAATGAGTATGCAGAGTCATTAACTTAAATAATAATAGATTTTCAGAATCATAATCATATGTTATGTTTCTGAATGAGATTGTGTGTGAGTTTTTTAGCATCAACATTTCGATCATACTCAATTATCCATCATTTGGCATTCTTATACTCTCTCATCCTGATAATGGATCATTGAGTATGATCCAAAACGTTGATCTAATAAACTCACACAATCTCATCCCGAAACATAGCAGATAGTCATTAACTTTGTTATTATATTATTTAATTTTATATCTTAATACTATTATTCTTACCATTATCTATATCCTTATTTATTTATTAGTATTATTATTATTACTCATTCATTATATTATTATATTCATTTAATAATATTATGTTATATTATATTAACAATATAGATAATTTAATAATAAATTATTTAATAATTTATTATTATTTATTTATTCCTTAGTTTCATTTTTATTATTTATTACTAAATCCTACTCTAGAAATGGGGCATTACATATTATTTCATGTATACTTCCCAGTGAATATCTTTTTTGCTGATGCAGCTGTAAGCTCTCTCATTTACTAGACTATTGTGGACATAGGATTTTGTTTCATTAATTTCAATAGAACCTATAATGGAACCCCAATGGCGACCTATGTAATGCAAACCTCCATATTGGCTGCTAATGGACACAAAATCACCTGCTTCATGAGTCTCATATGTTTTCAGAAATAAGAGCATACGTGTTGGATAAGCACAAGAAAAATCACTAGAAAAAGGAATAATTTTTTGTGCCCTAAAGGCTTGCATGTGAAGAGCCTAATCATAAATTTGCACTGTCCTGCCATATGACAGTTTAAACAGAAACACCTTTTGCAGTACAGGAAGTCTAAGGACAAATTTTGGAAGCAATGTAAGCACATCAAAAGATAAAAATTTAGTTTCTGGCAACGTCATAACATGAGATCAGTCCTTATAGATGTGTCTATTAATAGCTCATCATTTTTGTGTGAGCTATTATTGTGGATATTCCATGCAATGAAATACACCAGTTATTGAGTAGCCCTAATATCCTCCGTGTGAATGGCAAGTACCAGCTTGTCCTAAAGATTCAATTGCTTTCAAGTTCCTATTTCTGGACATTCTCATGATCATTCCACTTTCAGAGTGAGAAGAGCCTCAAGTTTGCTCATGGTACTAAAGAGGATAACAACAATGTGAGCATTAAGTAGGAACAAAATGCAAGCTGTTTGCCATTGATATGGCATAAATGATATCTAAAAGGAGATTTCATTAGTCAACACTTGTTTGCATCCATAACCACCCAAGCTGAGATGGTTTTGTCATCTACTAGTGGCTTTTCTAAAAGCCTAAATTGACCATGAGTACAATTTATCTAGCTTTCTTAGATTTAATGCCTTCGACATATCTACTTGAATTTATTTCAAATCGCATTTAAGAAATATTCCTTCCATTTTAAGTGGAAGTAAGTGATACAAGCAAATGCTTACGAGAACTTCTACTGGAATCTTTAAGTGATGAGTTGCTCAATAAGAAGCATTAATATTATCAAGATATGAAGGAAAAGTACTATTTTTCAAAGGTCCTCACATCATGTTGATGAATAGAGGTGAACAGAAACTGAGCCAATTATGACCAGACAGAAGATTCAGATGACTTCATATCTCAAAAAATACAAGCTATCATAAGGTAGTTAGAGTGACAAATAGAATGAAATGGAATTTTGAACAGCATTTTCAATTGTTTTGACTTTAAGTTCATTTGTCTCTTTACGTTCTATTTCCTTCCCAGCTTTATTTGATTGTGGGTTGATATTCATTTACCATTTATGTATATGTGATTAATAGAGTTGGGATTTTTAAATTTTTAAACCATACACCATATATAAAGTGTTGTCGGGATATTTGGATGTACGGGTTATTATATTAATAAAGTATTATGTTAGTCTTGGTTGTTAGTGACCGAGAGGTTAGATAGTTACGTCACGACGTTTCGGTCGTGGCCCTTCGGGTAGTTTATATACCCTCTTGGAGGATGGACACGGGGAGATATGAAGATATGATCATTATGATGTAAATGTACTTGCCAGTCTGGAATGATTAATGAAAGTATTTATTATTCTATGATATATTCTGTGTTTATTATATTTCCTGTACTATGTCTATGCATTATTAAGTTACCCGTGACGATAAACATTTGGCGCCGCTGCCTAGACGTACTCGGGAAGGAAAAATAAAATAAATTGATGTGTTGATTATTGCCCGAAGTGAGCAAAGAATTCATGCCCAATCAATTGAACAAAAATAGAAAGAACTCACTCGAGGAGGAACAAGCCGATAGAAAAGCGGCACTCGCACAATAGCAAGCCGAGCAAAGGGAGAGATACAGAAGACGCGCCGAAGGACTACCGAAGGGAGTAAGTGAAGGCAAGGGTCTGGAGGTATCTAACCGGGAGGCTGGGAGAAGTGACGAGGACTGCCTAGAGGAAACACGGAGCTTGTTCGGGTCCTTAACCTTAACCCCACGGACGGAAGAAGCAAGAGAAGTCCAAAGGAAGGAAAAAGAGGAAGCCGCACGGAGGGAGGCTCAGGATACTGTTGCCGCCGCGAGTATCGAAGTGACTGAGGGGCACGGGTATCACAGTAGCCCACCGGGCCTGG
>MU225845.1:1573535-1585095 GCA_018584345.1 Thuja plicata
GATTGATGTTGTCAAGTGTCATATAAGTGTTGACATTGGATTGATTTATCCTCCCTAGCTAAGAGGGAGTGTTGATGTTTTGTATAGCTATGGTGAGGGTCATAAGTGTTGACACAGGAGACCACTATACATTTTGTTTGATCATCCTCCCTAGCTAAGAGAGAGTGTTAATGTTTGTAGCTTAAGTCGTATGATCATTAGAATACATATAATATATGTTGATTAATAATAATATAATATATATGTTATATTATTATTATTAATCATATGAAATTTAATATTCAATATTAAATTATCATATTATTCTTAATTAATAATTGATTGATGAAACATTATAAGATTGATTAAATTATAATTAATGGGAAGAGGCATGTCCTTTCAAATAAATAATAATGAATAGACATGTCTCATGAAGGGACGTGTCTCTCCTAGCCTCATTCCCAATATAAATGAAAGAGAGATTGTTGCATTTGGAAAAACACATACAACATAGAGTGCTATTACATTTGCAGCTATCCTAAAACTTAACATCTTGCTATCATTATTTTAAATTTTAATGCTCCGTGACAAGAACCTAGACCATACTCGTGTCTCCATACCCACAATTTCTAGTAATTGGAGTCATATATGATACATCCTATCCTTATTCATTCACTTGTGTACCCTAATTAGATTGGCATCCTCATCCCCATCCGCACACCCACAACCCCCATGTCTCAAAGTAAATATGCCAATTATTATTAATCATATTAACAACATTATAGCATCTCTCCTTAAACTATTTCATCAATGGAACACAGCTTAATCCGAAGCTTCCTTTTGCAGCAAACAAATGATAAATACCAGCTTCAAGTTGGTTTTATAAGTAAATTGCAATGAATAATGATTACCTCAGCACTTAAAAAGATCACTAAGACAAATTAGGATGCACATGATGCATTGAATTTCCTTTATATTTAACCTAAAACATCTTTTCACAGGTTACAAAGTTTCCATATATATTAAATTGTTGGTAAAAACTGTAATGATCCTATTTGCTGTTTCAGAGGTAATGAACTACAATAGGTCTGGTTTTATTTTAAATCATTGCTTGGCTAATTCATAAAGGATGTGAGACTGTAACCTTTACTTGTTTAACTTCTCAGAGTAATAAGGAAATAAAATAATGCCAGGAACTAAGCTTTAACGGTGTATGTTATTCATTCCAAAACCAAGCCAACAATTGCATAAACTGGAATCATATTACAACCAAAGATTTCTTAATCAGAATTTCAGAATATATTATGATGAAATTATGCACCTGTACATTGATCACCCGAAGTGGATGACACCAGGTTGAATGGCACTGCGGATTTCAATGTGCATGACCCACGCCAATCTCAGACTGTCCTGCGTGGAGTTCCTTACGCAGGTGGATGTAATACGCCAGCCAGTATGTCTACTCGGCGTACGTGTTCAGTGACATGGTAGACACCACTCCTTACGCGGTTGCAGTGAGGGCTCGGACAGCAGCGTAGTACTACCCCCCAAGTCGATGGCGATACTGCCCAACCCGTGACGTTGTTGTTGGTGTATTCCAGTCAACTTCCTCAGCACTGTTATTCAAGTCAACTTCTCCCGCGCTGTAACTCTCACTCCTTTAGCCACGGGTATCTAATAACAGCGTTATCTACTGAACATTGCCTTCCTATGCGTGAGTCTTCTACAAAGGTTATCCAAGAGTGATATCGCGTGGACTGTGGGATTGGTCTGTTTGTGAAAACTCACTCTTCCACTACGGTTTCATACAAAGTGTAGGCCCTTCGATATTTGCTGCCTTCGAAGTCACACTCCCACTATGGTGTTAAACTGCTAGAATGATACCAATCTTTGTCTCCCAAAGCCGATTCTAGAAATGTTGCTGGAATATCGATCTTCCTGTCCTTATGCATCAAACTCCAATATGAATTCTGAATTGAATATGAAGTAGTTATCTTACCAACACATTAAGCTCTGAGAATGAAATTTGAATGATTCCACCAATGTTGAGATGCTGGGGCTACGTACAACTTCTCTCTTCCTCAAGGGTTTTCGTCCTTCAGAAATTATAACCAGTCACAAACGCAACCAAAATTTTAAATTCTTTGCTTATATTATTTTTATGGTTCTTTTCCCAAGAAAGCTTTGTTCTTTTATAACCTTGAAGTGAGGGAAAAGTCCACAACTTAAGCAATGTGGGATAAAGGTGCCCACTTAAGTCTCTTTAAGTCACTTAAGTCACTTTTATAAATAAACTTAAAGTCATAAAGTGACTTTATAATATCTTTTTATAAAGTAAAGTGACTTTACTTTATAAAATGAGCCCCAAATAATAAAAGCTCGCCCACTGAAGCCTGTGACTGGCTGACATCCTCTGAAAGAAGCCTTTAGCTTATCCGGTTTAGGGAGATAGACTAACCAGGCGCGATACTGGCTTACTGCGGGATTGGGGACATTACAGTCCTCCCTTCCCGGGATTGCTTGCCCTCAAGCAATCTCAATGCAGGGTGCTGCAGCATAGACTCACCCTCCCATGTAGCATCCTCTATTGGTAAGTCCTTCGATCGAATCAAGTATTCTCTGATAGCCATGTTCCGCAACTTTCTCTCTCTGATCTCGATCACCTCAGCTGGCACCAAAACCAATTTACCCTCATCGAGTGTGGGTAGTCCAACTGAAGGGACTATCTGCTGTCCTATTGCCTTCTTGAGGCAAGACACATGAAAAACATATGAATCCGGTTGTCGACTGGCAGCTTGAGCTCACACGCCACTTCACCCACCCTCCTGGAGATGCGGTAGGGACCATAAAATCTGGGCTTGAGCTTTTCCGATCCACTCTTCTTCAGAGAACTCTGCCTGTATGGCCGGAGACGAAGGTAAACCAAATCCCCTGCCTCAAAAGTATGCTCTATCCAGTGACGATCAGCATACATCTTTTGTTGATTTTGTGCCCTCTGAATGTTCTCCCTGAGAGACTTAAGGATATCCTGATGGTCCTGTAGCCAGTCTCGCAATTGGCGCCCTGCTGTCTTGAAGAGCCAAGTCTATGGAAGATAATGGCTTGCTGCCATAGAGAGCTCGAAATGGTGACATGCCAATAGTCATATGGTAGGTGGAGTTGTAGCAAAACTCCCCCAAGTACAACCATCTAACCCAGGCCCTCTACTGCCCCGCTACATAATTACGGAGATAACCTTCTACCCACTTGTTCACGATCTCCGTTTGGCCATCCGTCTGCGGATGGTAACTGGTACTGGGAGTCAGTTCAGTGCCTGCCAACTTGAATAACTCTTGCCAAAAGGTGTTGACGAATTTACTGTCCCTGTCACTAACAATGGTCTTGGGAAGACCATGCAGCCTGAAAACCTCTCGGAAGAATAATTCAGCCACCTGTGCAGCTGACCAATCTGTTGAAATGGCAAAGAAGTGAGCAAACTTAGTAAATCTATCCACCACCACATAAATGTTGTCCCTGCCCTGTACTCTCACATTTATACTTATGTGATCTATGTAAACTTGTGTATGTGTCCAAAGTAGCTTCTATTTATCTCAATTATTGTGTATTTGATGTTAATTGACTAAATGATGTATGAAAAAAGCTTTAAATCCTTAAAAATCTTTGAATTTCTTGGGTTTTTTGATTTGTCGAGTCCTTGCCGAGTCCGGACGCTGAGTCTAGGTCCGATCCCGAACCCAGCTTGGCGAGTCTGAGGCGAGTCCGAGTCTTGTAACACTGGTTCTATGTTTTGATATTCCTCTGATTTCAGATTGTATTTTTCTGTATCAGCAAATGCATCTTGGTGAATGAGACGCTGTTTATGAACAAATTTGATGTGTATATCAAGTCTGTTATACAACAGAAAATTTACAATGACAGCATATTTATGATCAGACTGGCTTATCTTCATAATGCAATTTTTGATCTACATTTATTAGCCTTCTTTGATCGGTTCAAATGTTGGTTATACAGTTATGCAGTTATGGAAGTTGTGCAGTTATACAGTTAAAATTGCAAGTTCTTTCTTTGGTATGTTCACCTCTAGAAGTATATATTCCTTCAGCCATAAAAAGAAAGATTCATATTTTTTGTTGAGACTGTAATATCCCCTTCTTCTCAGTAATTTCACAGGAGCTTGGTTAGCCTATTTTCTCATCCCGATAAGCTAATAATTTATTAAAAGGGATGCATTTTCCAGTCACGGTTTAATTTGTGGAGAAACAGAGGAAATAAAATATTATTTAATGGGTTTATAAAGCTAAAGTTACTTTATATTATAAAATAACACTACAAAATTAAAGTGACCTTATAAAGTGGCTTTAGAAAATAAAAGTGACTTTTTATTCCACATTGCTTAGCGGATGTGTATCCACCGCCTAAAAAGGCTTTATAAATGAAGTTGTACTCCCATGTTGGGATATGTTATGTGTTTATAATGTTGAATTTATTTCTCCATTGTTGCTGAGATTCAGTGACTGGTTTTCCAAGGACGAAACCCCTTGGAATCTGAAGGTTGGACGAAACCCCAACTTTACAAGAGAGATGAACTCATATTAAGAGTTTGCTATTGGGCCTAATGATGGAAGTTTTGGTTCAAATAAGAAGTTGTGTTGCAGATTGAAGGAGACATGAACAAGTGCTATGAATAGTGTCGCAGCTACAGTAGCCTGAATAGTGTCGCAGCTTCAGTGGTCGTGAACAGTAACACGGCTACAGTAATTGGTTTCAGTTTAGGGGTTATTGCTTTCATCTTGGTCATGATTGGAGGGCCAGCATTTCCAAATTTTGCACTGTCTTTTCCAAATTATATTTCCAGATTGTAAGGGCTAACATTTCCATATTTTGCAGTCTTTTCCAGATTTCATCATTTCAGACTTCCTGCAGCATTGGATAGCATTTTAAGTTTGTTCACGATTGGCTAATAATTGGGTATGCAAGGTCATTTTTATAACAATGATATACCATGTTTTATGAAGTTATCTCAGTCTGATTTCTGATTGTAATAAGGACTGTAACTAGTTGTTTCACACTTTATTCCATGCAATACAATGGTCATTTGTTGAGCTATATAGTTGTTCATGTTCATGCTTTGTTGTTCTTGCATTTCTTCATGTTATACTGCCATCTATTTGTAAAACAAGCATTTAAACTTCAAACAAGAACTCAGAAAATTCAAATCAGACTTTGAACACCAATTGTTTTACAAAATGTTGTTGGGTCGAAACTGAGAAATTTAAGACAGAATTAGCTAGGGATCTTATAGTTGTTTACCCATTGGGGTAACCTGGTCTAATTGTAGTATACACAGAACATGAAATATATAAAGTAAATGACAGGCGTTCTTATTTATTCAAGTCAAGTGATTACAACATTGTCTCCGCATCGATGATCCTTTACCCGAAGGTAATACAAGTATATAAAGGTCCGAAGGGACGCGATGGTTGACAACCGTGCGCAACTCCCTAGCCTCTGAACCTAACTAATTCCCAACCGACGCATCCGTACATTACACCCAACAACATCATCCCCCCCAAAAAAACAAGTCGTCTCCGACGACTGTACAACAAAAATGAGGACAAAAGTAACCAAAACCAAATAATCACAACTGGGAAGAGGGGGTCTGAGAGGGCATCCCTGAAGAGGTGGAAGATGCTAACTGAGCTCATAACGCATAGACCTGCTCCGTCCAAGCCCTCAAATCCCGCTCCGCAACCATTCGGTGTTCCAGGGCATTCTTCACCATCATGGCAGCCTCCAACAATTCTTTCTCCTTCTGGTCCGCAGTCTCCCAAGCCTGGGTGAGATAAGTGTCCAAGGCACGCCGCTCGGCAGATAGCTCCTCTAACTGCTGCTCAAAAGAAAGTCGCTCTTGTGCAATCTGTGCCTCCATAACTAACTGCGCTGCCCTGGCAGATTCCACTTGAGCCACCAACTCCCGGCGCTCTGTCGCCCAACCGGCCTGCTGACGAGCCAACTCCTCGGTACTCTGAGCCAGGTCCCGCTCAATGGCCTCAAACCGGGAGGCCAGCTCCTCCCGAGCACTCTGCGCAGCCACCCGTGCCATCTCCCGTTCTGCCGAATCCTGCTCCATACGCCTCAGGGCATAATAGCCCTCCCTGAAGGCCTGCTTGATCTGCTGTACTAGAGTCTCTACACGACTCTCTCCCTCAGGCTCTATAACTGCCCAAGCTGTCAAGATCTCCGCTGTCTCTACAGTGAGCCATCCGCCTACCTCAAAACAGGCTGCAAAAGCTATGGGGCAGCCACTCCGGACAAAAGTCAATAGGCCCTCCAAGCTGGCGACAACACTCTCCCTAGCCCGAGACTGTGCAGAAGCCATCACTTGACGGCCACGGGCTACCACATCTGCAAGGAATGCCTCAATGTCATCTGTGGGCTCTGGTGGAGGCTGAATGAAAGATTCCCCCAATCCATCTGTGACTATAGTCCCCGTCTCCCCGAAATGTACGACCTCTGTGCCTACATCCTGTGCAGTATGTCCCACCTCCGTTCCTCCATCCTGGGCAACCTCCTTTGCCAAGTGCGCAGCTGTAGGGGATGCTACTGCATCCAGATCAATCACCTCGGGAGATACCTCCCGTCGAGGAGAGAGAAGTGTCGTGCTGACTGGAGCCAATGGAGCCATCTGGAAACGTTGGCTAAGCCAACTACACATGCCCTCAATGGAGGACGGATCAGCTCGAGGTGGGTCCAACAAGGCCCTATCAACCCTCACCACGGCATCAGTCCCAACCACATCCAACTGTACTTGGCCCTCTAGTACGGGCGGATCCAACTCCTCTATCCTGCTTCCCTCTACCACTGTCTCCACTAAGGGTAATGCCTCCGGGACCACTAATGGGGTCATGTCAACAGGTGGCCTCAACTGACCAAAGGCGGGAGTAGGTTGGGTGCCCAATGCTGCTATAGGAGTCAAGTGTGCAGTCGTAGAGAGCATTGGTGGTGTAAATAGCACCGGTGGAGGCGTGGCTATGGTAACAGCCACCTCCGTGGTGTCACCCTCTAGTGTATCCTCATCCCCGTCACTCTCAGATGTCGCCTCGCGTCCGCTGTCTATGTCCTCCGATGCAGATTCTGAAACTGTTTGTCGTTGTTGCTTCTGCCCTGGGAGAGCCTTCTGACCAGTCAGAAGATCCAAATGTTTCCAACACATAATGGGAGGCTCACCGGGAGCCAAGGGCCCCGGTTTAACTTCTCTCGACAAAGTGGCCTTCGGGATCTGTCTGACCAATGCGTCCAAAAGCAACCCGATGGCATAATGTGGCATGTAGAATGTCTTGTGCTGGAGCGTCATAAACTCGTTCATGCACTCTGATAATAATTCTGCCCAGTCGTAGATCTTACCCCCCATCAAGTTGTTCATCAATGATATCTGTGGAAACAAGATATCGGAAGCCCTGCTGGAACCTGTAAGTCGGCTCTTGACCACGTCCATGAGGCTACGCCAATGCCCTTCCCTCACAAAAGATTTCTTCACCCCTCGACCCTGTGAAGACTTGCGGATAGATTCCTTCTCTGCATCGGAGAGGTTGTCTCGACATATCATCCTGATATAGAAATCTTTCACCTCGGCTGTGAGTTTCTTGCCTTTGAGGTCGATCTTTTGCCCTCCGTTCGGCAACCCAAATACTCTACGAAACTCCTTGGCAGTGAAGAAAATCTCAACATCACAATCCATATAGGACACGGTGCTAGTGCGATAGTGTTCATCATACGTTTTCACCATTGCTCGCAGGGGACCCTCGAATTCTTTGATGCAAAAAATTGGCATCTGGATGACCCACTGGACCTGTGCCCTTCGAAGACTTTCCTTGACCGGGTCGCTGTTCTGTGTCTCCTGCCACCACCTCTGGCAGTCCAAGCCGTTCAAACCCTCAAACATTACAGTTTGAGGTGTGACATAATCCCCGGGAGGAGGATGTCGCAGTCATCTGGCCTTGCCCTTTTTGTCTAGTCTTCTTTCTCCCTGGGTCGGTGCGACCTGCAACTCTCACTCCCGAGGGTAAATACCTGCTCATTTTTATCCATATCCCTACTGCTGTCTGTCAACTTCGTCCTCCAGTTGCATTTTCCGGCTGATTCCATAACGGTATTCCTGTCTTCTATATACAAAATAAATAACTACCACCGCCAAGAAACAAATAACTACCTCCAAAAACTCTTAACTACCAGACACTATACTCGGCTTGCTGTCTTTTGCTTCGGGTGGCAGCAACAGGTCAATTCTCAGCGCGGCCGTACTAATCTGCTCCTTCCCACTTCGCACAATTTATTTTGGCTGCTCTGAGTCCGTACACCATATGGTAGGGTCTGTGCTTTGTTGAAATTGCTTACTTAGCTTCCCTCACGAGAAGCTGGTCGTACAGCCTTTGTTGCCTTACACGCCTCACGCAAGTGATAGTCATGCGCCACAATGCTTCTGTAGCTTGTCCCTTTACCCGCTTCGTATGGCTGAGAGGAACCTAACGCGGCTAGGTTATGGTGTAAGTCTGGACGGCTTTTCTCCAGCCATGGCACACCCTGGCTTTGTGGTGGACCTGTACGGCGTCGTATGGTGAACGGTTCTTTCCTTTCAGCACCTACAGACTTGTCCGTGCGGACATATGGCTTCCTACTCGAGATTGGGCGGGTCTGTTCTCCGTACGGTGCTTACTCACTGTACATACTGTCTATCCGTGTAGTTCTCATGATAGACTATTGGCGTGGGACGTGTGAGCTTTTTTTTTGCCGTACGGTAGCTTGTTGCGCACCTCCTCCTCCGTACAGTATCGGCAGCTAACAATATGTCTTTGTCTGCTGTTTTGCGCGGGTCCGTACGGTGAAGTGGTTCTTGTTTCCTTTGTTCGGGCTTTTTGGTGTAACTGCGGGACCGTACGGATGTTTATGTGAATCTATTTGAATGTCGAGGCCCGTACAGCCCATACGGTATTTGGTTTTGCTTCTGTGTTGTGGGCCCGCACGGTAGAGGTGTGGTCCCGTACGGTGTGTTGCGGTGTCGTACGGTCACCTACCGTACGGTGTCGGGCGTACGGTACTTTTTTTTTTAAAAAAAAATCAATGGGCCTTCCAGTGGTTCGTCGCGCTACTCCCAATAGGGCTCTGGGCCTTCCGGTGGTACGATGCGCCGCTCGTGATAGGGCTTCAGTTTAGATCCATTTATCGTGTCGGGGCCTTCCTTGCCATCGAGCGTCCACAGTTTAATCGCCCCATTATCACCGACATATCGCACCCGGTATGGCCCCAGCCACTTTACCTTAAACTTGCCTGGCTTAATCTCGTTCTTACCATTATATTTCAGTACTAGTTGGCCGGGAGTGAACTGGACGCGTTTAAGATGTTTATCGTGCCAAGCCTTTCGTCGCAGTTGTGCCACCTCTGTTGCCCACTGTGCCATCAGGAGACGTTCGTCTAGTTTGTTTAAGTTATACAATCGCTCTCGGAGGCTTTCCATATCTCTCAGCCTATTGTCCACCGCTATTCGCAAACTTGGCACCATGAACTCTACAGGTACAACTACCTCCTGCCCGTACATCAACTGGAAGGGCGTCTGTCCAGTGGTGACTTTGTAAGTTGTTCGGTACGCCCATAACACTGAGGGAAGCTTTTCTTCCCAGTCTTCCTCCTCTACTCCGCAGGACTTGTAAATTACTGACACGATTATTTTGTTGGTGGCCTCGGCCTGCCCGTTGGCCCAAGGGTAATACGGACTAGACAAGGAGTGAAAAATCTTGAACTCTGTTGTCAACAGTCGGATGACATGGTTAACAAAGTGACCTCTGTCACTAGTCAACTGCACCGGGATGCCGTACCGTGTTATGATTTGCTCATAGATGAACTTGACCGTGCTCAAGGCTGAGTTGTCCGACAAGGCCCGTGCTTCAGCCCACTTCGTCATGTATTCGGTGGCTACCACTATGTACCGGCACCTTCGGGCCCTACTTACCTTCAGAGGTCCGATGAAGTCGAGTCCCCACCGTTCAAAGAGTTCCTACGCTTGGGAAGGTTGTAACGGCATGAAGTCTCGTTTTAATGGCTTCCCGGCCCTTTGGCAAGTGTCACATCCTACCACCCACTCTCGGGCATCATTGTGTAGTGTGGGCTACCACAATCCTGCCAACAACACCTTCCGTGCTGTTGTGTCGGGTCCCATGTGTCCGCCTGCTAGGCCTTTGTGCACCTCCCGTAGCACACTTTGGATTTCCTCCTCGAGAACGCACCTACGGAGTACTTGATCTGGTCCCATTTTATATAGTAATCCATTTATAAGTGAAAATGTTTTACTCCTCAACACCAATTTCCTTCGTTCACCAGGTGGCATCTCCCTCGAAAACTGCGATGTTGAGAGGTATTCGCCAATGCTCATATACCATGCTGGGAGAATGGCTGTGGAAAAGATGTGCATCCGGAAAGTCGTCATTAACCCCTTCGAGTGGTTCTCCAGATTTGAGTCGGGAAAGATGGTCCACAATCACATGGCTTTTTCCTAGTCGTACTATGATTGTGAACGTGAATTCTTGAAACAATAATAGCCATCTGCTTATTCTTCCCTGAATGATCGGCTTATTTACCAGGTACATTAATGCTTGATGGTCCACATAAAAGGTAAATGGTGTGGCGAGAAGGTAATGTTTGAACTTCTGTATTGCATAAACCATACCAAGAGCCTCTTGTTCGGTGGTGCTGTAATTTTTCTCGGCCTTTGACAATAGTCTGCTGGCAAAATAGATCGGATGGTCGAGACCGTGGTCACCAACCTGTACAAGGGTTGCCCCAATTGCAAAGTTGGAAGCATCTACGTGTACGTGGAACTCCCTATCCCACTTTGGGTACACGAGGATTGGTGCCCCGAGCAACCTTGTTTTCAACTCCGCGAAAGTAGTGTCCTGTTCTGTACCCCATACGTACGGCTCGCCCTTCCGTGTTAACTTGTCTAGAGGGCACGACACTTGTGCGAAGTTCTTAATAAATCGTCTGTAGTAGCCGATGTGCCCTAAAAAGGACTTTACTCCTGTTATGTCTGTAGGGGTCTCCAGCTCTACTATCACTCGGACTTTGTCCGGATCAGTTTTTAACCCTGTTTTACACACTATATGGCCCAAAAGCTTCCCTTGTGGGACCATGAATCTACACTTTTTCGGGTTGAGTGCCAACCTTGCTCGGCGGCATCTTTCCATGCATTCTCCCAATGCTACCATATGTGTATCCTTGTCGCTGAAGATGGACCAGTCGTCTAAGAAAGCTCGAAAGTTCCCCACAGACATCTTGTCGAAGATGTGGAGGATGATCCTTTGGAATGTTGCGGGTGCGTTACACAGGCCAAAGGGCATTCGATTGTAGGCGTACACTCCATCCTCTACCACAAACGTTGTTTTTAACTTATCCTCTTCAGCAATGGAAATCTGGTTGTACCCAGAGAATCCATCCATAAAGGAGTACATCTCATGCCCGGCCACCTCCTCCAGGATTGTGTCTGTGAATGGAATAGGGAAGGGGTCCTTGACAGTGACTGAATTGAGGCATC
>MU225845.1:1605269-1618575 GCA_018584345.1 Thuja plicata
ATAGTTCCGATGAGCTCAGATGAGTTAGAGGAGTTGAATGATGCTCTTGGTTTTCATTTCTGGCTTCCAGTTTGGGCTCCAAGAATCTTGGAGAGAGCGTCTATTTTTAGTAAGTCACCCCGTCAGGTTCGTTCATCATCTTTTATCATCAGAATCACTCCAGTGCAAACAGATTTCGATTCTGATGCTTCTTCAGTGGTTTTCGCAAGACGGGTGAATTATTATTATTATTTGATTAAATTTGCTAAGGTTGCCATTATTGTTGGTATTATATGTTGGGCACCTTAGTGTTATAGCTCGTCGGAACCGGGATGAAAAGTTTTAAATCTTGGGCACAAGAAACAGGGACCTCGCATGTCATAATTTCATGATACTGATGAAAAGGTCATTATTGGAGCCAAACGAGTTAATAAATTATATTACTCAATATGTGCCTAGGTATAAAAGTGCTTCAAGTGAAAAGTGTATGAGAGAAGACACTTTTTAATTATAAAAGCAATAGGCAAGGCATTCATTCATCATCTATCGAATATTGATTATTGAATTTGATCTTGGGAATTGTTCCTACTTTCTGTGCCCTAGCTGTAGGGTCAAATTAGTTGATTGAAGACTGATTCTTCTTCATCTAATCCTCAATCGATTGTTGTTGTATAATCGATTGCCTCTCTTCGTGTTGTTGTATACGATTGAAGAGTTCTGAATTCTTATTGAGTCTTGATCAGAGGGTCTGCGGGTCTACATAAGAGGCCTAAATTATTGACTTCATCGAATTGGAGTTGAAGCTGAGATCCGTACTGTTGGACGTGGAATGTAAGGAAGAAGACCTCCTCATACTTCAAACGCCATTAGAAGAATTCTCTGTATTTGCCGTAAGGCACTGGGCTGAGTATCGCGCGAGAACAAGCTGCGAGTTGGCTAGGAAACGCAGGCATGTATGAGTCTGCGTGAACATTGGTTGCAGGCAGAATTGTGTGGGGGCTGCGTTAATTGAGACTAACAATTGCCAGCCTAAACCGTGACCATTCAGCGGGAGGTGTTTGCATCCAACAGCCACCAGACATAGGCTGCGTGAAGGTTATAGCAGGCCGTGGAAGAATTAGAGGAAATCGCATGGGAATATGGAAGGAGTGCGGGGAAGATAACAGCAGCAGAGCTGCCGCTAATTAGCATCCACGACAAGTAGTTGTGTGGAGGCTACGACAAGATACCAAGTTCTTTAATGATTTGATTAATTTGCAAATCAGAATTGGATGTTAGTCTAAATTGTAATGTTTCCGTCAATCGAAATAAGGAATGAATATTTAGCTATTTCCAGATTTATCCAATTCATTACATGGCTGAGATAAATGGTCTTGGAGTAAGTAATTAATATTCTAAATTTGATGAATAAAGAATTACATTTTTGGAAAAGTTATGATTTGTAGTTGCAACATCTATTTGTATTCCCCTCAAAAGACCATTCATAGCTTGCCTGCGAACTGTTTGACAAAATGATAATCACATATTTTGCATAGAAGCTAATGAAATTAGATGATTTAAGAATGAGGCCAAGTTAGGCTCTTTACAAAAATATACTACACGGAATTGGCACAGCTGAAACAGAGTGGTTCCAAGGATTCTTTTATCAATGAGTTTCAGAGAATTTCAATAATGGTTCCAGATATGTCAGAGAAAATGAAGGTCATGCTATTTACTAAAGGATTGAGTGATAAGATCAAGGGGTTTGTGAAAGTCCTTAAACCCAATTCTCTACAGGAGGCTATTAAGATGGCACTTGATTTAGACACTTCATCAAATACCATTCAGCCGCCCAAAAAGAACTTTAAGGGGTCAAAGTCAGATCTAAAATCCTACAATCAGTCCAAGAGTATGCCTCCCAAGATGGACAGTGAGACTAGAAATGAGTTAAGGAGAAAGAAAATTTGTTTTACATGAAGAAACCTTTGACCCCCCGAACACAGGTGCCTTGGAAAAGGCAAGGTGCACTACATTGAGGTTGTTTCAGATGGTGAAGAATAGCAAACTGGGGACAGCAGGTCTGATGGCAGTGATAATGAGAGTAATGAGCAGGCCACAAGAGAAAAGAAGGAAGAAAAGGTAGTTAATCAGCCCAACGTTGCAATTGCTACACTTCAGGGGTGCCTACAAGCCATCCTTTCCGCTTGAAAGGAGTTATTAGAGGGCAGTGAGTTATTTGTCTCCTCGATACAAGTACCACGCATAACTTTACTGATGAGCGTTAAGTGGCAAAACGAGGATTACAAGTCGAGGAGTTCCTAGGTTTTGATGTGAGGGTTGTGTTAGAGTTTTGGTAGCTGCAAGAGCTGTCATTGTTATCTGTTATGGTTATGCTGAGCCGTGATTTCATTTTCTGCTACCTGCGAAGGTTTTACAGAATAGTTCTATTATTATACGTAACCTTCGATGATGTAGTTGGACGGGATTTTTATTATGTCTTCATGTTCGTGTTCATTGAGCACTTTTATTGTCATTGCCAGCACATACACCAATGTCCTCAACTTCATTGCGGAGGTCTATGCATTTGATGGTTTGGATATCTTAAAGATGAAACGACACATTTCTGTAACCGTCACCAACCATTCTAATGTCATTTGGAGTGCAAGCGTCGTGTGATTAATGTACGTGATTTGTATTCCCGTGTGTTGGATTTGGATTGCTTAAGTGGTGTTTGCGTCCGGGTCTATCTATCATTATTATTGTGTATTCATTGTTGCAGGACGAGAGTTGTATGAGCATGCAGTCAGGTTGCCTACAGCTCATTGAGTAATACATCTTTCAGTTATGTTGATCGGCATTTCAATACTCGGGAGTTAAGTCGGTGCATGGTCTTGATTCTAGAATGCAGAGTGATTGAAAAATGGTTGATTTGATCATTGTGAGGCTATTCTGTTTGGAGGACAATGATAGTTTGGCTAATATTATTCAGCGATATAATATTCTTTGAGGAATCATTGTGTGACCAGTTTTGTATATGTTGTATGTGATTCAAAAGGAGAAGTTTATATTTTGTAGATGTCTAATCCTATAACGACATTCTACTAGTGTCTGTTATGTGATAATAGTCTTGGTGAAAATTCATTCTTATGTCTAAGCTTGTGAAGCTTTGTAATGAATCTCTTGATTATTCAATAAAGGATCTACTTTGAGTGTGGCTAGGTTTTTCCCTTCAGGCTAGAGGGTTTTCCAAGGATAAATACTATGTCTTATTGTTTCTTTTCTGATGTTTTTGCTGCTTATTTTTCATTCCTGGTCTAAAACATTAATAGTTGCAGGTGGAGATATTCTGAATTGTTTAGGGAAGCTACCTCGGCTTAAAATACAGTTGGGTGACTACACTTTGGTGGATGACTTTTATGTCATCAAGTTAGAAGGATTGGATGTGATCCTGGGTATGTAGTGGCTACAAACTGTTGGTAGGTACACAATTGATCATCATAAGAAACAGTTGGCATTTATGAGTGGTGATTGGAAGGTGGAGTTGAAGGCTTTACTGGAGGTGGGCTTAGGATTGTTGTTTCAACTCATCGGATGGAGGCCATACTTAGACATGATGACATTGAGTGGGCAGCCCATTGTTTTGTGTCCACCAAATCCACATCAGGAGGGAATAAGCAACATCATGTAGACATACAGCCAGTGCTTGATAAGCACAATGGAGTATTTGGAGACATTCCTCCAAGTAGACCACTTGATTGTGGGTTTGAGCATGTGATAGAGTTGGAGGAGGGCACTAAGCCCGTCATTACCACACCATACCCCCACCAGAGAAATTTCAAAGAGGAAATCTAGAAACAATTAAGGAGTTATTGGCCATGGAACATATTAGACCCAGCTCCAATCCATTTGCTTCTTCAGTACTTCTGGTGAAGAAGACGGATGGTACTCTACGGATGTGCATTGATTACCGTGCTTTGAATAAGAGAACCATTAAGAACAGGTATCCCTTTCCTCGTATAGATGAGTTGCTGGATGAGTTGCATGGGGTTGTTTACTTCTCGAAGATAGATCTTCGATCGAGATACCATTAGATACGTGTCCGTGAGGAGGATGTTCATAAGACAACATTTAGATGTCACTATGAACATTATGAGTTCTTAGTGATGCCTTTCGGCCTCACTAAAGCACCTACTACGTTCCAATTATGTATGAACCACATCTTCAACAAGTAGTTGAGTAAGTTTGTTTTGGTGTTCTTCAATGATATCCTGATATTCGATAAACCTTGTGAGGAGCACCTACAACATTTGGATGAGGTATTGATCATCATGGAGGAGCAATCTTTGTTTGCTAAGGAATCCAAATGCAAGTTTGGATTGACAGAGATTTTATATCTTGGACATGTGATAGGGACTAATGGAGTCAAGGTGCATCAGGAGAAGATACAAGTGATTTTGGATTGGCCACCATCGAGAAATGTTTCAGACTTGAGAGGATTCCTTGGGCTTTGTTCTTATTACAAGAGGTTTGTTAAGGGATTTTCTCAACTTGCAGCTCCACTCACAAATCTTACACGGAAGGGAGCTTTCAAATGGTCAAATGATTCACAAGAGAGATTTGACAGGCTTAAGAAAGTTATGAGTACTTGTCTAGTATTATTTCTTCTTGATTTCTCTCAACCATTTGTGTTAGATTGTGATGCTTCAGGTGAGGGCATTGTTGCAATGATTATGCAAAATAGACATCCTATCACATACAAGAGTAGGAAGTTGAGGAATAATGAGAAGTTGTACTCCACTTATGATAAAGAGATGCTTGCCATCATGCATGTGTTGGCATAGTTCAGACAATACCTAGTAGGTGGGAAGTTTGTGGTGAGAACTAATCATAACAGTTTGAGATATTTCTTGGAGTAGGAGTTGAATGAACGGCAGGAAAAGTGGTTCAGCAAGGTACAAGCGTATGATTTTGACATCAAGTATGTCAAAAGGAAGAAAAACATTGTGGTTGATGCACTTTCCAGGAGACCTACTGCTACGTTGTGTTCCATATCTAAGATTTCAGCTGAGTGGAGTCTCAACTTTTAGTGGAGTATTCCAAGAATACATTTGCTTGCGAACTTATGGATGGTAAGATGCAGGATGACAAGTATAGAGTGATTGATGATGTGATTTACTATAAGAGCGGGATTTATCTAGTAAGGGTAAGATTCTGAGGGTTGTTCATGATACGCCCTTAGCGGGACATCCAGGATATTTTAAGACCTACAGGTAGATTAGAGAGAGATTCTCTTGGAAAAGTCTTAAGGATGATGTCCTTAAGCATGTTAGAGAGTGTTTGAATTGTCAGCAGAACAAGTCAGAGCATGTGTTTCCTACTAGATTATCGCAGACCTTACCTATTATTGAGCATAAATAGGAGTGTGTCCATGGATTTCATCACAGGTCTACCGAGAGTGCAGGGTAAGGATAGTATATTTGTTGTAGTTGATCAATTGACTAAATTTGCTCATTTCTATGCGTCATTGCAGCTGATTGGACAACCTCTCAAGTGGAAAAATTATTTCTCAAAAAGGTATTTAGATTGCATGGTCTACCCAAGACCATTATCAATGATAGGGATAGTAAGTTTCTCAGCATTCTCTATCAGGAGTTGTTCAGATTAGCAGGCACGAAGTCAACACTCAACACTAGCTACCATCCTCAGAGGGATGGCCAGATAGAGATCGTGAATAAATGGGTGGAGGGCTATCTCCGAAATTATGTAGCAGGTCAGCAAAGGGCATGGGTCAAGTGGCTATATCTTAGAAAGTATTGTTATAATTCTACATATCACATGACTATTGGCATGTCACCCTTTCGAGTATTGTATGGTTACGACCCTCTGTCTTTCATACATTTAGTTTTTGATGATAGCAGAGCCCCCTAGCCAAGAATTGGCTATAGGATCATCGGGATATTCTCAGAACTCTCAGGGATAATATTCAGCATGCTCAAAATCAACAAAAGTTGTATGCAGATCGCCACAGGACAGAGAGGACTTTTGAGATTGATGATATGGTATTCTTACGTCTTCAGCCATATAGACAGAGTTCATTGAAGAAGAGCGGCACTGAAAATCTCAAGCCTAGATTTTATGGACCATATCCGATATTGAGGAAGATAGGAGAAGTGGTGTATGAGCTTGAGCTACCACCGGATAGTCGAATTCATAATGTTTTTCATGTATCATGCGTCAAGAAGGCAATTGGACAGCATGTTGTGCTTACTCTTAGTCTACCGCCCTTGGATGAGGAAGGGAAGGTGATTTTGGAAACTACAAAGGTGTTGGAGGTGAGAGAGAAGAAGCTGAGAAACACAGTGATCAGAGAATATTTGGTGCACTGGAAAAATTTGCCACTGGAGGATGCAACTTAGGAAGGTGAAGATATCTTATTGCATCCAGCTTTGCAATTGCTTGAGGGCAAGCAATCCCGTGAAGGGAGGACTGTAATGTCCCCTTCTTCTCAGTAATTTCACAGGAGCTTGGTTAGCCTATTTTCTCATCCTGATAGGCTAATATTTTATTAAAAGGGAGGCATTTTCCAGTCATGGTTTAATTTGTGGAGAAAAAGAGGAAATAAAATATTATTTAATGGGTTTATAAAGCTAAAGTTAGTTTATATTATAAAATAACATTATAAAATTAAAGTTAATGGATGTGTATCCACTGCCTAAAGAGGCTTATTAAAGTGACCTTATAAAGTGGCTTTAGAAAATAAAAGTGACTTTTTATCCCACATTACTTAATGGATGTGTATCCACCGCCTAAAGAGGCTTTATAATTGAAGTTGTACTCTCATGTTGGGTTATTTAATGCATTTATAATGTTGAAGTTATTTCTCCATTGTTGCTGAGATTCAGTGACTAGTTTTCCAAGGACGAAACCCCTTGAAATTTGAAGGTTGGACTAAACCCCAACTTTCCAAGAGAGTGAACTCATATTCAAAGTTTGCTATTAAGCCTATGGTGGAAGTTTTGGTTCAAATAAGTTGTGTTGCAGATTGAAGGTGACATGAACAAGTGCCATGAATGACGTGTACAATGTCACAGCTACAATGGTCGTGAACAGTGTCACAGCTACAGTGGTTGTTAACAGTAACGCAGCTACAGTATTTGGTTTTAGCTTAGGGGTTATTGCTTTCATCTTGGTCATAATCAGAGGGCCGGCATTTCCATATTTTGCAGTCTTTTCCAGATTTCATCATTTCAGACTTCCTGCAGCATTGGATAGCATTTCCAGTTTGTTCAGAATTGGCTAATAATCGGGTATGCAAGGTCATTTTTATAACAATGAAATACCATGTTTTATACAGTTATCTCAGTCTGATTTCTAACTGTAATAAGGACTGTAACTAGTTGTTTCAGACATGATTCCATGCAATACAATGGTCATTTATTGAACTATATAGTTGTTCATGTTTATGCTTCACTGTTCTTGCATTTCTTCATGTTATATTGCCATATGTTTGTAAAACAAGCATTTAAACTTCAAACAAGAACTCCAAAAATTCAAATCAGACTTTGCACACCAATTGTTTGACGAAATATCGTTGGGTTGAACTAAAAAATTGAAGGAAGAATTAGCTAGGGATCTTATAGACTTGGTTGTAACTACCAACCAACTGATTGGTTGTAACTGCAGACAATTAAAACCACTTCAAAACAGTTTTTAACTTCTTTGAAACTACTCACCCGATGGAAATAAGACAAGCACTATTTAAAGATGCAAAGGGTTTGGTGAAGGACATGCATTCAGTGAGTAAGATTATTTAATGAGTTGGTACTAATTCTAATACAAGAACAGTTAGGTAGACTGCAGATGTAAAAGAGACTGTGTCTCTTCATATATCGCCAACTGTGTTTGTAAATCTGTGAATGATAGTGAGCATTCTTGTAAAATCTGAGTGTACAGTCTGAAAGTGAATACACTCGGACTTCTGTCAGACATATGTTGACAGGAAAGTTTTGTATCAAATTTGAAAATTAGAGAGGTCTGAAAAGACAAAAAGTTGTCATATCCAGAAGGTTGGTGTCTCAAGGATGCCGAGTTGGTGCTCAGTTTGAAGAAGTTGGTGCTTCAGTTGGAGTTTGTGCTCTCAAGCAAGGGACTTGGTGATTCCTTACAGTTGGTGCCCTTAAAGCATTGTACACAGTTTTATTCGTGAGGCTGGATTAGGACAGTAAATCCTAGCAGCATTTCTCACTGTGGTTTTTTCAATCCTAGCTATTCCATGTACATCAGGTGTTGAAGTTTCTTTGTGTGATTTGTTTTCTTTTCATTTACTTATCATTAACAAAGATTTAAATTGTTTAAGGATCTCAAATTATATCTTCTATTGATTCACCCCCCCCCCCTCTCAGTAGAAGTGTGTTCTACTGTCATTTCAATTTATCTATGCTTCACAAGGACGCATCCCCTATGATTTTACCCTCATTCCCATACCAGGGACAGCACGGGAGCGACATTTTGAAGTACCCTAACTGTCCCCAATTTCTGCAAAATTTCGGAAATGTTTCCAAGATGGCTCTAAGAGTGGTTGGGGATGCAAGGGACAACCAAAAGCCCCCAGGACAGCTAGGGGACTCCTAGGCGTCCCCTAGCCTGTCCCCAATTTCTGCAAAATTTCGGAAATGTTTCCGAGATGGCTCTAAGAGTGGTTGGGGATGCAAGGGACAACCAAAAGCCCCCAGGACAGCTAGGGGACTCCTAGGTGTCCCCTAGCCATCCTGGGGACTTTTGGCCATCCCCTAGGTCCATGCCACTTTTCGTAGGCCAATTTTAAAGAAACACATTTTTTAATTTGAGAAAATGTTGGTTGTGCCCACAAGGACACCCAAACCACATTAAACAATTTCAAAGCCTAATCTAAGCATAAAATGACCAAAAAGAAGGAAAAAAATTTATTTTCGCATTTCAAAGGAGAGAAGTAGCAAGAGAAAAAGGAGCAGCTGATCAAGGAGTGAACAGCAGTTGAAAGAGAAGGTGAGGGCATGATATCTACTTGATTTAGACTATTAGACCTATCATATGTTGATTACGGACAGCGATATATTATTATATTTTTTTAGTTATATGTTTATAAACCCTCATTCTAGCAGTGACTGATATTCTAGTTCTGATTTTGATTTCGATTCCTAGACCTACCACATGTTGTTTATGGACAGCCATATATTTAGTTTTACTTATATCTTGACATTATGATTATTATGGACAGCTGATTATGGAGTTGAACTTCTATGTTTACCATTTACTTTTAGTAGTTTAGCATTTACATTTTAGTATTTTCATGGTTGAAACTTGGAGCCTTTGGGCATTTTTGCTATATGTATGCCATATATTGACAATGAAAGCATTTGAATTTTGTTAATTTGCTTATCAATTCACATGTGAAATCTCAATTCAAGTCTAATGCTATGTATTAAGCTTCTAAAATGTTTATGATGAATGCTTTATCAATGTTATGATATACATATTTGAAATTTCTCTACATATATAAAAATTCCCCTATTTTTTAAGAGTCATCCCCTAAAAATTGGCCCTGCAGAGTTCCCGTACCGGAAACACGTCCTGCCGTCCCCAAAACTCCGTGGAACATAGCAATTTATGAGTGATGGATTGTAGCACATTTAAAAACAGAGTATCATATATTTTACAGAATAAAGCCTTTGTAAGGATGTCAATATTTGTGAAATGATAATTTGATTGAATTGATATTCAATATTAAACAAAGGAGAGGAATACTCCTTAAATAAGAGGTTACAAGAAGATCTTTCCATAGCATAAACAATCGAGAACTAAAGATAGACTAGAAAGTTACCTAAAACCTAACTGACTGACTTAAAAGAAAGTTTCTCACATGATCATTATACTAAATATTATAATATTACTTAAATACCCTCCCTTAAGGATCATTCTACTAACCACCTTGCAAAAGACTTGACATAATCTGCAGGTCATTTGGCCACATATGCATAGAAGGCTAACTTCTCTTCACAATGCTCTGCAACGAGTATGCTGCTGAGACCCTCCCTGGTGGGATTTTTTATCAGCCAACTGCTTTCTATAGAACTTGTACATGACCAATAACAAGAACAATGTAATGTCCCCTTTTTGATATAAGTATTAATAATAAATAAATAATAAATATATAATTATACAAAGAATGGACATTACATATGATCATCCCAAGGACACATTCACAAGATTCTTCTTCCTCTCCTAAGAGCTCATCATCGAAGAAGGATAACTAAACAAACATTAGCAATAACCATTAATCAATTGTTTTAAAGAAATGACCAAGCCGCATGATGGCAAGCTGTATGAAACGATATATTGGCAGCGTTGACTGAGGGATAACCGGTGAAAGAGATCAATATTGATTAAGATGGAATATTGGCAGCATTGAGGCATAATCGATGAAAGATATCAATATTGATTAAGATGGAATATCGATTAAGTATCCATTAGGATATAATGAGCCTCGATAGTTATATTTGCAATACAAAGATATCGATCATAAGACTTGTGTCGTAGTTCAATCATGATCACATTGACGTTGCTGAAAAAATCGATGGCTAAGACCCCGTAGTAATGATATGGTTGATTGATCGATCAAGGATTAGTCAAGAAGAATAGTTACTAGTTAATAAACAAGCATCAGCGATATACCCATACTAATTGACTTACTATTGTGATAAAATTAGTAAACATAATGGTATCAACGAATTATTGCTTATGCAACGAAGTGACGACTATACTAATCAAGCATCAATAATCATAAGTGTTCAATCCTTAGCAAGAGTCGATGCCATAACTACAGCAGCGATTAAAGAGATAAATCTGATGGATGGGCAGGATGATAATCATTAATGAGCCGATTAGTATTGTTTATATCTCTGTTATCGGATTCTTATCGGCAGCCCCCGCATCTTATGCGGATGCGGGTGTGTAATGTCCCCTTTATCATGAGCATCAAAGTTCGAAGAATTAGCCTATCATTTCACCCCCGTAGGCTAGTATGGTGGATTAGAGGGTCTAGTTTGGGAGGTTTGGAGTTCTTTAGGTGGCAGTTGATGGTGTTTACCTCTCCAGGTTGTGGGTATATTCTGAGGCTAGGCTATTCAGAGGTTTTTGGTTGCGTTTTGAGGGACTTAATATTTATAGTAAGTCAGTGGATGTTAGAGAGGGACCCTTACTATTTTTAGTAAGGCAGCTAGATGCACAGTAGATACAATGGTTAACTCTCAGGTTCAGTCGGATTTGGGAAATAATGATTAATGATGGAGTTATAATGTTATAATTATTATTAAAGTTATACTTAAATAATAATTGATTATTAAGTGCACATCATTAATTAACTAAGTGTACTTTATTTAAAGGGAGATATAAGTTTGAATAAAGGATACTTTATATTTTAAGTGTTGTGCATCAAAAGGAGGGAAAAAAGAAATGAAATTAAAGTAAACTAAAGGAGATGAAGAGAATGCAATTTAAACATTATAAAAGGGGATTTGGATTTTTTCATTTCATTCATTCTTGAATCATTCAACATTTGTCTTTTCTGAGAAGCTTTGGCTTTGAAGAAGAAACCTAGGGTTTCGCTGTAAATTCAATCTTGAAGAATGTAGCCTCTCTTCGATTGTGTTGGTGGCTTCATAGGGAGGTCACATTTGAGCTTTATTGGAGGAAATATCAATTGTTTCACAAGGGATTTTGAAGTTTATTCTTTGCGGATCAGAAGTTTGAAGATAAATATTTATTGAATTCATTTAATGTTGGTTTCTGCTTGCTTCTACATTGGCACGTGGGATTCTTCTTGTGCTACATTATTCAGGTGGAGACATTAATAAGTATAGCAGATTGAATGGTTTATCAGTCATCTACTCTGCTGTTTCATTTCCAGAATTTTGGTAATCTTGTTATCTTCTAAATTCTGGGTATGCTTTGGTATTGTAAAGGCTTTAAAGAGATAATCAATAGATTAAAGGTTGAATTTGAACTGTTTGACAAATTATCCATTGTTGTTGACGAAGGTTTCAATCTTGAATATGCATGCCAAGTGTTTGTAATAATGTCCCTTTGTTGTAGATGAATATTGATTTTCCTAGGATGCATAGAAAGTGTTTGACAATATGTCAACTCATTGTACAAGTTGATTTCAGTCACTCATATGTATGAGAAATGTTAAAAACAGTTAGTATATCGTTTCTATTATATTGTCAGCCCATCATGCATTATAGAAGCATTCAAAAACATCATTTAAGCATTTCAATCCCATTTGACATCATTCCAAGCAAGCATAAACAAACTGAAACCCAAATCCAGGAAGCATAAAGATTGTATGCAAAGTGTTTGATGATATTCCTTGAACCTCTAATCAGCAATTTGAGGTTAGAACTAGCAACGGATATTATAGGGTGCGCAGTTGGATGCGGTCCAGATGTTGTTTGAATGTGCATCCACAAATCCAGCAAGCATAAAGATTGTATGCAAAGTGTTTGATGATATTCCTTGAACCTCTAATCAACAGTTTGAGGTCAGAACTAGCAAGGGATATTACAGGGTGCACAATTGGATGAAGTCCAGATGTTGTTTGGATGTGCATCCACAATCTGTGGATGCTCCCAGATGTGCATCAAGCACATCCGGAGAGCATCCGGGTACATCCGAGCACCATAAGCACTTTTTCACTCAAAAAACAGATTTTAAAGTGTTTTTTTTCAGTGTAACGAGAATCGCGCGTGAATCGTGATTCGATTCACCCTCCCCAATTTTTTGGGAGCTGGTGAATCAGATCAGCGGTTTTTTGGCATGAATCGCCTGAATCAGTCGCGTGAACCGGCATGAATCGGCTGTCAAGTCAAGAAAATTTAAAAAACACTGGTTTTTTTTCTCTTTTTTTTGTCTTTCAGCTGAAAAATAACTTTCGATGCCTTATAAAATAATTAAAGTCGGTTGAGCTTTCAGGGGCATTGCCCCCGAAAACCCCCGCGGGGGCGCTGCCCCTTGACCCCGTCTTGGAGGCTTTGCCCCCAAACCCCCATTTAATAATTTGGGGTGGAAACTGCGCCGATAAAAGTGGTGAAAAATTAACCTTCGAGTCTTATTAGGCTCCATATAGAAGATGATGATGATGAAGAAGAAGAATATCAATAAATTATTAATCCATTAGTTGAACAGTGAACTTAAAACAATGATACTTGAACTGATGTAATGATTTAATTTTAATGTTTTGATTCTTGAATCTTTGACGTTGAACTTGCACTTGAGGTATATGATGGTATGATCATGATTCATGATGCTATGA
>MU225845.1:1626273-1637168 GCA_018584345.1 Thuja plicata
TCAAAATTTTGCCGTACCGACGAACCGGTCCTTCGAACTCGAACTCGCACCCGAACCCGAACCCGAACCGGCATCCTAGAAAAAAATCATGGAAAATCCACCATGATTTTTGGGAAAAAATCATTCAAAACCAGCCATGATTTTTTGGAAAAAACAATTCAAATCCCACCATGCAAAACCCTCTAAGATCAGAAAAATCACTTTTTTGGGAAAAATATGTGCAAAAACCCTTTGAGATCAGAAAAACCAGCAACCCTTGTTCACAAAAATAGAGAACCCTTGCAAATCTAAACAACTTTGTTTTTCTATTGAAAAAACGGTAAATAAATTGGCAGAAACAATGATTTTTGTTTTAAAAAATTGCCAAAAACTGAAAACCCTCGATTTTATTAAAACATATTGCGCAAAAAATCTTCCGAAAATTTCCTCACAAAGTGTTCCGAAAAAAGCACAAAATTTATTCTATAAAAAATCCACTGAAAAACCCCCATAATTTTTGGTTTAAAAAATTGGGCAAAGAACCATGAATTTTATTGGAAAAATTTGCCAAAAAGCATCCTCTTCTCTAATACCATGAAATGATAATTGATTGAATTGGTATTCAATATTAAACAAAGGAGAGAAATACTGCTTAAATAAGAGATTAAAATAAGATATTTCCATAACGGAAACGATCCAAAACTAAAGACAGAATAGAAAGTTACTAAACTAACTAAACAACTTAAAGAATGGAAAATTACTAAAAACAAACTGAATGGACTTAAAAGAAAGTTACTTCCATGACCATTATACTAAATATTACAATATTACTTTATTAATTTGTGAACAAATTGATCATCAAATGGCATCACACATATCCCCACAAAACCAATCCAACAAATTTGAGTGGAAAATGTAGCAAATGTTATGATCTTCAATGAATTGCAAGGCAGAGACTACAATTTTTATTAAGATGTTCTTGCTTTGTTTCGGCATTGTGCATTAACATAATATATCTTCTCTAGAGAACTTTTCTGACTTGGGTGAATGCCATGTTGTAAGATCCAACATCCATACCCAAAACTATCAAAAATTATGGCTTAAGCTAACACAAAGATTGAAAAATTGCAAAAAGAAGTTGATAAGTTCCCTAACTACATGTTTTCCAACTAGATCCATCAAATGGCAAAGAGTGACTAAGGAGAAAGATGCTTTCCAACCCAGAACATTGTATTTACTCAGTAAAATTTCAGTAGCTTTTTATTTTGTTTAACTTATTTTAAATAGCTATCTCCAAAAGTTCATCCTCACATCCCCACATTCCCCCATCCCAGGGACTTGGAGAAACACTGGATTTAATGCGTTGGAGCTTTTTGAATTAAAAGTTGAATGAAAATCCAAATTGTAATTTAATCCAATTTACAACTATTCTGAACAAATTATTTAACACTACTGAATTCAAAAGTCAGATTACCTATGACTCTATTAAATCAAGCGAATACTATGTCGATTGCATGTAACACTGTATATTTCAAAAGGCAAAAGTAATATCTTGAAAAACACAATCATTCCAAAGACAAGAAATATATTTCGTTTGGACAATATTGTACATGGGGTTAGACGTGGTTCAGACCTGACTTGGCGGATCCTGCCACAAATGACTTGAATTTGTGTAGAACAGCAAACTGTATTGCTGTATAGGGCATTACCATTAGAAGTGCTGGGACATTACCCCTCCACAGTCCCTATTTCATTGATTACAAATATGGTTATTAAAGGACTATGAATATAGCCTCAAAATAAACTATAAAATTAAAAAACAAATGTGTAAAGAAATATTAAAAGATTTTGTGTGTGTGCATGTCTGTCTGTGTCTCTGTGTGTGTGTGCATGTGTGTGAGTGCATAATTATCGGTTCTTATCTACAGAACACTATAATTTGTCCATTAAAGTTTTAGGAGCCAGACGTGTTGCTCCCATTGTCATCCAGTTACAGGATTTAAATCTGAATCTGTTTTAATCAATATTTAATAACGGGTACAAATCAATGGAATACATGTCATGCAAAACAGCTTGCCTGATCTTGGATATAAGGCATGAACATCAAGGCTTTAAGGTCATATGTTTTTCATTAATAGATTCTTAATAATTATGCCAAAGGATAAATAGACATTGTTCTTGTGCTACTAAATTTAATATCAACTTATTGAGATAAAACTGAGCGCAAAAATATTCAGTTACTGAATCAGATTCACCAACATTATGAGTTATTCAAACCCTTGGTATCTAAAAGATATGAAACTAATTCTTAATTGGAAGGACAAGTAAATAAGTTCATTGGAAAATCAGCTTCTCTCTCAAATTATAGAAGCTTTACTGTAAACATATCCAACGATCTGAATCCTAATAGAGTTGTTTATATTGTGCATATAGTAATGTTTAAAGCACAGTTCTAATACTTGCAGTTTTGGTGAGTATACACACAAGTTTCAACAATGAAATCTGCTCATGATCAAACTCATGACTCAGAGCGGACAAGTTTCGATGAGTTTGCAGTGCAGATGAGTTTCAGTGAGTCTGTAGCGCAGACAAGCAAGTGCTTGGCAAGTCCGCCACACAAATTCACCAAGAACAGGAAAAACAATGCATAGTTTGACGAAACAAGAAAACATACAAATAACAAAGCAAGTTTTAGGTCTAATTTTTTAACGCAAAATTGTTCATGCCATTTCCTCAAAAAGCATTTGCAAGTTTGCTCAAGTGAATTTGGAGTGGATTTGATGAGTAAAGTTATGCAATTTTGGGATTCCACGTCAGAATTGTTCCTTTTTTCTTTCACAAATATTGCAAGAATGAAATATCTTTCCAACATGTTATATTTAGGGTTTAAACATGTTTTGAAAGCATTGAATTCAATTTGCATACTTTTTAATGTTGATGTAAGCTACTTTTTATGAATAAAATTGCTGATTTTTTTCTAGGTGGGGGTATTATTTAATGCTATTGTTATGCAGCTACATTTACAATGCATTTTATGTTTTGGTTCAAATCAGTATTTTTTAATTTTAAACATTGTTTTATGTACTTATACATGCTGCACTAAAATATTTTTCTGATTTTATAAATGTCAAATTAGCATACAATGGCATAAGCATGAGGAACTGGAAACCGACCCATGGGCATTGCATGGAAACATGGCACACCTAGACTGATCTCAAGAAGTGTTATTTGCAACTTATAGGAAAACAGAGTTCACAGATGCATCAATCACCTCAACTACCATCTTGCACCATTCCTAGTTGTGATGTCAAACTATGTCCCAATGACATGGATGAGGCACAATGAGAGATGCAAGCAGCCTTTGCATTGTTGAATCAAAAGAAATCAACGAGGGTGAGAAAAAATGCAACCTAGCAATAGCCATTAATTCAAATTGCCAACAAAAACAGGCATAGATGACAGAGATTGTGGGTTCTACTCATGGTCCAACACTTCCACCTCATCAAGCTCAAGTAGAACCTATTCATAGAGTTTTTTGTATCTCAAAACACACCCAAAACATAACCTTTGCTTCGAGGTTGTAATATCCCCGTCATTAAATATAAAACAATAGTTGTATTTGGGTTCCGATCGATTTTGTTTATCTCGGGCCCATCTTTTATTTTAGCGTAGGAATAGGTGTTGCCATGTCGGCTTCATTTGTGCACCCTCGGGAGTTGTCCGAAGGGTATTTATGACTGGCGTGTAGGATGTATTTCTCATGTTGAGTTTTGATATTTTATTTGTAATTGTGAATTCCTGTTGGAATTCTGTTGTCTGCCATTTCGGAAGTGAAAGACCCTCCTGATTTGGTATTTGTAGTTTCGGTGGGATTCAACCCTCACCCTACTCTGCTTGTTCTCTTGTTTTGGATCTGGCAAATCTAAAGCGCTATCAATTAATATTATCATCCCTCTTTACAAGTACTTGTTTGATCTATCAATTATTGTGGAGTGTATTAAATTCATTACGGTAAACCCACGGAATAGGACCGAAGGCAGCATTGCACTGATCGTACGGACTTTCCTTTGCACCGTACGAACATCTCTTTCCCACCGCACAACATAGTCTTTCTCTGCGCCATACCGTACGGTCATCTTCGTCGCCCGTACAGCCCCTTCCATACAATACAGACCCGCCATCTTGGACATCGACGGGAGAATTATCTTACCGTACAGACACAGTGGTTTGGGGACATTACAGTGGTATCAAAGCTGGTGATCTTGCTAGCCTGTTGGGTAGTGAATGCAAAAGGAGCTTCAGGTATACGCAAGGAGGTACCGTTCTCTCGACAGAATGGGGGAGCCACAGGATCCGGCTACTGCAGTTATGGAATTATTGAGGGACTTAACCAGAAGTCAGGCTCAACTCAATGAAACCGTGATCAAAGGGCAAGAATGACGACTCATGGAAGAGACATTGCAGAAATTGACTGAAGGAAGGACGAATGGGGAACAAAATGGACATGGCGGCAATAACTCAGTCATAGGGAGAGCAAGCTCTCATACACGCCCTCGACCATCTATGCTGACGTTTTCACCAAGAACTGAAGTATCTCGAAGGAAACAAGAGCCCACCTTCGAAGAAATGTAGGATCAACTAATGCAAGATTGGAAGAACACGAATCTCGAGGGGAAACTGTCCTTCAGAGATTATGTTGAACTACGGATGAGATACTCAAAACGTAGTGGTTGTGGCTATTACAACGATGGTCTTCAGCGGAAGATAGGCAAGGTAAATCTATCATCTTTTGAGGGAGCCAAATCAGCAACTGCGCAGGCATGGGTACAGAAGGCGTACACATACTTTCAGCTTAACCCGATGCCAGAGGAGGCAATCAAGTTTGCAGCGCTCCACTAGGAAGGGATCGCACACGAATGGTGGCATCATGGAATGGTGACCCTCAGTCATGATCAAATAACGTCTTACGCCGAGTTCACGGAGAGGTTGATAGACCGCTTTGACGGGAAAGATCCAGAACTTAATTTCAAGGAGCTTGCTCAGCTGAAGTAATTCGGGTTAGTTGATCACTACATTGCTGAATTCCAAAGGCTATCCGTACTGGTGACAAATATCTCAAAAAGGTGCCTCATTGTGTTGTTCGTGGATGTACTGATGGAACCTCTCAGAGGTTCGGTAAAAGGATTCAACCCCATCACACTCCCAGAAGCAATCAAAAAGGCACGCAATATGGCGACATCTTCCTCTTCCTCCAGGAATTATTCACAACCCAAACCACCACTTGCTCCTAAGGAAAGAGTAAACAAGCCCCCACCGAAGAAACCATTGTTTGACGAGCCCACTAGACAAGAGCTGAGGACAAGAAAACTTTGTTTCAACTGTAAGGAACCGTGGGGACCAAGGCACCGATGTTTGGGCAGAGGAAAAATCCACTACATTGAGGTGATGTCCGAAGGAGAAGAAGACCAGGAATAAACCAAAGCCGAAGGAGACAGACGACAAGATTCTAACCGTGCAGAGACGATTGCCACACACGTACTACCATGACGACGAGCTCCAGACAGTGTTGGACAAGCACAGTTTGGCCTTCGCCGACATTCCACCTGGCATACCATCGCACAGTGTCTTTGAGCACACCATTGAGCTGGAGGAGGGAGCTAAGCCCGTCATCACCACTCCATACCGCCACCCTAAAAGGTTTAAGGATGAGATTGAAAAGACAATCTAGGAACTGCTCGACAAGGGATGGATCAGGCCCAGTTCCAGTCCTTTCGCATCATCGGTGTTGTTGGTAAAAAAGAAGGATGGTACCATGCGGATATGTGTGGACTACTGTGCGTTGAATAAGAAGACCATCAAGAATAGGTACCCTATTCCCAGGATTGACGAGCTACTGGATGAGTTGCGCGACGGCATCTATTTCTCCAACATAGACCTCCGCTCAAGCTACCACAAAATCTGCATGAGGAAACAAGATGTGGAGAAGACAACTTTACGTTGTCACTACGGACACTATGAATTCCTTGGTCATGCCATTCGGGATGACTAACGCACCCGCTACTTTTCAGTTCTGCATGAACCCCATTTTCAGCAAACAACTGTGCAAGTTCCCATTGGTGTTCTTCAACGACATACTCACCTAAAGCAAGACATGGGAGGAACATCCTAGGCATTTGGACGAAGTGCTGGAAATCATGAAATCACAATCCTTGTTCGCCAAGAGATCAAAATGTGTGTTTGGGATAATAGAGGTACTATATTTAGGACACATTGTAAGTGGTCAAGGTGTTCGGGTGCACCAAGAAAAGATCCAAGCCAGTTTGGATTGGTCGCCCCCGACTACTCTCTCAAAGCTGCACGGGTTCTTCGGATTATGCAGTTACTACAGAAGGTTCATGAAGGGTTTTTCCCAGCTTGTCGCACCCTTGACCGACCTAACGAAGAAAGGATCTTTCCAAAGGAATGAACAGGCACAATGCACTTTCAACAAGTTGAAGGAAACCATGAGTTCCTGTCCAGTCCTTGCATTACCAGACTTCACTCGACCCTTCATCGTAGAGTGCAACGCATCGGGGGAAGGCCGTACTCATGCAGGACTGCCACCCAATTGCATTCGAGAGTTGGAAACTTTCGAGAATGGAGAAGTTGTATTCCATCTACAACAAAGAAATGCAGAAATGCTCGCCATCATGCACGCCTTGACAAAGTTTAGACAGTACCTTGTCGGATCTAAGTTCGTCGTCCGTATGAACCAAAATAGCCTAAGGTATTTCTTGGAGCAGAAGGAGCTGAACGAAACGCAACAGAAGTGGGTGAGAAAAATCCAGGCATTTGACTTTGATATTGAGTACGTGAAAGGAAAGAATAATATTGTGGCCGATGCTTTATCAAGGAAGCCCGCCATATGCTCCTTGTCTCAGATTTTGGCAGATTGGAAGGCATACCTGTTGGTCGAATATTCTAAGAACCCTTTTGCGTGTCACTTGATGGATGGCGAAGTGTGTGACGACAAATACAAGGTGGTCGACGACGTCATTTATTATAAGGAAGAGATTTATATAGTACCCGAGTCCAGGATGAAAGAGAAAATTTTAAAGGAGATGCATGACTCACCCTTGGTCGAGCATCCAGGGTACCTAAAGACCTACAGATAAATCAGAGAACGATTCTCATGGAAGGGTCTCAAGAACGATGTCCTAAAATATGTTCGGGAATGTGCTACCTATCAACAGAACAAATCCGAGCACACACTACCAGCTGGTCTACACAACCATTACCGATACCTAAGCACAAGTGGGATAGCATCTCGATGGACTTCATCTCAGGGCTTCCCAAGGTGCAAGCGAAGGATTGTATCTTCGTGGTGGTCGATCAGCTGACCAAGTATGCACACTTCTTCACCATTCCCGTAGGGTATCAGGCTGCACAAGTGGCGGATCTATTTTTTCGTGAGGTATTTTGTTTGCATGGTCTCCCTCGAAACATCATCAGCGACAAGGATAGCCGCTTCCTCACCATTTTTTGGACTGAACTATTTCGGCTCACAGTGACGGAGTTGTCACCGAGCACCAATTATCACCCGCAAACTGATGGACAGACCAAGATTGTGAATAATTGGCTGGAGGGTTACCTCAGGAACTACATTTCGGCACAACAAAAGACATGGGTTAAGTGGTTGCATTTGGGTGAACACTACTATAATACCACGTACCACATGTTGATTGCCATGGCACCCTTCAAAGCACTATATGGCTACGAACCACCATCATTCATTGATAAGGCACTGGGCTATAGCCGCGCACCGAAGGCCAAGGATTGGCTACAGGAAGGGTTGGACATTTTGAAGTCTCTCAAGGAAAACCTTTAGAGGGCCCAGAACCAGCAGAAGATGTATGCTGACAGGCACCGAATAGAAAGGAGTTTTGAAGTTGGTGACCTGGTGTACCTCTGACTTCAGCCCTACAGACAATCTTCCCTGAAGACATGTGGCAAGGAAAAGTTGAGGTCGCGTTTCTACGGGCCCTACCGGGTGGTGCGAGGAATAGGTGAAGTCGCCTACGAATTGGATCTGCCAGAAGGTAGTCAAATCCATGTCTTTCACGTTTCTTACCTAAAGAAAGCTGTGGGTCAACACATCACAGTCTCAAGAGATCTGCCACCCCTCAACGAAGGAGGGAAGTTAGTGTTAGAGCCAGCCGAGATCGTCACATTCGGGAGAAGAGGCTGAGGACACACACAGTCAAAGAATTTCTTGTATGATGGAGGGATCTACCGCTAGAAGATGCCACTTGGGAAGGCGAACAGATTTTGGAGCACCCCAGTTTGCGATTGCTTGAGGACAAGCAATTTTGGGGACGGGACGACTGTAATATCCCCGTCATTAAATTAAAAAAATAGTTGTATTTGTGTTCCCATCGATTTTGTTTATCTCGGGCCCGTCTTTTATTTTAGCGTAGGAGTAGGTGTTGTCGTGTCGGCTTTATTTGTGCACCCCTCGGGAGTTGTCTGACGGGTATTTATGACCGGCGTGTAGGATATATTTCTCATGTTGAGTTTTGGTATTTTATTTGTAATTGCGAATTCCTGTTGGAATTATGTTGTCTGCCATTTCGGAGGTGAAAGACCCTCCCTATTTGGTATTTGCAGTTTCGGTTGGATTCAACCCTCACCCTACTCTGCTTGTTCTCTTGTTTTGGATCTGGCAAATCTGAAGCGCTATCAATTAATATTATCATTCCTCTTTACAAGTACTTGTTTGATCTATCAATTATTGTGGAGTGTATTAAATTCATTACGGCAAACCCACGGAATAGGACCGAAGGCAGCATTGCACTGATCGTACGAACTTTCCTTTGCACCGTTCGAACATCTCTTTCCACACCGCACAACATAGTTTTTCTCTGCACCATACCATACGACCTCTCTGCGCCATACCGTACGGTCATCTTCGCCGCCCAAACAGCCCCTTCCATACCGTATGGACCTGCCATCTTGGACATCGACAGGAGAATTATCTTACCATACGGACACAGTGGTTTGGGGACATTACAAAGAATTGTCTTACACTACGGACACAGTGGTTTCGGGACATTACAAAGGTATAATGTGGAACAAAGAGCTGCATGTTGAAGTAGATAAGGCTTGTGCAAATTATGCGTACTACAATAAACTCCCTTTTAACAAGGGAAAGAGACCATATTGGGAGTATTTGGCTACAATGTTGATAGTTGCAAGGGAAGGGCACAAGGCACCCTCTCCACTTACATAATTGGGTGGTTGCTCTAGAATGTTGTTACAAATGCAAATTTAATTCTGGAAGAACAAAGGAAGCAGTGGTGCAAGTTTAAATACACCACACTTTTAGATGAGCAGACAAATGGAAAAAATTGCACCCTCATCAACTTTCTAGCAGTTTTGAACGATGATAAAGTGTTCTAAAGTCCATAGATGCCTCTAATAAAATAAAGAATGTAGAAAATTTGAGCTTGATGTTGGAAGAGTTTGTGCTAAAGGTGGGTATAAAAACATGATGCGGTTGTAACTGATGATATAGTAGTTCATTTGGTAGGAGGGGCATCCAACACTTTTTTCGACCCCTTGCATTACACATTGGCATGACCTTCTTTCAGAGGTATACACAAAATCAATTAGGTGAGACCTATGGGGAAAAGGTGTGTTATTCACATTGTATGATGTTATAATATAAAATTAATATTATCCAAGGTGTTCCTAGGGGATCTCAAGATGCATGCATCACATGGGTTAGACATTCTTAGGGCCACTTGATATGTTGCGGTGGGTTTAAAAACATGATGCAGTTGTAACTGATGATATAGAAGCTCATTTGGTAGGAGGAAAACTAGTTTAGATGAGGCATCCATCACTATTTTGGACCCCTTGCATTACACATTGTCATGACCTTCTTTCGGAGGTATACACAAAATCAATTAGGTGAGACCTATGGGGAAAGGTGTGTTATTCACCTTGCATGATGTTATAATATAAAAATTAATATTATTCAAGGTGCACCTAGGGATCTCAGGATGCATGCATCACATGGGTTACAAATTCGTAGGGCCACTTGATATGTTGCATGTAATAATGGTATAAATATTTAGTGTGCATTTACACATTGAGAGAAGATGTAATATTGGGAAAACTTAGTACCAAAATGTAAATGCAGGGGTGAATGGTTTTGTAAGCTAATGGTCTTTGTCACATGGTTTATGGAATGACACTTGGTGGTTTTGTGAAAGTTAATTTCTATAAAAGCAATCACATGAGTAGTTGTTGGGGTTGGCTAGTTGGCTATTTTGGCTAAGGATAGATTGAGCTTATTTTGTAGGTTGCACATGTGAGGAGAGGAAGCGTATTCGGATGTGTGGTTACATGGTTCTTATTTGCTTGTTTCACATGGAATGCATGTAGAGTGTGATGTTTTAGAGCTGCTAATCATGGGGACTCCTTAGATGTATTATAATATTTGTTCATGACTATGAGATAATACCTTGACTGGAGATACTTTTGGAGGGTGGATTTTTTCCCTTTTGAGGGTTTTTTCTAGGGCACATCTTGTATCACCTTGATGGTATGTTTGTCTATTCTTCTACAATGTGAATTTTGAATACTTGTTTACATGATTTTCTCTGTTGGTTATGTTAAAATAGTGACCAATTGAGTGGAAGAAACTAAGAACATCACAAAATACATAAGATAAGACCATTTTTATGGAAGAAGCAATTCACACAAATAACTACAATAAGTTGTGTAAAGTCCCCTACTCAATAGGACCTTAAAACCACTTAACTTCTTACTTGGAATTTTGTCAAACACTTGTCATGCAATATATATATGCTGCTGCTATAAAATTTCAGAATATCCAAGCAAGTGCGAAACTAAAACTATGCAACTTTTAA
>MU225845.1:1637857-1651882 GCA_018584345.1 Thuja plicata
CAAATTAAGCTCTGATGAAGTGACTGAAATACCACTTCCAATCTGCAACCCTTCAAGAGATATTTCACTCCCTCAGTTATGCAATCAATGGGAGTCTTCGTTCCCAAAGATCAGATGATTATCTGCATACCCCTTGGCTCCACAAATGCTCATGAAGAAAATAACAATAGTCAATGTCAAGACTGGATGCCCAAATGAGAGACCATAGGGTCTATTTATTCTTTTTCATTAGAAGTCACCAAAAACTTCTAGAAGCATCTCGAATATAACTTTAAGTTATTTGCACTTTATAAAAACTTCAAGAAGCATCTGGAATATAACTTTAAGTTATTTGCACTTTATTAAAAAGTGCAATCTCAACACCAAATTATAACATAAGGTCCCCATAAAGTGAAATATAATAAAATCTAATGGAAAACCTTACTCCACTCACATATGAAGCCAAATAATCACCAAATGATCGCCAGGCGACTCTCTCATCACCATCATTAGCCTACGAGAGCCATTAATAGGCTAATCCTGCTGAAAAATCCATGTCAACTAGAAAGGGGACATTACAAGTTGTCTCGATGATGTTGCATTGACTTAATATTTGTGTGATACAACTGATTACAACTCCATGGCCATTTTCTCAATGGAACTCAATCTCATGGGCAATATAAACCCCTCCTCCCATGGCCATAAGCACATTATAAGTGCCACGAAATACTTCACCAAGTGGGTTGAAAAAATTCCTCTCACTGATGTCACCAAATTCACCCCAAACCATATCATTTGCCATTATGGTACTTGCTGCAATTATTACAGATAATGGCAAGTCTTTCAAACTAATGAAGTTTGAACCCTCTATGAAAATTCCACATAAAAGATAAATGGTATGCCCTCATATTACCCACAAGGTAACAGCTACATTGAAGCATCTAGAAAAACTATCATCAAGGTCCTCATAAAGATTGTCAATGATGCAAGCCATATTTGGCATCTCAAAATCCATCTTTCTCTATGGGCTTGTCCCAGTAGCATCCGTACCCTACAGGAGCTACTCACTATTCCCTTGTTTTCAAAGTTGAAACTATCTTTCCGATTGAAATAAAGTTACCATCCTTCACATTTTGTTCCAAGCTCTCATTAATCATGAAGAGTATGACTTACACATCTCCATGAGCTCAAACTCCTTGATGAGAAAAAACTTAACACACAAAACCATTTTAAGGCATACTAAAATCAGCTACCTTGCAACTACAATAGATGAATCGAAAGCAAAGAGTTTGAGATCAGTGATCTTTGACTTAATTTAAAAAAATATAAATCAGGATCATGAAAAGAAAGGGAATTTTGATTCAAATCAGTTGGGCCCTTACATTGTCATCACTATGTGTCAAGAACTTACAGTTGGCTATACCTAAAAGAGCCCATGAATATCATTCATCGCAAGCATTTCTATGCTTGAAGCTACACCAATAAAAAATTCAAAAAAAGAAGTAAAAAGAAAATTCCCTTTTTTGATCAAAACCATTGCTATGGCGCCTCAAACAAGTACCATGACGAAATCCCACTTGCAGGCATCATGTGTAGCACCTAGTGTACATCATCGAATTGTTCCTTTTGTTATGGTAAATCGATGTTATTAAATAGAGGAGACGAAAGCTCCTCATATAGATTTACAAAGATGATGTTTCTAAAAGAAACAATCGTGAACTAAAGACGAAAATAGAAACTACCTAAGACAACTAAGAGGACCATTGAAGAATCAATACATTATTTAATACCCTCCCTTAATGGTCGTCGTTCTACCAACCCTACAGAAGACAATTTGCAAGTCTTTTGGTCACAAATGAATAGAAGGTTGCCCCCTTCTGGTCAAGGATGCATAGAGAAGGCTGCCCCTCTCGTCAGAACACTCTGCAAAATGAACCTGCTACTAACACCCTCTCTCATTCTGCAAATGACCAAGATAACCAAAAACTTGCCAACCTGATCAACAAAACATTTTGTTGCTACTAAGACCCTCCCTAGATTTGCAAAATGTTAATGACCAAGAATTCATCCAACCTGATGTTGGGTAACAAAGGTATTACTCCTTGTAGCCAGAGACACCGAGATGAAATTGAAACCACGATTTTGAGGAAAATCGCCAAACCCTTTTGCAAATGAGCACCATGCCCCAAAACAGTTTGCAAGATACCACAGTTTGCCAAGAATTGTTGCAGATGAGCACTACAACTCAGAACAAACTGCAAGAAGGCACGATTTTTGTGGAAAATTTTGAAAAAAACCCTGAAACTAAAGTTTACAAAGCATCATTTTTTTGGAAAAAAAAGGTAGAAACCCAACAAACAAAATCCCACGCGAACAAACAACTTTGCAAATTACAAAACCCAGAAACAATTTTTAAGGAGAAAAATCGAAAAAAAAAAGACACGATTTTTTAGGTGAAAAATAAATCAAATCCAGACAATTTTTTAAGGACAAAATTATAAAACCCTCCCAGAAATTTTTACGGTAAGAAAGGTTGGTCACACGGTAAGTATGTTGGTCGTACGATGCGGGTTGTAGGCCATACGGTGAGAGGGTTGGTTGTACGGTAAGTATGTTGTCCGTACGATGAGGGATGTAGGTCGTAAGGTGAGGTTGTTGGGTCGTACAGTAGGTGGAGGTCATACAATGCTGAAGCGAAATCCATATGGTGACCGGCCAGGGATGTCTGCGCAATTGTCTTTACGTGATGGTTGATTTCACAAGATGAAACAAATAAGAATTTACTCAAAGATGCAAATGGAAGAGCACTTTTATTATCAACAGTTATTTGAGTACAATAGTTTCGGATCAAGAGCAGAACAGAATAGGGTGAGGAGTTACTCCCACCGAAACTGCAAAATACCAAATAGGGAGGGTATTTCACCTCCGAAATGGCAGACAATAGAATCCCAACGAGAATTCGCAATTACAAATAAAATATCAAAACTCAACATGAGAAATACATCCTACACGCCGGTCAAAAATACTCGTTGGACAACTCCCGAGGGTGCACAAATAAAGCCGACACGGCAACACCTACACCTACGCCAAAAATAAAAGATGGGCCTGAGATAAAGAAAAATTGATCGGGACCCAAATACAAATATTATTATTTATTTAATGACGGGGACATTACAGTTTGGAGGGAATTTAGAAGAGGATTCCAAGGTAGACTCAAGCTCCACCTATTATCTGAATTTCGGTTGGTGGGGTGATTTCAAATAAAAATAGCTTCTTTGAGCTTTCCCTTGAAAAAACTATCGTCTTTAACCAATACATGCACATCCTCAAAGAGAAGGTGGTGTTTAGTGTCAAAGGAAGCTCTACAAGGGCAGAATTTGTCATTTTTCGATGCATAATGTCAACAATACGTTCCTTGATTTCGGTTCTCAAAGAGCGACCTGTCTCGCCAATATAGGGGATCCCACACAAGCCATCAATCTTGTAGGGTGATTGGGACAAGATTTCTAATGATTGTAAGGGACTTGAAGCAACAATTTTGTCCTATTTTGTGGAGGATTTTGGTGATCCTATTAGAGATGCCTTCAATGTAGGGGACGGTAGCACCAAACCCCAACTATGTCTTGATTTGTTCACTTAGAAATAAGGCTAGCTTTGGCTTGCCTAAAAGCTCTTGCAATATGCTTTTTGTGGTACCCATTATAAAAAGACCATGGAAAGGTGGAAAAGCTTTTGGTTATTGTGTTCATCATTGCAAATGCATAAGGCCTTGCTAGTCGGTAGCTTAAGGAGACTTTCCTTTAGGTAAGGTTGTAATATGAGGTAGAATGGAGATAAGGCTTGTGTGGGTGGATTTTCTGAAGAACTAGCAAACAAGGGAACCACCTCCTTTCTCAATGAGGATGACATCAAGGAGGGGAGTTGGCAATTAGTTTTGAGTTCTTTGGTAAACTAGATGCAATCAACAATACTATTTAAGGGAGCAGGAGTTTTCTAAATAGCTAAAGCCATGGGGCCAGCATATGTTTGTACCATCCACATAGTGCTTTTAACATCTCAATTCAAGGGGGCGCAAGTTAAGGGCTAGCTCTTCAAACATCACCATGCAAAGGTTAGCTGTAATAGGAGAAAGTTAAGATCCCGTGGCAACTCCATCAAATTGCTCATAGATATTAATCGTATTTTAATTTTCTTTATTGCAATTTTCATTATTTTTTTCCATAAATCATCTCACCATTATTTACATCTATTTATTATTTATTTTTCTATTATTATTTTAGTGATGTATCATATTTTAGGCTTTATCTCTTTGAATTTTTATCTTAATTGTCTCTTTGTCCTCCCCTTTGATTCTTTGTTTTTCCGTGTCATGTCATCTCTCTTTTGGGGAACAGATTCTTCAATTGTGGCTCATTTTTATCCTTTTCTAATGATGGATCACAGAATGTGATTTGAAATGTCGATGCAAAAAATCTACACAAATTTTCTCCAGAAGTGTTTACAAATTTATTACATGGATTGTGGAAATATCATGTCTTATACACAGTGAACTTGTGAAATCCCAGCATGTCTGACCTAGAAAGGCATGTTAGAGCATTGCATGTGAAAACCCCATTTCAGATTTGTCTGGATTGAAATATATCATGTCTTAGCCTCAGGTGGTTTTATGTATCTCCAAACCCACATCTTATTGCTTGAATTCAATATTGAGCATTACTTGCATGATAAGATTCAAGAACTAAATCGCTTACTAATATAAGAAAATAAAATATACGATAAACATATCCAACTGTTTGAAACCTTAATATAGAAAGCTATAGACAACAATTACCTTAAAACAACTCAAACTATAATACTTTCCAAAATATTAAAAGGAAAAAAACAGTCGAGGAGAATTTAAACATTCAAGATTGAAAATTCTAACCAGATTAGCTAGGTTCCAATGCCATGAGAGATTCTAGATGTTTTAATCATGCCACAAAACATAAAGGAAGTTGAGGGAGGGAGTATATATGTGCTAATTTTGAGAAATCAAATCCTTACCAGCATCCCTTCCTCTCTTAAAATGTCTCTTGTGGCCTGTAAAATACTAGTATACTTGGAGATTCCATAAGCACCCCTGTCTGATAAAAGACGAACAGCTGTTGGCTCAAGTTGAACCTGTGAAATTCATCCAACATCCCACATATGTAAATTTGTAACACCTTTGTATTATTCAAATTGAAATAACTAATTTGTAGCCATGATTCTGTACTTGCATTAAAATTTTGAAAACTGTAATGATGTTTGAGGTCAAGTTTATAGAGATTAACACTTAATTATATTGCAGGTCAGCAACTGATATCATTTGAAAAATAGAATATTTAGAATTATATTTTATCTCAAGTTTCTGAAAATTTGGGGAACAACTTTTACAGTAGGTCACAGTCCCATAAAGAACTTAAATATTTGGAAACACACAACAATACTTTAGTCCAAGTTTTGTTCAGTTTGAAATCATATTCGTAGACTAAGAATTATTTTCTGACTCCAAAAATAACATTAATATTTTAGGTCAATCACAACAGATTGAAGATTAACTTTATTACAGCCATAGGCTTGATACATAATAAGAATTTAGTATATTATTCTCAGCCAAAGTTCTCTCAGAAATTAAATTTGAATTTTGTAGTAAGCCACAATTACTTGACTTGAAAATTCAAAAATCACATCAATATTTTAGGTAATGTTTCCATCAGGTTTCAAATTACCTTTAGGCTTTACTCTATGTCACAGCGAGTCTTTATGTTCATAGTTCAAAAATCAAAATTATATGTTAGGTCAAGTATCCAAAAGATTGACTTGGACTTTTAATGTCTAGACTACAGTCCAATATTTATATTAAAAATTCCCAAATAAATTATTGTAAGGAAATATTATGTCCATTTAAAATTTCACTTGTAAAAATTCAGAAATAAATTACTGTAACGAAAATTTATGTCCATTTAAAATTTCACTTCTAAACTAAGTCACAATCTGACATTGCGCTCAAAACTCAAATCTCAAACAATAGTTTAATCAATGCTCCATCAGATTAAATTTTCACCTTAATATTAATTCAGTCCAAAATTTATGCTCAAAATTCAAAATTTCCAATATTTTTGTCTAAAACTCACAATGATGGACTGAAAGTTACAGACCAATATTTGTGTCCAGAAACTTAAATCATGGTTATATTTTGTAAATTTTCAGTGCATAGGACTTTGAATATTACTGCAGGCCATAGTCCATTGTTTATGTTCAAAATTGATGGAGGAACCTTTGGGCCCGCGGATGATCCTACATCAGCCAAAATCATAGTTGTTCTGATTTTCATTTTGTTATAATGTTTGGCATGTGTTTCCAACTTGTTTTGTTGGTATCTTGCTTGTTGGTTGCTATTGACAGTTTGCTGCACAAATAGTAGGAGAGTTTTTGCTTAGGCAGATTAGTGGGAACCCACTTCACTAGTTTTCTGCTTTGAATCCTCCTACTGGTTTATCAATTCTTGCTAGGAGCCACAAGCGCTTAACTTTTTGTGGCTGGGTGCAGTAAAGGAATTATTGTTGGAGTTGTAGATTTTGTGTGCATTGCCACACCCCTCTATAATATTAAAAACTCCCTACTAGGTCGTGCTTGGCCTCCTTTTTTGCTGAACTTTCATTCTATGTTGGGTGGATTCTCTGCCGAGACCCTTGTAGACCCAATTCCTGAGTCTTATTCCTACTGGAGCCTGCCAAAGGTCTTCTACACATTTAAACATTTAATCCTTGATGGGCAGTCACCATGGGTCTCACATACGTGAGCACCACCTAAATAACATTTGCAATCAAACTTGCGCATTCCTCTATAGACAGGTGTTGGGTCTACATGCCTATGTTGGCAATACAACAATGGATTGTGGGAAATAATCCTCTGCCGTCTCCGAGGAGGCCTAATGTAAGCTGTTGAAATTTCAATCTCTGATCCATCATAGTTTAACATCAAAGATTTGTTATCAAGCTATGATACCAATTGATGAGATACAAAGCTTACACTATTACAATCTGAAAATCTAAAATTTGTATGAAAATCTCAAACTAAGTATTCTTAATCCTGGAATTACTATGAAGAGATTTAACGGATTTAAAAATCAGCAAAAAAAACATTATTACATCACATAACACAAGGTTTGCAGAGAGAAACCCTTGCAGAAAAAAAAAAATCAACTATGAAGAGAGGCCAAGTATGTATTATCTTCAAAACAAGATTACAAGCAGCACACTTCCTTCACTCCTCCCTTGCCACCAATCTGGCAACACTTGTGTGCCTATGAACAATCTCAACACATCCAACTTTATCTCGTTCCTACAGACTGTTTATTCCATTCCACTCTTTTTATCTATAGCTTAACCACTAACCAAGTCACAATTTATTGAGCTAAAACCAAAGATGGCATCCAAAATCCCTCTTCCTATTTCCAACTTGGGGAATGCCATAAATACGCTCAAAAAGTCTTTGTCCTCAACCTCCCAAGTGCCCAAGTTGGGGAATACCAAAAGACACAAATTCAGAAGTCAAGAATCCTCCACTCTCTTCCAAGTGCTCCACTTGTAGGTGGAACTTTAACTAATTTATTTTGTCTCCATAAGTCATGTTAACCATTATCCATGGACCCCTCCTTCCTTTCGAATGTATTACAAACAATAGAATATTTGGAGTATATATTACAAATTAATTTCCAATAACACCCTAAGTGCCTGAACACACTTTCCAAGGATGTTGGAAAAATGTAAAATGACAGGATTTACAAGCTACGTGGCACCTAAATCCTAACATAAGCTAACGGTAGTTACAATTGGTAGTAGTGCTTATTCGTTTTTAGATACTTATGCTTAAAAATCTGGCAAGCAATCACCTTAAAGCCAGTCTTTTGCATTGTAGTTGGCAATTAATTTAGCCTATTCCTAGTTGAGCCTGTTTTAGCTAGCAACAAGATTATCACATTGCTTGTCACAGCAATCTGCCACTCACCAATGAAGAACCATGACCATGCCTTTAACAGAAGACACTCCAATCTGCCACATTGCTAGCCAAGGCATGGCAGCTGATACCTATGGATAGTTTTCTATAGAAAAACAGCAAGCATTTGTTAATGAAAGGAAGGCAAGGGTGCATAGTAGAGAATGAATGAAGTATCTTACTCCCTAACTTAAGATAGAGAGATAAGAGAGTGTAAAGAAGATTGAAATAGAAGGATATAGAGGTATGTTAAAACAGAAAATTCAGCTAGGCATGGGAATAAGAGAATTCTAAGTTTATTATAGTAATTGTGTGAGGGACAAGTTCCTTTCTTCTTGTTAGCATATGGGACTGTTACAATTAGACAACGTGTTGTAAATATTTCCAGCATAAAGAGTGCTACCATAGTTGGGCATTAAGCCTAGACCGGGGATAGTTGGATGTTGAATAATAACCTAGCTTTCCGGTTCGTGTTCGGGCTCAGGTTCGGGTTTGGGTTCAAGGGTTCAGTTAGTGGGTTCAAGCAAATTTTTTGGGGGGGTTGGGTTCGTTTTGTGCTCGCCAAAACAAAAACATATAAAAGTCGGAAATATATACATATTTATAGCCTCAAATCAAGAACAAAGGCATAATATATATATATTTCCTAATTTTTTTATGTATTGTAATATTTATAAACCTTGTATAATATTAATAAAGTAAATTAAAATATTTTATATATATATATATATATATATAAGATGATGATAAAACTATTATTAAAATTAACTTAAGTAATATCAATAATTTATTTAAATAAGTCTTTATTATTAATAATAAATTTTATTAACATGACATTTTAATTTTTTTCACAATACTCTCCATTTCGCTTGCCTCCAAGCATTATCAAAAGCTTATAAAAGCCTTCCAAGAGAAGAGACCTATGACGACCTATTCAACCTCGGCTTCAATGCCTTTGGTGGAATGCTAATCTTTTTATTAGACTAATATCTTTATTATTCCTTATTTAATGGTCAATATTGTAACTTATGTAAATATTAGATACTTTCTAATTTACGATTGTTTCTTTGAAGAAACATTGTCTTTTGTAACTCAATAAATGATCATTTAATTCATTCATTATTTTACCATGGTATTAGAGCTTAGGATATGAAAAAAAAAAAATTATTTCGAAAGAAATTTTTCTATAGTTTTGAAAAACAATTTTTTGTTTTTTTTGGAGGATTTTGAAACTCATCGAAAGGTTTTGTGGATCGATTTGGTCAATATTGTAACTTATGTAAATATTAGATACTTTCTAACTTACGATTGTTTCTTTATAGAAACATAATCTTTTGTAACTATAAATGATCGTTTGATCATTCATTTAATTCATTCATTATTTTACCAACATGGTATCACAGCTTAGGATACGAAACTTGTTTTTTTTTAATTCCAAATGAAATTTCTCTATAATATGAAAAACATTTTTTTGTTTTTTTAAAGGTTTTTGAAACTCATCGAAAGTTTTTGTAGGTCTTTTTTGAAGAACAGTGGATCAAGTTTATGGCCCATATTCTCAGCCCGTGTCCAAATTGCAAAAGAGTTTTCTAGTGTTTTCTTCACCATTTTTACTACATCTGCATTCTGAAATACACGATTTCCTCTTCAAGCAACGGTTTTTTGGTGTTTGTCAACCCGTGTGTGGGATTTTTTCTAAGATTCCTCTTCTGTCTATGGTAGCATTTCATCTACACGGCCCGAGTTTTCTCTCTGTGGTTTCCATATCCCACAAAAATCGTGATTTCTTATTTTTTTACAGACGGGACTCTTAATTTGGACACCTTTTGTTACCGACAGGATTCTTTCTGCAACTTTTTGGCTGGAAACTCACATTTTTCCCTAGTTTTCTGACGCAAATTTCTGCATCTTTTTCAAGCATCATGGCCTGTTTTTCTACGGACATCTAGGGTTTTCTTCAACCCTGCAAACTTCTCCTAGTTTCTGCCATTGTTTTCAATATTTGCAGATCTTCCTTTCAACCAACTAGGCTTTTTACAAAACCCTCTGCTTTTTTGGTCGGATTGAAATTTTACCTAATATTTTGTGGGTGTTTCGCAAAGATGTTTTGGTCTTTGTTAGAATTTTTCAGGTCTATCAAAAATATGTACATTGGGATTTATGCCAACCGTACATATTTTCTTAATTCTGTGTCTAAAACTACCTTTGTTCTTGCATTGGGATTTGTGCCTCAAATTCTGGAATCAGTTTTTTGCCTCTTCAGAATTTCTCATTTTGCGTGCTTTGGAAATCTTGCAGATGGCATCTTTGACCAACATAATCTTGGAAAGCAATCAACAATTCAACAATACAAATTACAACACATGGAAGCAATGGATGATGACCATCTTCGATTATCGTCGTCTTGATGAGCTCATTTTGGGTAAACAGTCTCGTCCTACTCAGGCTGGATAAGATCAAGATAAGTATGACGAGCCCGAGAAGTGGTAATGCTTATCAAGCTTTCAGTGACTGATGATCAGCTGCCACAAGTGCCATTTGGCAAGACAGTTGTAGAGATCTGGATTATTTTGAAGGATCTCCATGAGACATCAGATAAGAGTCATGCGTTCTTCCCTAAGAACCAGCTATTTTCTATCATTATGGATGAGCATATGTCGTTACAGGAGCATCTATCAAAGATAAAGGACATTTGAGATCAGCTAGAGGCCCTTAGATGGAAAATGGAGGAAGAGGATATGGTAGTCATAACCTTGAAGAGTCTAACTAAATCCTATGAGCACTTCATCGAAATGCTCAACATTACTGCAACTAATGTTGACTTGAAGTTTTCGTATTTGTGCACCAAACTTATGTAGCAGGATCATTGGAAACAACAGTTTGGTAGCAGTGCAACTTTGTCCTCCTCAAAACAAGTCTTTGTAGCCAAATCCTTTCACAAGGATAAAGGCAACTCTCAATCAACTCAGTAGAAAGGCTCCAGTCAGCCTCAAGGTAGCTCGAAGAAGAAGAAAGTTCAATGTAACTACTGCCACAAATTTGGTCACTTGATAAAGGACTATCGAAATCGGCTTGCTTTTGAACAATGGAAGCGGGGAGGATCTTAGCCTAAGGCCAATGTCCCAGAACACTCACAGGAGAAAGAATCTGCATTTTATGCTTTCATGGCGAAAGGCCCTGCAAAACATGTTAAGTATTCTGCTTGGTACATAGACTCTGGTGCTTCTCGACACTTCACTTATTAGCGTGATTGGTTCACAGACTTCTCACCTTTCACCAATTCAATCATTTTTGGAGGAGAAGAGTATACTGTTGTCGGCAAGGGCAACATACAGATATAGTCTAGTGGGAGGAATCTCATATTCCTCAATGTATACTACGTTCCTAGTATGGAACTAAATCTTCTCTCTGTGAGCTAGATTATGCGGCATTCTCCTCAGCTTGATGTGGTATTCACTTCACACATGTTCAATTGTTGATCGTGTGAATTGCACTATTGTGGTTATAAGCATCGAGGATCATGGTCTGTACTGACTCGTGGATTCGGGTGATTCTCTTGAGCATGCCTTTGCAGCTAAATCATCTTCCATCAGCAGTATGGCCACCTGAACATTCACTATCTTGATCAGCTTGTTCAGGAGGATCTAGTTCTTGGCTTACCTGAGATTCAGACTCAGCATCACCGAGTTTGTGGAGTTGTCAAGTTGGGAAGCAGCACAGGACACCTTTCAAGGATAGTGACTCATGGCGAGCCTCAAAGGTATTGCAGTTGGTTCACGCTGATGTATGTGTTCCAATGAATACATCTTCTATTACTAGTTCCAGGTATTTCTTGTTTTTTGTTGATGATTTTAGTCATAAAATGATGCAGTCCAAGCTCAGAGGATCCAATAAAGGACTGTCCAAACTTGCAGCCAACAACAAAAAACAACACAGCGGAAACAACACAACACAAGATATATCAATATCCACATATATTATCTCAGAATTGCAATTACATGCAACATGTCGGGTTGTAAGGCCTTCCCGATTAGGGCCAATTACATCAACAGATTCAACAAGATCTCGCAGGATCCAACTTTATCCATCTACCCTATAGCTAAGTGGAAGAAACCAGATCTGAACTTGTGCTCGCAAGCCACCAAGCAATCTGCAATCTCTGTCTACCCACTTACAACTATCTGCAACAACTTACAATCTTTTAGCTTATTAGCTTACTCTGCTATCCTCTATCTATCTTCCCATCATTTTTCTCTCCCTCTAAACATCAACCTAGACTCTCTTTTATACACTTGCCACAAGTCAGCTTGTAAACAATAATTAAATGACCCAGTCGGCCATACACTCTACATGAACAGATATTAAATGCACCAGTCGGCTGCAAATAATAACAAAATACATAGAACACATCAACCCAGATTTAGGTCCACACAAGATCCAATGCCACAAGTCTGCACGCCTCGAAACTCAGCACGATCCCAATGACCCCCTCAAATCACGGATGCAATCTCCAATGTTCGCCCAATCCTTAAACACAAGTCGGCGAACCCCAACAACCAGTCGGTAAACAAGCACACCGAGAGCCAGACCACTCGGTGAAAGACACAACCGAGCAAAACCCCACCGAACAGACACCACCGAGTAATATGCTACCGAGCAAGATACCACCGAGCTGCACACACCGAGCAACTACCACCGAGCAGTGTACCCCAAGTAGAATATCACCAAAACAGCAACACCGAGCACCACCGAGTCCAACAGTGAAGCAATATATCTTCCAACCAAGAAATGCCACCAAAGTGACCGAGCACCTCAGGTCTCCAACCAAGTTAACTATTAAAACAGAAATCAAACCAAAACATGTTTTTGGTGACACAGGATTGCCAACTACCCCAGGATGCTCCTGCATCATAAAATGTGAGTGTACTTTCTTAGACAGAAATCAGATGTGTTTACAGTATTTCAGAAGTTTAAGGCCTTAGTAGAAAAAGAATTTGGTTGTCCCATAGTCACTCTTAGGTCAGATAATGGGGGGGGAGTTTGGCTCTAATGCTTTCTCCAACTGTTGTGATACACACGGCAACAAACACCAGTTAACCACACCTTACACTCCACAGCAGAACGGCGTTGTTGAACGTCGAAACTGCACTATAACTAAAATGGCTAAGTCAATGATGGAACCCAGGAGTGCTCCTAAGAAATTTTGGGCAGAAGCAATATTCACTGTAGTTTATCTCCTTAATTGGTGTCCCACACAGGCTGTTAAGGGGAAAAATCTTGAGGAAGCCTGGACTGGTCGCAAGCCTACGATCACTCATCTAAAAGTCTTTGGCTCTTTAGCATATATTTGGATTCTAGATGCCCAGCACTCCAAGTTGGATTCCAAGAGTTAGAAACGTTTGTTCACAGAGTACAATGACAACCACAAGGCTTATTGTTGATTGATGTAGACACTCATCGTCTTATCTTCAGTCGTGATGTTGTCTTTGATCAAGAACATGGACCTTTTCAGCTTTCCTCATCTGTGCAAAATTTTGAGGATCAGCCTTTGAAGGCTATTGATTTGGGTGTTCGTCTTCCATTAAGTTCACCTGATGGGAGGGATGATGTTGTAACATCCCCTTCGTTCCTTAAGCCCTAGAAGTCAGGTTCGATTCGGTGGTCATTCCTCAATTCGGTGGTCATTCCAGTCCTTGTCAAATTCGTTCAAAATTCTGCCATAATCAATCAAATTCGCCCAAAATTCTGACAGACGAATCCGGGAGGAATTTGGGCGAATTTGCAACAACTTTGACGCCCAACTAGGGCTTTTTAAATTGAAATATATTCTGTGTATCCGGAGGAATACTTCAGGCAGAAATGAATAAGCGCAACTTCAATTTTACGAAAACACATTGGATCTTGGGTTTTTACCAGAAATGAACAGGGTTACCCGGGGACGCGTCCCCGGCCTAAATCCCCAAGTTCCCGGAACGGGGACGTCCCCGGGACTTGGGGACGGCTTGGGGACGTCCCCACGCCGTCCCC
>MU225845.1:1666582-1682796 GCA_018584345.1 Thuja plicata
TTGGAAATGATGTTACTCAATACTTGGATACTGAATATGTGTTGCCTACAGGACCTCACACACTTGAGAAATTAAGAGAAAAGCATGAGCATAATTCTATGATGATAGAACTTGCTTCCTCACTCTCCAATGCTGAATTTGAAGATGTCAAAACCTACACCTCTGCAAAAGCAAATGTGGGATAAATTGAAGCTGGTGCATGGAGGAGATGCTAATGTACTAAGAGGAAAGGCAGAAAGCCTAAGAGGTAAATTTGATGAACTAAGAATGAAAGAAGGAGAAAATATCACTCAGTACAGCTGTAGAATAAAAGAGGTAGTCATTGTTTTTTTTTTAAGCAAAAGTGGGCTAGCCACTGAATATATTTATTTAATATAATATAATATAAGCTGGTTCAAGAGCTCATCCGGGAAAAAACCAGCAAGAAAACCTAGAATCCTTACTCAAATATAATATAGCAAACAAATGTTGTAACAATACAAAATATTCGGTTAATTCCCTTCTAATACAAAATCACCATCTAACAACGTTGAGCAATATTTCATTATACACTTTCCAAATTTTTTAGGTTGGTCAGTTATGGTACAAAATTTGATTCAGCTGGTTGGTTCTGATACAAAATTTGTTTTGGTCGGTTATGCTTGTTGGTTCAACTGGTCGGTAATGCTCGTTGGTTTCTCCTGGTTGGTTCTATTGGCTCTGCTGGTCGGTTCTGGTACAAAACACAAAATCTATTTTGGTCGGTTATGCTTGTTGGTTCAACTGGTCGGTAATGCTTGTCAATTTCTCCTGGTCGGTTCTATTGGCTCTGCTAGTCGGTTCTGGTGCAAAATTTCTATTGTCGGCTAACCCTGTTATTGGCTCTGCTGGTCGGTTCTGGTATAAAATTTGATTCAACTACATTTAGAAAATATATATTTCAACTAAAATACCCGAACTACAGTATTTTCCACATGGGCACAATAGTTTAGGACATAGTCGATTAATACAATATAAAAACTTTTTCCCAAATGTCTGCTTTCAGCATATAATCTGTCACCCATTGTTGAATATTCATTCCTCCATCGCAGCGGAGTCATTTTCTTGAAAGTCGATTTGAGGGTGCGAAGGCCCCCCTTCTATCCATTCATTTGATATGACCGGCTAATTGGGCATTCCCCACCTAGAGCCATGGAACATCTCTTCCTTCTCAGCAGAGCCCGATGTAATTAAGGGATTCGAACCCCAACCACTCCCGTGTTCTGGGCTAGCTATCTTTTTCGAGTTAGTGTCGCCAACTGTTGTACGTAGGTTTATTGTGTTATTACATCTGCAATTCCATGTTGGTGGCCGAAGCTACCATATCAATGAGAGTGTGCATCTTTATCCATTTCAACTAACGCTTCCCCTACCTCCCAAATGTTCCATTCATTGCCATGATCTGACAGCTTCCATTTTAAAGGTCGACTGGAGAGAGCACGTGGTGGAGATGCAGGGTTCGACAACCCTAGGAATTCCAGCAGAGCGCCAGTAGTCTTTCTCACCCTACTTTCCAACTGCACTCCAAGCACCCTCGTAGTAACCTTGAGAACATTGTTCAGGTACTTAGCATTCCTGACTATCAAGTGTGTGTTTTACCCCATCGTATGTTGCTATAAAATCATGAAATTGCAATAATTGATGACATGAAAATAACCCCCCACAAGAGCTTGGTCAATCCATAGGTCATAGTGTTGCATGACATTTTTTAGATTATTCCCAATCCAAAATTGCTTTTGAACGACTTTAAACGCAAGAATTTCAATTAAGTGCACAGACTGCATCAAATCCATTGCGTTGGAGACAAATATTGATACTAACTGGGAAGGGTAAAGGAACTGCTTTGAAGTGGGAATTAGGTGTTCATCACCAATTACCTATTTTATCGCCTGTTTGATGAAGGTCGATTGTGCAATGAACATACTCTCAAGGACAGGGTCACTGATAATTGCAGGCGAAACCTCTTCGTCAACCCTCGATGCTAACCAAATCCTGAAGTTCTTCGGCATCACCTCCCTGTGAAGCTTGGAGCATGAATCACAGCACACGCATACTTTTGATAGAGCTACCATTCCACACTTGTGTTATTCCACAGTGCAATGAGTTTCCTATAAATAGACAAAGCTCAACTTTTTACGGATTCCAAAATTATTCAATTCGATCAATTATGTACTCTGTGTCATTCAATGTAATATCTCCCATTTGGTCTGGCTTGCACATGTGAATTAAGTCGATCCATGTGTTTGACATGTGATTAATGATCTTCGATAATCCTTGTTAATTGCATCCATAGACCTCCACGTGTCCCTATGGTATAATGGTGAATGCATTTACGATTATTCACTTGCCTTGAATTTGCGTGGATGTACGAAGCCATAATATTCTGAAATGACAATTAATTTCAGCTGCTATGAAGTGGTTTGTCTTCATTAATCATCATTCGGAGGTCATCATTCACTGCAATGAGCTCGATTGAGTTGATTGCTGAGGTCATGAGCCTGTCACACCCAAGATTCGCCAACATGTCTGGGACTTTGTTACCTTCTCAGAGTGTATGGGAAAAGTACACTTCTTGCATTGTGTCTAACAGATGCCAAATTTGTTTAAGTATGTAGGTGAGTTGCCAAGAAGAATATTATTTTAATACAAGCATTAATTATGACCGAGGAGTCACCTTCAACATGCAATCGATCAAATCCTCCATGCTTAGCAAGAATTAAACCCGATAGTAGGGCGTGTGCTTCAACAAGATTGTTTGTGCCTGTAGGTAAGGGTGAAGCAATCAGCGCTAGAACAACCCCTTGTGAATTTTGAATTCAAGCCCCCAAACCCGAGTTGCCCGGATTTCCTCGAGACACCCCATCGAAGTTTAACTTGAGAATCCCCTTATGGGGAGGTATCCATTTAACCGCCGATCTATCAATTTTTATTGTGTTCTGCTTTGCTATTGCACATCCAAATGGAATGAAGAGTCATTTCCAAGTACGCAGAATAATGGTATCCCATTGAGTAACAGTTGGATTAAATTTGCACTTGCTGAGTGAAGCGTTGACTACCTCTGAAATAGCTTTGTCAATGCCATCAAGAACTGCTTCAATTAGAGAGGAGATCTTCCTGAAGATACATTTATTTCTTTCCCACCAGATGGCCCATACTACTGAGGGGGGTGTGCATTTCCAAATGCTGCAAAATAGTGATTTTGAATATAGGTCCGGCCATGATTGGAAGAGGTCCCAAATGTTGCTTGGAAGGGGAGTGCCAAAATTCAGTTTGCTTAGCACATACTTCCAACAGCTTTGTGCAAATGGACATGTCATTAATAAATGATCCACTGTTTCATTGGGTCCATCACACAACAAGCACTTAAATGGGGGAGTTATTATGAATTTATCTAGCCTTTCACTTGTCAGAACTTTGTGCTTGATTGCAAGCCAGGCAAAACAACCCGCTTTTGGTAAAACACTATGGTTCCAGCAAAAGGAGTATGCCCGTGAAGGAGTCTTATCTGATCCTATTTGTTGCAGGAGTCTATGTCCCTCTTTAATTGAGTAGTTACCATCTAATGCTGGAGCCCAGATTAGTTTGTCCTCAAATGTAGAGAGATAGACATTTCTATTGGATAGAATATTTCTAAGTGTTTCTTTATCCCTGTCACTAAGTGTTAAATCCTCTGGATCCTTCCAAATGACTTTTCCTAAAAATCTTCTCACTACTGAAATATAGTGAATTAAGTGAATACCCCAATTTTGTTCTGTAGCCTCTTTGACAACCGCAATATTTGGAGAAGTGCACAAAGGAGGTTGTCCACTCCATGAGTCTCTCCAGAATTTTACACTACACCCATTATTAACTTCCCAAGTGACATACTTCACAACAATATTTCTTGAGGCAGACATGAAGTCCCAAATGGCCGATCCTTTAGGAGTGTCCTGAATTGATATAATTTGTGATGGTTCATTATTATCCAGATATTTTTGTCGCATAATCTGACACCATTTGTTGTGAGGTTTTGAGTACATTTGCCAAATTAGTTTTCCACCAAAGGCCTCATTTCTTTTAGCCAAGTCGTGCACCCCTGCACCTCCTAATGCAGGTATATGTGACATATCTTGTAAATATATAAGAGGTATTTTCTTTTCTTGTTTCATATTTGCAGTCCATAAAAATTGTCTAATTAGGGTTTGTATCTTTTGAAGAATGGACGAAAGATCTTTCAGGACTACTAAGTAATAATTTGGAATTGCTGATAAAACTGACTTGATAAGGAGGATTCTTCCTGACAGTGATAACCATCTGGCTTTCCATGCCAAAATTCTGCCCTTTATGCGTTCCAGGACTGAAGACCAATAGCTTCTTTTGTTTGAGCCCATAAATAAGGGGATGCCAAGGTACATGGATGGTAAAAAGTCCTCTGTGAATCCAAGAATCTGAACAATTCTATCTGAGATTACTTTGTTGGTGTTAAACAAGTAGATCTTGGATTTTTGTGCATTAATACTTTGTCCTAACACTTCGGAGTATAATTGAAGAGTATGTTTAATTTATCTAGCCTCATGTACATTTGAGGTTCCAAACAGAAGAGTGTCATCAAAAAACAATGAGTGTGTGATGGAGATATTAGTGTCACCGATATGTGCCCCATACCAAGACCTAGCCAAATTCTTTTTCTTAATAATTCTACTGAAGGCCTCTACCATGATGATGAAGAGCACTGGGGAAATGGGGTCTCCTTGCCTTACTCCTTGTATAGAGGGGAAAAATCCTGAAGGTTTACCATTAATGATTACGGAGAACCATGCTCCTGAAATGCATGCACTAATCCATTTAGACCAGCCCTTGGAGAAGCCCATTTTCTACAAAACTTTGAATAAGAAGGCCCAACAAACTTTGTCATAGGCTTTCATCATATCCAGTTTGATAAAAAAATTGGAGGAGTGATTCATGTTAATTGAATGAAGAACATCGTGGGCCACCAAGGCTCCCTCCATAGTTTCTCATCCAGGCACGAATCTACCTTGTTCAGATGAAATGACGTTTGGGATAAGATGTTGCAGTCTTAAATAAATAGCCTTCATAATGATCTTATAAGTAATGTTGCAAAGAGATATTGGTCGAAAATCTGCAAATGTCTTTGGATCTTTTATTTTTGGGATGATAGCGATATTGGTAGTATTAAAATACTTGAGCATACACTTGTGTTTCCTGGATTCTTCCACGGTTGCTAACAAGTCCCAGCAAATGACTTCCCAGAAAAACTGGAAGAAAAGAGTTGTTAACATGTCGGGACCTGGTGCTTTATCTGGAGGAAATGAGAAAACAACTTTATGGAGCTCTTGGATAGTAAAGGGGGCCATAAGAATGTCATTCTCAAGTGGGGACACCATTAAGGGGATATCATCGAGAATCTCATTCAATTGTTCTTCCGAAGGGGAAGGGTCTGTAGCTGGGGCTAACAGGTTCTTGAAAAAATTAACCCTTTCATCTCGGATATCTTGGGCCTTTGAAATAATATTTCCTGAAGTCACTCCCTTTATTTCAAATATTGTCTTTGCTGCTCTTCTTTGTGTGGCTGAGGCATGGAAGAATTTTGTATTTTTATCCCCTTCATGTAGCCATGGTTCCCTGGATTTTTGCCTCCAATATTCCTCTTCTCTGTTACATAGCTCATTCCAATCATGTTGAAGGTCTTTTTGTTTATGATAGGAGTTATTATTCAAACCATTTTGGATGATATGGCTATAAATATCAGACAATTATTGTTTAACTTCCTTTTTTTGATGGAATATATTCTTGAAGACCTGCTCATTCCACAGTTTAATATTTTTCTTAATGTGTTTCAACTTCATTGCAAACTGATGCATTTTAGATCCATTAACAAATGGGGAACTTACCCACCATTGGTTCAAGAGAGGGAGAAAATGTGGGTGTCGGAGCCACATTCTTTCAAACTTGAAAGATGATTGATGCCTCTTATCAGTTTTGCTTGAATTGTTGATGACAAGTGAAATGGGAAAGTGATCAGATCCAGGTAATGCCAAAATTTCCAATTGAATTTGAACATTCTGAAGTTTCCACTCTTATGATATTAAGAACCTGTCCAGCCTAACAACAATCTATGCAAACCCTGCTCTCTTGCTTGTCCATGTGAAAGAACCTTAGGCGAGATGAATATCCATGAGATTGTTATTGTCGACAAAGTGAGAGAAGTCCTGAATAGTTTTGATAGGTTGAATAATGCCTCCTATTTTTTTTGATTGATCAAGAATTGCATTAAAATATCCCCCAAGGATGACATTCCACGTGTCTTGGCTCTGAATCAGCCTAGTGAGGACATCCCAAAGTCTCAATTTATCCTGTGTTGAAGAAGGACCATAGACATTAATTAAAATAATATTTGCATCAAACTTTGTCATCTCGAGGAGCTGCCAATTATAATCCGAGGAGTTGGAGGCATACTTGAAGAAGAGACAGTGGTAAGTAAAATCCTAAGAACCTTACTACTTGTATATGCTATTAGATTATCTACTATACAAGAAATGAGAGTAGTAGCAAATAATAATTTCACTCGAGATAGTTTGGTTGGTAGACTGATTTCATTTGAGATGAATAACTTTGATAACAGTGTCTTACCATCTATTGAGTCTGCATTCAAATCTTCTTTGAAAATAAGTAAGTCAAGTCATAAACACACTATTAGAAATTATAGAGAAAGTGATAGTGATGACCAAGAGCTTGATGAGATTGAAGCACTAGTGGATAGAAGATTGCAGAGAGGCAAAGGTAGATACAAAGGTAATTACCACTTGTATGTTTTAATTGTAAAGAGATGGGACACTTTGATGCTAGATGTCCTAACAGAAAAAAAGATGATAGAAGTAATGACAGATCATATGAAAATAAGTTTGATAGAAGTGACAACAAAGATTACCGAAGCAACCGATAATCTGACAGAAGAGATACCCGAGACTACAAGGACAAAGGGAAGAAAGCTTGTTACCTAGCTGAGATCATAGATGGAGATACTAACACCAAATCTAATGAAAACATTGAGATGGTATTTGTGGCAATGAAGGATGATTTAGACGAAGAAGAAAGGTATGTAGAAACTGGACTCATATCTAAGGTTAGCAAGAATGATGTCTGGATTATAGATAGTGGTTGCACTCACCACATGACCGGTGATAAAAAAATGTTTGAAAATTTTGAATACTATAATGGTGGATCAGTAAGAATGGGTAATGACACACCTTGTCCAGTTGAAGGTAAAGGAACTATAATGTTGAATAACCTAATCAAATGTGAAAATGCATACTGGATAAAAGGACTTAATTATAATTTGTTGAGTGTTTCACAGCTGAATAACACAGGTCACCGAGTAGCATTTGAGAATAAGAAGGCAAAGATCTTCAATGAATTAGGAAGGTTGATCGAAATTGGTGAACTGACAAAATCTAACCTATTCTATCTTGATGATATAAACACTACTTGTTTAATGGCTAGAAATGAAGACATATGGTTGTGGCATAAAAGATTATGTCATGTGAATTTTGACAACATGATTAAGATAAGAAATAAAAGTAAAGTAAGAGGCTTACCGAGCATGTCAAAGCCCGAGAATATCATGTGTAATAATTGTCAAAAATGTAAGATGGCAAAGCCTAGTTTCAAGAGCAAAACTCATACATCTAATGTTATTCTAGAATTAGTCCATACTGAGCTATGTGGACCCATGAGAACAAAGAGTTACTATGGTTATAGATATTTCATTCTCTTTGTTGATGATTATTCTATAATGATGACAGTTATATTCTTAAAACAAAAATCAGAAGCATTCAAGATGTTTAAATGGTATAAAGTTGTGGTAGAAAAACAAAGCGGTAAGGAATTAAAATGCTTAAGATCAGATAGAGGAAGAGAATTTTTTTTCTAATGAATTCACTAACAATTGCAATGAGCATGGAATTAAAATACATGTTTCTGCACCAAGAACACCACAACAAAATGGGATTGCTAAAAGAAGAAACAAATCAATTATTGATTGTGCAAGAACACTAATGATAGAGAAAAGCATCACTCAAACATTCTGGAGGGAAGTTGTCGGTACTATTGTCTACACATTAAATAGAGTACAATTGAAGAAAGACACCAAGAAGACACCCCATGAGATTTGGTATGGTTACACACCCAATGTAAGTTACTTCAGAATCTTTGGTATTCAATGTTATATTTTGAAAGATGATAGAAATGGAAATCTTGACTCCAAAATTGATGAAGGTATCTTTCTAGGGTATTCCACCAAGAGAAAGGCTTATAAATGTATTAACAATTCCTCTAACAAAATCATTGAAAGTGCAAATATCATAATAGATGAATATGCAGAGAAAAATGATGAGGAAAGCAAAAGAGAACCAGAAGACTACAACAGGTTTGTTTACACTGAAAAACTTGACACTCTACCCGAGCAACAGTGTATCACTCTCGAGAAACAGAACATTGCGCCCGAGCATCAGGCTGCAATTACTGAAAATCAGGAAAGTGATGTTCCGAGGGATGGAGATCAAAATGAAGGTCAAGATGATGATCAAAATGATGAACAAAAAACTGAACCGATGCCAAGTATGTCAGAAGACATCATCCACAGAATCATATCATAGGAGACAAGAAGGCTGGAGTGAGAACAAGAAGTAAGTCACTAAACACTAGATGTTTAATTTGTGATTTTGAGCCTAAATCTGTTAATACTGCACTTGAAAATGAAGAATGGATTAGTGCTAGGAATGAAGAAATAGAATAGATTGAGAAGAATAGTACATGGACATTAGTACTGAGACCAGATGACAAGAATGTCATCGGTACCAAATGGATATTCAGAAACAAGATGAATGAGAATGGAGAAGTCACAAGGAATAAAGCAAGATTAGTATGCAAGGGGTATGCACAAGAAGAAGGTATTCACTATGGAGAAACCTTTCCACCCATTGCTAGACTAGGAGTAAGAAATTTACTCGCTTATGCTGCATTCAAAGGATTCAAGGTATACCAAATGGATGTCAAATCTGCATTCCTAAATGGAATACTAGAAGAAGAGGTATACATTGAACAACCAAAAGGGTTTGTTGATCCAAACAAGAGAAACATGGTATGTAGAATACACAAAGCCTTGTATGGATTGAAACAAGCACCTAGAGCCTGATATGAAAGACTTCACTCCTATCTCATAAGCATTGAATTTGTAAGAAAAAGTGAAAACAACAATCTGTACTTAAAAGAAGATACTGATGGTAATATTCTGATTGCTAGAATATCTGTTGATGATATCATATTTGGGGGTAATGATATGTTATGTAAATCCTTTGCTAATGAAGTGAGAAAAGAGTTTGAGATGTCTATGTTTGGGGAGATAAAATTCTTTCTTGGTCTACAGATTCTTCAACAAGATGCAGGAATATATATCACACAATCTAAATACATCAAGGAAGTGTTGAAGATTCCAAGCCAGTTGGAACACCTATGGCAACCAAATGTAAGCTAACAAAAGAAGACAAATCAAATGAGGTAAATCAGAAACTGTATAGATCAATGATTGGCAAACTAATGTATGTTGTTCATACTAGACCAGATATAACACATGCAGTTGGAATAGTTGCAAGATTCTCTACTAATCCCAAAGAATCACACATGACTGTTGTTAAGACAATTATGAGATATCTAAAGAACATTGAGGACTATGGCTTATGGTATAAAAGAGAAGGCAAATTTGAGCTTCAAGTCTATACAGATGTTGATTGGGCTGGAAAATTAGATGACTGAAAGAGTACAACTAGAGGAGCATTCTTCATGGGTGATAGACTTGTCACAGGGATCAGTAAGAATCAAGGATGTATCTCACAATCTACTGCGTAAGAAAAATATGTGGCTGCTGCTGCAAACTTCTCTAACATTGCATGGATCAAACAGTTACTGGAAGGTATGAATATGAAAATTATTGAACCAGTGATTATCTATTGTGATAATACCAGTGCAATAAACATTTCTAAGAATCCAGTCATGCATGCTAAGACAAAGCATATTGCTATCAAGTATCATTAATTAAGAGAACAAGTGTAAGAAAAAGAAGTGATACTAGAATATGTTCAATCAAAGGAACAATTAGCTGATATATTCACAAAGCCATTTCCTAAAGATACATTTGAGTACCTGAGAAATAGACTAGGGGTCTGACCCTTGTCTATTGGTCAGTAAGATGACTAGGAGGCTGCATCAACCTACACATAATCAGAAGATCATTCATGTTGATGCAAGCACAAAGATGGACTACAAAGATACATATGTACACAACAAGGTACATATCTACACCAAACACCAGAGTCATTGTATTGTTGATGGATAGGGAAATTCAAGGAGTATATTATAAAAAGGTGAAAGGATATAACTTTGGCATGATCAATGTTTAATTTGGAATTGTTGTCAAAGGGAGAGAAGTTCCTAAGAATTAAAAGGGATAGAATATCCATAATATCCAAAGGGAGAGATTACATATGAAATATTCATCAAAGGGAGAGAAGATTTCATAAGGGAGAGATGTAACCTGTAAGGGAGAGAAGTATCATGAGAGAAATGACTACATTACTGTCAAAGGAAAAAGAGATGATCAAGGAGAGGAACAATCAAAGGGAGAGACAACATCGGAGAAATAATCAGAAGCTGCTACATCTATCCAGTGAAGGGATTGAAGATTGAAGAAAGCACAATGCAAGAAACTAATCTAAGCTATATGAGCTTATCGAGAACCAAACATTTGTGTTGGTTATAGAACAATAAGATTGGTAGATTGATGAACTACAACTAATATATTTCATATTATATTAGTAATAATATAGTATGATATTGTAGTGTGTTGCCATCGATGACAAAGGGAGAGATTGATGAACTATAACTGATTGAATGTTTGAAGATGTTAAGTTGATGATCACCAAGCTGCAGAAAGTCAATGCAAGACATTAAATCAGTTAATGTATTGTATTGTCATTGATGTCAACTGAATATAATCTTATTGGTTGTATTCAAAGTGTCAAAGACTTCAAAGAATCAGAAAGATAAAGGTTATTCTTTTAGTAATGCATAAAAGATCGGTATTCACTAAGTGACAACAAACATCGATGGGCAATGCACCCCGATGGACTGAGAAACCCGAGAAGATAGTCATAGTGATACTTGAGCATGAAACCTGAGCAAGCATTACCGACAAGAAGAATCACAAGCATTATCGACAAGCATAACTTCATAGTGATGCCCGACAGACAGACAACCTCGATGGAGATTCCCAAGGAGAACTGAAGTGTTGACCGAAGCTAACAAAGAGTCAAAACACCGAAAGGAACTGAAGTTCAAAAATGACAAAAGACTTAGCTGGCAAGAGCTAAAGGAGTTAACTGGTTGTTAATATTGTTTTCATCGACAAGTTAAAGTCAGAGATAAGAGAAAGATTTAAAGTTATTTTATTCTAGTTATCAAAGAGAAATCTACGGGATAAAACTGAAGTAAAGCTTTAAAGCAAGATTGGATAGAATTGTGGATCACGCCAAGAACAAGAAAGTCAAGAATTGAGAAATGGTGAATTTATGTCTATAAAGAGACAAGCTAATTCATTATGAATTAAGGGGTGAATAGAAGAAGAGGATGCTGGAGAGAAACTGGTGAAGAACAACTTCATACAGTCCTGATTAATCAAGCTGAGGAAAGAGCTAATTCTGTAGACACTGAGCAACAGAGAAGCACAACATCACCAAGAAGAAAGAAGTGGAGCAAAGGTATTGAAAAGATACATTGATCAGAAAGGTATTATGAGCTTACAATAGATCTAAAAATCTGCAAAGTATAGTTGTATATGTGAACAAATCATTTACTGTTTCAATTTAACCATTGGATCAAAACGTCTCTTAACCGAGCAAGACTTAAAAATTCTTTCTATATTGAGATACATCCCAATGAGTATCAAAAGGTTTGGTCATAAAGATAGCATGAGATGTCACATACCACGTGAAAAACTACACTGGGTTTGGTCATAAAAGGTAGCATAGAGATGCCAGATATCAAGTGACAAACTATTCTATTTAAATCCTTTAACAAGGCCACACCTAACAGTATGTTTGTAACCTTTAATAGGGTTGGCTCTTCACCAAGCTCACTTCAGAAGAGTGAAAATTTTGGGTTACCGGTCCCAAGTGGTTTTTCCCTTAACAGGGTTTCCATGTTAAAAAATCATGTGTCAATGTGTTTATGAGTCATTACTTTAGTGTTTTGCATTACACACAACTAATCTGGATTGATCGGTATACACTAAGTTATTTACTGTATTTCGGTAAATGAAAGACTGCTAATCGGTAAACAGTAAGAATAAGGTTTAACAATGAACTCCGAGCAGTAGTTATTTGTTGAGATTATTTGAAGGCATTCATCTGGTAGGACTGAAGATAACTAGAGGCTTATAATTGCGGTAATAAGTTTTTGAGTTAATTTATTGGAATATTTTTGAGGCCACTGATTCCCCCCCCCCCCCCCTCTCAGTTATTCTAATAGTTCATTTCAGCGGTTATTCATCTATTGGAAATAACATCACCACAAGAGATATTTACAATTCAAAAACAATCCCTTGGAATTATCATATATGATCATATAGATGCATGTGATTCACATAGCAATCATTTTAGAATTCATCTACATGTTTGAACTTGCAAAGAGTGCACTAAAAACTATTATTCACTAAGAGTCTACAATTTTAACAATTTGCAATGCATAATGTTAGGATCATGAGAGGTTGAGTTTGTATATATGGAGTGAAAAAGATTATTATGATTTTGATCACCATTGATAATTGTCTAGGGCATCCATGAATTTTGAGGCACATAGATCTTATTGTCTTAATCAATTAACACAAGATTTAATCACAAGGATAAGTAATATCTCCTCATTAATTACTATTTATGGTATAATTGGACGTACTAATATTATATATTTTATTTTGTTCCACTCTAGTTTGGCAACCCACAAAAATTAATATAGGTTGATTATTCTTAATTTTTTTTGTTTTAATTAATCGACCTAGATTATACTTAGGGTGTTTATTTTCCTTTTTCATTGGTGAGCTTGACAAACTTACCGACATGACAACCTCAATTAGATTGTTGGTTTTGTAGTTTACTTTTTTTTTTGATAGATATGTGTTGTATTTGACCTTTAGAGTTGCATTCATCTTTTGTTTCAGGGTTTGGCAATTGAATTTATTGCACATTCTTGTACACACCCTATCCATCATCAACTTGACCTACAATTCCATTTGTTTAGCATATTTTCAACTTTGATATAGCTCTATTCTTTTAACAATTTTCATAGATCTTAGTATTTATTAAATGCCTTCATATCATGCTTTGTATTTAGGGTTGACTTATGTAACCTAGTTTTCTTAGCCTCTCATCTTAAATTTTTATCGGGTCATGGCACCTTTTAGGGTATTTTTTGGCTGATTTTCATGCTTGTATTTTAGGCTTTTATATATTCCTTTTGTTCATTTCACGTGAAACCTATGTCCTTGATTTTCTTATGCTTAATTTTATATTTTGGGCATAGATCTCTTCCTTATGGAGGTTTTGTTTAATCATGCATTACCTTTATTCTCCTTCATAGAGTGGATGAATACAAATCATATGTTATTAGAGATCCTTTATTCACTTATCTATTATTTCCATGACATTCCTTTTATTTGTAAGGATGTGGTATAATATCTAACTAGTTTAATATTAAGACCTATTCACACTCGCATACTCAAGATTACTTAGGTCATTTACTTTTTGTGTCTCATAACATAAGATTAAGAAACTTGTCATGATCTTGGTATATCCTAGGGTTTCATCCTTAACTTTATAACAAGGGTTCCCTTCTTATCTATTTTATCAATTTTGATTGGTCATACTTTCGTATACATGTGATGTCATTTGATTAGAGTTCAAATACATCATCATACATTATGGTATTTCTTCCTTCATGTCAAGACATAATGTAACTCCAATTGGCTTTATTTATTTCCAAGGGGAGGACCATTGTTCAACATTCTTGGATTTTTATTATTGTCCTTTATTGAGAATCCACCATCACTACACGAGCTTATGCATTGTGGGGGTGTTGTACATAATCTATCTTTCTTTCCTATTGGAGGACATGGATTGTGCATTAATGATTGAAGTATTCCTTGAGGGTCATATTGAGTCATTCTTCATTTTATCATGTGTACATGTTTGTTTGCATCATTCTCTCCTTTGGAGAGGAGTTTTTCTAGTTCTAAACGATCCTTGACTCCTATAGGATTGATTAATATCTCTTACATATTTTCCTCCTGATATTCATGAGCATTCTTCTAAAAAGGATCCATTATGTGTCCTACATCCCATTCATGAAATTGATATGTCTTAGGATGACCCCCCTTTATTATGTCATGACAACCTAGACACATGTGATCTTAATGCATTATCTAACTTTGAAAATGATCATAACAAATATGACCTTTGTATCTAATGATTGTATAGATATTCCTTTTGTTACACATGATTTCCCATGGATTAACATAGATGACTTATTAAAGACAAGATTTAACACAATGATAACATTGATGTTTTGAATTATTATGATGGTCCTACAAATGTTTCATAGGAGCAATGTCCAAAAGTTAATAGGATCCAGACGATTTCATTTGAATGATTAATATGTCTTACATCTTTGCCTCATGATATTGACAATGTGGATTTTGACGTGCTCCCTAATTATGTATCTTTTGGTCTACACCCATCAATGAATATTGCTTAGTTTACACCTTAAGTTGTTGGAACTTATGGTATTTTGTCCTTATTTGTGGGTCCTTTAATCCATGGAAAAGCACTTAAAGCTTATCTAGACTCCAAGAAAACATGCATACATTGAAAGTGATTCTGAAAGTGACATCAACACCACCTCCTCTATGATTAAAAAATATATATGGTCTTGGATACAATCTAATGAAAAATACTAGATATAGAGGAACTAGACTAAGCAAGCATGAAGGAAGGTATAGAAGGTTTGTTGAATTTAATGAGCTAAGAAACAACATAGTATAAGTTATTACCTTGATGATATTACCTAATGAATGGAAGAGAAAAATGAAAAGGAAAAGAATCTACACTTCAAACCTTCTATCTAGATCCTAATAAGTTTTAATGTTAATTTATTTCTTATGGTCTTGAATATGGATAAATAATTTGTCATCATTATTTAAGATGCATTTTACATCAGGAAAAATACTATCTTTAGATATCTTGTACAACCTATATATGCATCTTTGATATATACTATATAATATATTTTTTGAGTTTAAGAGTTGACTCCTTTTGTAGTGCCCATAATCTTATTTTTTAAAAGAAGTGGTCTCTGAATCTTGTAATCATTGTACTTATTTTCTCCAACAAAATATGTTACTTGATTGATTCTATAATAGTTTTGCTACGAAATTGGTTGCTACCAATCAAAATCTCTTAAAATTTTAACATTTATTTTCTATTGGAGAACAACAACCTAAGTAAATGATTTAATAGAATACATAAGATTATACAATATTATAAAATATGTTTTTTGATGAATCCTACAATGGTTTTTCCTCTCTAGGTATAATTTGTGAACACCATGTATGCAATATAATCGGTTAAATATGAAGCATAATTCAAAGCAATTTAGAGCCCATCATCATATGTTTTGGTAGAATTAGGAATAACTTTAACCAATGCTTCAAAGTCCAATATATATCACTGAGTGATTCATCTTATTAGGGCTCCATTGCATTATCATGGTTCATGTAGTAGCATAAATAATTTGTCATCATTATTTAAGATGTATTTAATATTAGGAAAAATACTATCTTTAGATATCTTGTACAACCTATATATGCATCTTTGATATATACTATATAATATATTTTTTGAGTTTAAGAGTTGACTCCTTTTGTAGTCTCCATAATCTTATTTTTTAAAAGAAATGGTCTCTGAATCTAGTAATCATTGTACTTATTTTCTCCAACAAAATATGTTACTTGATTGATTCTATAATAGTTTTGCTACGAAATTGGTTGCTACCAATCAAAATCTCTTAAAATTTTAACATTTATTTTCTATTGGAGA
>MU225845.1:1683109-1697965 GCA_018584345.1 Thuja plicata
AACTCCCCCACATAATCATTGGCATCTCTTGAATTTCCATCCTCAAGCTAGAGAAACAATGAAACAAATCAATTTGGGGTAATAAAAATGATTATATCATAGTATTGATTGGTACAAGTATCAATGCAAGCATCTTCTAGGAGACTTATTATAATATCTTAGGAAGCGGGATCCCATGCACAAATTGGACCAAATTTTGAGAGATATGTGGAGATCCACACAATCCTCCATTCCTAGATGATCTTGCAGCATGTAATTGCCTCATTCTACTTAATTATGTTGATAATCTACTCTTTGATGATGATACATTAGATGAGCTTGAATATGTTGAAACACTTGAGCATCTCGATAATCAAAAGATCTCTCCTACAACTCCACTTCTCCAGTTGAGATCACAAATCTATTTTCTATTGCTAGATCAAATTATAAAGATGCTTCATTGAGAGCTTCCAATAATTCTCTGTAACAAGTAAATTAGAATCTTTCAGATATATCTTTGTGGGATGATTACTTGACAAGCATTTCAAACTTGTTTTTTGACTTTTACATATCATGTTTGGAAGACAACCTTGAGGGGTTCTCTCTCATCTTTAATGATAGCCCCATCGTAGCTATTGTTATATCATCTTGCTTTTTGGATCTAGTTCAAAATTGGTCATCTCTTGATCTTGGTTTGTCACCTTCAATATTGATTGGGCGTATGTACTTAATTTGATTGTGGCATCATCATCTACCATGGACATGATGATATATGAGAAAATTTCAGAGATTAAATCTTTGTGCATTTGGATTATTCTTCCTCGCAATTCAAATAGGAAATAATCCAACAATTTTACTCAGTATATCTTCTTCCCAAATGAAGAATGTTGTTTGTGGGCATTGGATCATGTTTTGTCTTCAAGAATTAACCATCTCTAACAGGAGATTACAGATTGTGGAGGGGCTACACAGTCTCCCTCTCTTTCCTTCCTACACATATTAAAGAATCATAGCATGTGTGTTCATGGCATACTAAAGAATCCCCCTATTTTCAAAAAATATTGCCCCAAACTCCTTTTTGACACAATCTACTCTACCAAGAACATCAAATGGAAGACAAAATGGCAATGAATATATTAACAAAACAATGAAATTCGTAACTTCAATATTTTATCACCCTGGGTTCATATATTAAAAAAATGTTATAATTGTTGTACATAAATTTTGCATAAAACTTTTTATGGAATCAAAGAGATGTTAAGTAGATAGAAATTCTTGGCAAAATTTATGTTATTTTGAACAAAAAAAATTACATATGAATAATAAGTTTTAAGGAAACCCAAGATGTTAAAAAGATAGAAATGTTTAGCAAAACCATTTTATTTTGAACAAAAAGAATCAGATTATGGGAATGACCCCACAATGCAATGGTAAGCTGCAAAGCCTTCCAACTGGGAGGTTGGAGTTCAAATCTGCATAAATTAATTGAAAAAAAAAGAGGAAAGTCTTAAGTTGAAATCTGTATAAATTGATAAAAAAAATAAAAATAAACAGAAACAGATTGTAAAGACTATTCATACTTCTTAAAAATATATGCACCATACCCTCTTACCACCAACATCATAGGACAGAGTAAATGACTACAAATCTGCCACTATTAAGGAATTTAACCCCAACACTTGCCACGAGGAGAAAGCTTATTTAGGAGCGGCTTTTAAGGGGAAAGCCAAAATGCTTATAGCCCAGCTCAGAACTAGCTCTCACCGGCTGAGATGCGAGACAGATAGATGGAAAGTGCCAAAAGAAGAATGGGAAAATAGGACCTGCCTATTCTGTGACACGAGAGCCATTGAGACAGAATATCACTTCGTCATGGAATGCCTGGCATAGAGCGACATCAGATCTGAATACTCAGAGATGTTAGACAACAGCAATATGTGCCTCCTCTTCGAAGAAAAGCAGCTGGACAAGACCAAAAACTTGATCATCAAAATCCACCGAAGAAGAGAAGACCTAGTCAAAGGGCTACAGTCAGATTAGGCTGGCTGTTGGCTGGCGGGTGCTAGGCTGGCTGTCGGCTGGCGGGTCCCATAGACTGCTTTGGCCTCGTGGACCTTATTAAAATCCTTCATTCATTTATTCAACTATTTTCTCCATGCTGCTCAGACTTTTTTAAAATGAACAGGGAAAACGACAGCGAATCACATAGTTCTGTCATCTCTTCTGGCACACTAAAGCAAGGGCCCAAAAAGGAGCAATTAAACTGTCATCATATGCTCATAAGGTGATGGGGCAGGCGAAGGAGCAACCAAACTGTCATGATATGCTCATGAGGTGACAGGGCAGGCGAAAGAGCAGTGACTCTGCTAACAAACTATTTCCTATTTCCAAACATCCCTTTATGGAGCTCTACAATATGCAGTAATTACACAAACAGCCTTTGGTTTTTCAATGAGCAACTAGGAATTGAGACTACACGGTTGAACCTTTTCTTGGATAAACCTAATGATGATAAGACATGTGATACCCTAAATCGGCATGATCTTGGTCCTCTCTGCAGCTGCAACACAAGTTTATCATCAGATGGGCTCAGATGACTTTTTGCAGGTCCATTCATATTTCTTGCAGCCAAAACACAAGGGCAGCATCCAATGCACTTCTTCGTCTTATTCCTCTAATTCATGAAATCGATTCTCCTTGTAATCTTGACCTTTTGCCTTTTTGCATGGAAGGGAGATAATCCCCTGTTCAACATCATCTCTACTGTTCTTAGCCTTAGGTTTGAAATCGTGGCCTTTTGCCTTATTGCAAGGAAGGCAGATAATCCCCTGTTCAACATCATCAGTCCTGTTCTTGGCCTTAGGTTTGATGAAAAACAATTTGCCCACAAAGGAATTAGGCCTAGGCTGGGGCCTCTTGCCCGTGAGGTCCATATAGCCCAAAACTCCTCCACGGAAGCAGCTCAAGCCATTAAGCTGCTGATCCCCATCAAGAATCATGGCACCAAGGTTGAGATTACCCTGTGGCCGACCGGAAGGAAGCCTAACTTGTAGAGCACAGAAGTGCCTCCATGTGCCGAAAAAATAAACAAACTGTTCAGACCATATTGTTGTTTTACATAGCCAGCTTATTACATATACATACTGTTCAGACTACGTTGAAAGAAAAGACAACCTACCCTACCAAGAACATCAAATGGAAGGCGAAATGGCAGTGAACATGTTACTAAAACAATGAAAATTTGTAACTTCAATATTTTATCAGCCTGGGTTGATATATTATAAAAATGTCATGATTGTTATACATAAATTTCGCATTGAACTTTTTATGGATTGCATATTTTGTTTAAGGAAGCCCAAGATGTTAAAGAGATAGAAATACTTGGCGAAACCATTTTATTTTGAACCAAAACATCAGCTTACAGACATTACAAGTATACACTGTGAATCATCCTCCTCAAAAAAATGCATAACCTCTTAGCAACAACATCACAGGACATAGGAAATGACTGCGAATCTGCCACATACTATTACTATTACACATTGCAAACATACTTCCTACATGCTGCTCATTCATCTTTAAAATGAATTACACAATATCCTCAACCAAGATCATCGAATGGCAGACAAAAAGGCAGTGAATCTGCTAACAAACCCACTATGGAGCTCTATAAAACACAGTAATTACCGCTGGACTCAAAACCCACTATTTCCAAACATCCCTGCATCACTGCTGGAGTCAAAATCCACTATGGAGCTCTTTAAAATACACACCAAGCTTTTGGTTTTTAATGATCAACTAGGAATTGAGAATACACGGTTGAACCTTTTCTTGGACAAACCTAATGATGATAAGACATGTGATACCTTGAATCAGCGTGATCTTGGTCCTTTCTGCAGCTGCAACACAAGTTATCATCAGATGGGCTGCGGTGGATTTTTGCAGGTCCATTCATATTTCTTGCAGCCAAAACACAAGGGCAGCATCCAATGCACTTCTTCTTCTTATTCCTCTTCTTCAATTTAAAACCATGAAACAGATTCTCCTTGACATCATGACCTTTTGCCTTTTTGAATGGAAGGCAGATAATCCCTTGTTCAACATCATCAGTACTGTACTGAGCCTTAGGTTTGAAATCATGGCCTTTTGCCTTTTTGCAAGGACGGCAGATAATCCCCTGTTCAACATCATCAGTACTGTACTGGGCCATAGGTTTGAAATCTTGTTCTTTTGCCTTTTTGCATGGAAGGCAGATAATCCCCTGTTCAACATCATCAGTCCTGTTCTTAGCCTTAGGTTTGATGAAAAACAATTTGCCCACAAAGGAATTAGGCCTAGGCTGGGGCTTCTTGCCCATGAGATCCATATAGCCCAAAGCTCCTCCACGGAAGCAGCTCAAGCCATTAAACTGCTGACCCTCATCAAGAATCATGGCACCGAGGTTGAGAATACCCTGTGGCCGACCAGAAGGAAGCCTGACTTGCAGGGCACAGAAGCTCCTCCATGTGCCTCTGTATCCTTCATAGCCCTTGAGGAGGCTATACATCATGACCCTCACAGTACCCACAAGCCTATCTTTAAGACACCCAATGCAGTATATCTCAATTGTCACAGAAGAAGTTTCACTGTGAAGAAAACCCTCTTCAACTCTGAATATGGCCTTGTCATTCCATGTAGGGTTTGAGCCTCCTCTTGGGTCAATCCGTGTTGACAGCTTGTTTCCTGGATTGATCCACGCAATACCATAGGTTTGCATTTCTCCAAACAGAGACCTCCTCTTCAGGTCCTGGGCTGAAATTATATTAAGTTCCAGCTGCCTGTAATTGTACTTGGGAGAAAACAATGACAATGATAAAGAATCCATTGAGCAATTATTCTGCATAGAAATTTGATCAATAAACTGTGAATGAGTCCTCATTCAATTTTTCAAGAAGAGAAAGATTGAATCCTATTCCAAAAACTAAGGAATATGGGCTGTAAATATGCATTGACAGAAGCAATGAAGTAGTGGAATTACCTGGCAACTTTCTCTTGATATATGACTTCCGTCGTCTGTACTGGAGCCAATCCTTCTTTTTTTTTTGATCTTTTTTTTGATCTTTTGGGGGAGGGCAACTTCCTCTTTTTGATCTTTTTTTTGGTCTTTTGCCTAGGGAGGGCAACTTCCTCTTAGATATATGAAATCAAATTCAAAAAACAGTTATTCCTCAACGGATATATATATATATATATATATATATATATTTATTGAATTTTATTTTATCGAGCTGTAAGAAGCACACAAAAAGGGTTTAATTAAAAATTTTGGTTATGGATTAGGTTCTTGTGTGTGGTGTGGTGGGTGTCTTTTATACTTCAAATATTTTATCATGTATTTGGTTGTTATATTTTTATTATAAAAATGATAGGTTTAAGTTCTTTATTTGCATGTATAGAGAAACATATGAATATATTTATTATTAGACGTGAGAAATAAATATAATTTATTAAGTTTATGAGGGTCAAATGACATGTTTCTATCAAATAGCCTTTAGAGTGGGATATGGTTGAAGTGGGAAGTTTCCATCTTAAGATTATTACGAGTATGAGATGTTAATTTAAGAAGTGTTAGAGAAAATTAGACATGAAATATTAGGAAAGAAGAGAAGTATGATTGATTGGAAGGAGGGTGCATGGAAATAAAATAATTTTTTTAGTATGTGATTTTAGATTTAATATTATTAATAGTAAATTGAATTAGATTTAGAGTACAAGAATTAAGATTGAAAAGAATAGTTGAGTATAGAATAATTGAGTCACAAATGGAATGTTGCAAGGGAGGGTGGTGTATTTATTTAATTTTTGATGTAATGTCAATTTTGATCGTATTAATTGAATATTGTGATGGGAACACTATGACAAAGATATTAAGGGCTTCGTTATGGTGAGGATAGGACCATGTTTTGTGGTTGGGTCTCAAACTAGGTTGCACCACATGACTTGGTTTGACTAGTGTGATATTTATTATTGTCATATGACCTCCCATGCTTGCTTACATCTTCTATGCATATCACTAAGAAAGGGTTATTTTAAAGAATATTGTTGGGTTTGTTAAGGATGAATAAAAGACTTAATTTTCTCAACAAATAAAACCCTTTACATGATTACAAAATAAAAAATGTGATGAATGCAAATATAATATTAATGCAACTAAAACAAAATAAAATTGAGATCATTAAAATTGCAACTTGAAATTCTATATACCATATTAATAACACTAAAGTCTTTACATCTTTTGCGAATAACATTGTAAATTTTGCACCTGCTACAAGTATCACTATAAATTATACTGCCAATTGCACATTTTTTGAACGTGTGCAACGAAACGCCGATAGGAAGTATGTCCCAAGTAGAGGGGGAAGTGTAGGGGTGGTCAAAATAGTAATACACATGGTGCACATTTGTATAATATAATTAATAAATGTGTTGGTAATATGTCAATATTATGCATATTTTTAACATGTCAATATTATTAATAATATTATACGATAACTTCTATTAATTTGTTTATCACAAGATACCTTTAATAAGGAATTAACGTATGAAAATAGTTAATAGTAGTTAACAATATATTCTTAAAGGTATTTTGTTAATGTATGAATATAGTTAATAGTAATTTATTATAGGTTCTTAAAGGCATTTTGTGATAGAGTGATTAATTGGAGGTATGGTAAATCACTAAATTAATTATATTGAGATGTTAAAAATAAGTGTGAAATATAAAATTCTTTTTTAAGAAAGGAAAATTATAATACAATATTTGTGTATTCATATAGGTTGTATTTTTTTTAGAGGCATTAATTACTATATGTAAGGAGGTATTGTGAGGGAAAGGAAACCTAAAAATCAAAACATGTATTTTTAATATTGTGAGATGAGTTGTAGATAGGATGCGATATCAATGTACAAGATAATTGTTTATTTAGTATTGACTATATTGATATGTTAAAAATAAGTGAACATTTTGAATTAAGATAATTTGTAAGTAATAAAAATTAGAATAAAAGATTTGTGTTTTGATATAGTTTGAAATTTAAAGAGACATTGAAAAGCATTGTTTAGCATGTGTATGTTTAATTGTTGTGCTTTTGAACATTGCCTTTAATTTTGGTGTTTGATTTTGATGCCTTACATTGAAAGTTGTAAGTCATCTTCTTAAAGCATTAAATTTTTTTTGAAGCAAGTGCATTAATTGGGTGCGGTAAAGATTTAAGCTGCTTGTAGAAAGAGGCAAATCAGTGTATTTATCCTTTGAACTTGGGGAATAGAGATGGTCTTGCAATGTGAAATTGGTTGGATATTGTCAAATGTTTTTATATTTGTTATGGATTGCATTGTCTTCCACTAAAAATAGCATCACACGTATAGCTTAAAGTAGGGTAATAGGGAGCGTCGAATCAGTGTATTTATCCTTTGAACTTGTGGATTAGAGATCATCTTGCAATGTGAACGTGCTTGGATATTGATATTAAAGCACTTAGTTTGAATTGATTTTTTTAAAGTATAGAAGACAATATGTTATCGATTGTCATAATATTTAAGCCTATTTTTTCCCCTATTTGTGTTGCTTCCACTAATAATAACATATCTTCTTAAATCATTTAAAAATGTATTAGATGCAAGTAGTTAAATTGGGCGTTCAAAAGATTTAAGGTTATTTTATAATTAGAAATATATTAGATGTTCCTAGTTGGTCTATTTATCCTTTTAATTTGGGAATTGCATATGGTCTTGTAATGTGAAATTGCTTGAATATTGTCAAATGTCTTTATGTTGAAATGAAGTAGTCACTTAGGCTTCATTTGATTTTTTTAGTATTTGAATAAATATTATTTTAGATTATAGCATTGTTATAAAGTGATGATATGTTTGTTCTTTAAATTAAAGAGTCCTTTTTTTATAAAAAAAAAATGGAAATAGCTAAATAGTAGTGTATGAAAAAGGTAAAGAACATTCAATTCCCATAGTACATTTATTTTGAGTCAGTTAAAGGAAAGTATCATTTGCATAAGTTTGAAAAGGTAAAGATTCATTCAAATCTCATAATACATTTATTTTGTGTCAGTGAAAGGGAAATAACTTTTGCATAAGTCACATAGTTAATTTGACACTGGAACATATGTAGTTTGTCATTTTGCTGAGTTGAAGAGGGTAGGTAGTTGTGGCAGAGGACTTAATTTTGGCTTTAATATTTTTTTTGTTGATCAGTGGAGCGGGTTCGTAAACACATGTACTGCGTGGAAGCAATGACACTCGCAAGAAACAAGAATAATCAACATTTATTTAGTACATAGCATTGTACAAAAATGAATTATAATTTGAAAAAGTAATATTGCAACACAGGTAACGACAAATTAATTGAAATGACAAGAAATCATATAAGGTGAAAGAAAATATAATTACCTTGGTGAAGGTGCGGTGTGTGGGTCTCATAAAATGGAACATAAACTGTAGGTGGGTTTCGTGCTGATTAGATTTCGGACCATGACTTTTGTATTGAAACTTGCAAGAAAATTTGAAAAGAAGGGGAGGAGGCGAAAATATGGGAGCAAGATGTTCTTAGTTAGAAATAATGGTTGCTCTTACCAATTGAATATATGTTTTTTTTGTTAATGGAAAGACGAGGATTATTAAAGATTGAAGGACAAAAGATGAATCTATATTCAACACACCTGAACTCTAGAAGCTTTAATTGCATTCCAGGTTGCCTACATACCCATCAAATCCATGGGATCAAGGTGCATTGGGTGCACACTCTATTTTTGGTATGTAGTTATGTTTTCGCTAAGTTTGATGTAGTTTTTTTGAGAGAACAACTCCCTTAGGGTCCTGATTGGCATTCAAATGTAACTCTTTGTCATTGTACACCCACTCAGGCCACTTGGGTGGGCACCATACTCTCAGGTAGGAACATGTTTGCTGTAAAGTTATGATTGCGGATAAATGTTGTTTTTCCTTATCCTCACTCGTTTCATTTTTTTTTCTTGTAACTAACTATAAGTATAGTGCATGTGTGAAAAGGAAAAGTAAATTTTAGTAAATAATAGAACAATATACTTATTATGAGCATTGTTATGGAGCAACCAAGATGTGTGATTTATTATAATTGTTATTTAATGGGAAAATTTCATATTGTTTTGTATTTAAAGTTTTGAGCACCCAAATTTATTCTATATTAAGTTATAACCACAACAAAATGGGACGTCTTGTTATGATTTAATGGAATGTATTCATTTTGTTAATGGTTAGATTGACAAGTGTTTTTTGGAGGGAAATATAAACATTAGCTCAATACAATTTAGAAAATATAAAAATGCATATTTCTACAGGTGTCAAGCTTGGAAGAATATTAGAAATTAGAAATCTTGAAAGATTTACCATGATGGAAGGTGCAACTACATAAGTTTAACAGAAGTGTGTACACACACACACACACACACACACACACACACACACACACACACACACACACAAGTATTCTAATACATGAACATGTAGCTATAGCATTTTGTAATCATTTCATTGATTGCTTGCAATGATAGTAAATAGGTGAGGTGCACCCAGAAAATAATTTGTATACGAACCACAATGAAATTGGGGCATTCCATTCAATGCATAATTATGACTACACACACACACACATAATCATAGGTTGAGTGACAAAAAACCATGAAATATATACACACAAGCAATACTATAGGTTCAGTGACAAAAAACCATGAAAAATCCTTATTTATTATACGATCATGCATTTTTTTGTATAATTTTGTATACTTTATTCATGAAAATCTCTTATGATGTGTTGGTACCCTTCATGGTCGCAAAGAAAAATATAGAGGTTTTGATCTATAAAAACATTATAAATGTATATAACACACTATTCTAGTCCAGTCTTTGCTTGTATGTGATTGGATGCTTGTGTTCAACAAAATGTATTGCATTATTTAGATATAGTAAAAAGGTTTGAAAGCGGTAAAATTTTCAAGCCTGCAAGAAAAAAAGACGAAGTCATTTAAATAAAAGAAAGATAGACACTGCAGACTTGTTGGGCTAAAAAAATTACAAAGATTAATGTACGAGAAATTGGAAAAGGTGATTTTGTAACATAATGCAATCAATGGAGAAGAAAATTATTAGGAGAAATGGAAGTACCAGATGCGAGTTGCACATTGAATTCTGAGCAGTTATTGGATAATTAAGCAACAAGGGGTCTCAGATGCAGAAGTCATGAACAATTTTCTCTAAAAAATATTTGTACATTGTTGTTAGAAGAGAAATGGGTGAGACAATAAGAAAAGAGGGCTTTGCTATTAGAAAAGGAGAAAAATTAAATATAAGTATAATAGCTATAAAGAAAGGAGTACCTATGAGTGTAGACTTTATTGGTTTTTGTTGAAGAGATATGGCAACAAGCAAGGTCAATGCAAATTTGAATCATGGGAAACATTTTATTTCATGCCTGGGTGAATGTACAAGGAATGTAACCATGCCTCTTCTTCTTTTTGAATAGTAGTATAGGCATTATTCTGCATCTTCACATATCTTTTGAAAGAAAAGGTCGGTTCAATTTGTAGATCTTCAAGTGTCTTTACTCTTGAAACATTTGTAAATGTAAGTCCTTTGTTTTCAGTTTTGCCTATGTTTATTGTAGCTTTGTTCAATGTTAAATCTTGAGATTTGTGAATTATTATTGCTCGGGCCATGGTTAGAGGAAGCTGTGTACGATTGCCTCTCACTATCAGAGAAATGAGAATGTTTTTGATTTTGAATGTCCCATGGTGGACCACTGTATTTTCCAAATTCAACAATAACATATTTAGGCAATTTAGGTGGTTTTGAATCATTTTCATAGACAATTTCTTTTATTTGTCTGATTGAGTTGTTGACAAGACTAACTTGAACCCATAGATTAGTTGTTAACATTACTTGTTGATTAACACACAACAACACTTCTAAAGGAAGTTGCTCATCATTGTCATGTTGAGCATGGATCTGCCGCCCAATTTTTGCAATACATAGGAAAATTGGAAGGTTTAATTTTCAGATTTTTTTTATTATGATCTCTCACCATATCCTTGGTTGCAAATAAATGGATCAACGTGTCAAATTTTTTTTTTGTTCAAGAGTAAAATGGCTATTTTTGCAGCCCATAAGAGTTTTCCAGTACTTTTGACTGGGCTCAACATTTCTCAAGGTTTAAAAATTTGTTTGAAATTGTTGTTGAGAGTGAGAGCCACCTTAATGTCATAATATTGTATCTAGTGTAACCATGGTTGCGAAACTTAGCCACAAATTTAGTTCTTTTAAGTGTAATGTGTGTAAGGGCTTGTTCATTACAAGTGGTAATTAGCCAAGGTCACCTACAAGAATAAAAGATAGACCTCCAAAAATTTCATGGTATTGGTTGGGGAATGTTTTTCGCAATCGACTGTCTATTTTCAGCAATAGTTTCGAGCCTAGAAAACTCATTTCATCTCTTAATATGTATTTGAAGTTTTTGATCTGCCCTTGGAATGCCATCAGAGTTTGTCCTTGCAAAGGATAGAATTATTTAATAGGAATATGAATGCTTTTATGTATTGTTGTTGCCTGTGCATTATAAGCAACAACACATGTAGGTGCAAGAACAAGCAATGGATTCCCAATACCATTTGGAGACACGTTCAGTTTGTTTTTTTATGTAATCAATAAGGAATGATTTACCATTGTCTGTTGTCCCTTAAATGATCATTAGTAATGACGATAGGTGGTTTGCAACAGTATGATGATGATAAATTATATTCAATGCAAGTTGTTGGTTTTCTACTAGGTGGCTAAAGCCTTTATCTAGAGCTGATATACGATTGGGCAATGCTTGATAATGGAATTTATTTGTTGTTATAAACTAGAAAACAACATCATCCAATTCTTGCTGAATTATATTTGTGTTCCATGAATATTTTCTATCAAAATATTGTTTGCCCAACATTTTCAATTCATTTGGTATAATATTATTTGTAGCACCCATTCGATAAAGGATCTCACATTCATAGAGATCCAAATAATGGGCAGTTTGGCAATTATTTGTATCATTTTCATCATCATGTTGAGTTTCAATGTTATCCGCAACATAGTCAATATGTCAGCGTGTGTAATTTATTGTGTTGAATAATTTCTAATTGGTTATTATTTCATCTTTTGTAATTCCAATCTCTGAAGATAAGGAAAAAAATGTTTATACAAGAGAAGTTCACTCCACCAAAACATTTCAAAATCATTACTTTCTTCATCAAGAAGCTATTTAAATTGAGGATGAACAATACAAACTGCTTTCTTTTGTTTTTTTTGCCATTTGCCTATCTTTCGATGAGGACTATATGAATAGTTATGTCTCGAGTGTATAAGAGAAACAATTTCCATGTCAAATGGTCGATCCATATAATGATGTATATAAGTTGTTGATAGTTCATTGTTATCTTGTGATTTTGCAATGAGTTGCAAGATCTTTCTACCTATATTCAGTGAAATAAATACACGACTACTATCAACTAGCGATAATTTTTGCAACATATGGTAGGTTTCTTGCACTCTAATATCACGGTCTGCAATTATGCCCATCAATTTTTTTTTGATAATTTGATAAGGCCTTATCTTTAGGTTTGCTTGCATCGACAATGTTTTTAACATCTCAACATATGTTTCTAATTTTTTTTCTGACTTGAAAGCATATTTTGAGATGTATTGAAGGACATATTTTGGGAACTTACTGCTTGACAATCAACATTCACCCTCCAAATTGCAAGCATTTGTGGATTGTGGATATTTAAATGATCATCATTTCTTGCAAGTGTGAAAGAGACATTGCGGTTATCATCCATTGGCAATGTAGTCAGGTGTTGTGTGGGTCATGGTACTCTATAATGACATTCCAATGATGGGGATTATTTGTAGGCACGTATGCTTTGTACACTTTGTGTCTCTTTGGATAGTCTTGACTAATGCTTCATAATCATAAGTAGCATCCATGGATAATATTTGTGCAGTTTCAGCCATACATGGATCATCCAACATAGAATGATTGGTCTAATTTTCTCATTGCAATTTAGTCTGGGGATTCCAAGTGGAAACATATCTATCAAAGAAATCTATCACTAATTGAACATCACTATTATTGGACCAATTAAGCATGTCCATTTTAGGTGCATTGGGTAGCCACAATATACCATGGATGTGGCTAGACTCATGATTTTTCCATTCACATCTATACCAGTAATCAGTAACCTGCAAAATATTTTGGATAATTTCTTCACAAAATATTGTGAATCATTGGTGGATGTACGATGCAGTCATGTGTGGATTTTGGATGATATTTTCTAAAAAATGTTTTCTTGAGAAATGTATATTTTCCTTATTGATGCCCAAGATTAATTTATGCAAGTCACTCCATCTTGTATCAGCAAAGCTCGTTGTGAAAAGAGTGTTGGGGTGCCAATTTGATGTATCGTAGAGGTTATCTTTTTATGATGCTTATTCCAATATGTGTGGTTACCTCTCAATGTTGCGCCAAACTAAACTAGTTGATTTGGCAACTAGTCATCTAGGGTGTCTTGCAATTGTTGTTGCAGAGAGTGAAAAGTGATTGGAATAGCCTCTTCCAAGTTGGTATTGAGGAAAACATAAGTAGATTGTTGGAAAAGATGCCTCATTATCAAATTGTAAATGAAATATCAGAATCTAAGACACTTTCCAAATATTTGAACATGACATCTCATTAAATACAAAGCATATTCACTAATACATTTGGGTCTATTTTTCGACGGTAATTTTCGACGGAGGGGCAAATTTTATGAAATTGGTGTTTTTGTTTAAAAAAATTGTTCCTGATACTATCGTAATTCCAACGGTTTCAGGCACACGTTAAAAAAAAGATAGATGATAAAATTCATTTTTATTTTATTGCACAAAAGCAATACATACCGAGAATTCATAGGTACGCACTTTTGTATGTAAAAAACATCTTCGCCGTATCATGAAATGAAATCTTTGCATAGTTTCTGGTCGACTGTGATTTTGTCGTGACCTTAATGTTTGAACCCAAATATATTTTTTATAAATTTGTTTCTTTTTTTACATTGTGCATCATCATACAAAAAGAAAAAAAGGGTTTCTTCTATGCATATTTTATCTCTATCCACGAACCATAGCCTTTGTATTTTTAAAGATATGTATCATTTTTGGGCTTCGAGGCTATGGTTTGGTATAAGAAACCCTTAGTGAATTTGTTTGGAATTATCACATGTTGTGACTTGTGTGTGGATGGGTAAAAATTCAACCTATTTTTTATTATAGATATTATGTATAATTTGACATGAGCTGTGGTTTTTCTTTCACTATCTTGGCATACTTGGGGTTTTAATGTTTCTTCATGCCTTATTATCAATTCCATTTATGTTGGTCACTATCCAATGTTTTTTTTACAACGACATGGTCTCTGTTGACCAAATTTCCTCATTCTTGCAATTTGGCCTCTTCTGTGTTTTCCCGCCCAAAGTGGCTCAGCCTTTTTTCAAATCTTGCGAGCTGTCAATCGCGTTTTAACTTTTGCTCAGATTTTAAGTTGCGCGACTGTGCGACGAGCTGCTCATCGCGGTCGTCGCTCAGTCGCAACCTTTTCTTGCTTAGGTTCATTCTCCCCCCGACTGCGCGACGAGATGAAAAGTAATGTATCGCGTAGTCGCGCTCAGTTTGAGTCAGGTCGTCCTCGCCTCGCGACTGAGCGGGTCAAGTTTTCTAATGCCTCATCGCGCAGTCGCGATGTTTATGTTGATTCGGGAGATGAGGTAGCGAGTGCGCGACGAG